>OZ059806.1:11474201-12074201 GCA_964057025.1 Standfussiana lucernea | reverse complement strand
AACTCTGACGCCAGGTTAGGCACTAGCCACACGATAAAGAAGAAACTCTTTTACGCAAAAACTACTGAACGAATTTGGATAAAATTTGGCAAACAGATAGTTTATAACCTGTATTAACACATAGGATACTTTTATTCCAGTAGTAAGACCCCGTGGGACAATCATCGAAGTCTACGCGGGCGAAGCCGCGGGCATAAACGGCTAGTACTTAGCAAATACGGACTCTGAGGAAACACATCGAGACTAACTTTGCTTTAAGAAAACCTGTTACTTGGACTTCCCATCTAGCATCATCATCATCATTCACTCCACTCCTGGAGCCTCAAGAAAAGAATGTCAGAAGAGCAGTCACAAAAAACTTCGTTCCCAACTACCACTGTTTCGTCCATAAGTTTCAGAGACTTTAATTACTTTGAGACCAGAGTCTGAGCGAAATGAAATAAGTTTCTCTTGTAATACGTCAGTAGCACAAACAAGGCTTACCAGGTTAGGTAACGTTTGAGGTTCATAATGGCATTATTAACGGTTGACGTAGTTTCAGACGAACTATCCGAAATTAGGACTCGGACCCATGTAGTGGATTAAGTTATTAGAATTTCGAGTTAACCAATATCGACCACATCTTTGGGCCTAGAAATAATAATTTGCAAATTCATGTAAACCATTAATCTTCAGACTTAATAGGATTATCAGGCATATTTCATTCAATAGATCACCTTGTAATATTTCTTCTACATGATGTTCAAAAAACCGATAGAATTTCCACCACCATACCAGTTTTGTCGCGACATCCCAAAACAATCTGGCATGCAAAAACTTCTTTGCCTTTTTTTTGCAATTTTTGCAACGTTATCCATCTAACGCTGACGTCATATGTATCTATTATAGTTGGTCCAAGGTCTTGTTGAGGTAGGTCAGGTTTGTATCACATTGAACAAAAATATGTAGTAGTCATGCGTTGTTAGGTATCTAATTTGCACCTTGTAAAAACTTATTTTGATCGCACATGATTTTGAATGATTAATAGACATAATTGAGGAGGAAAAGCGATGACTGATTAAGCTTTGGCAGAGGCTAAAGTACTTTTCTGCCAGAGAACTGGAGCGCTTCTTCTATTTTGGTATACAATAAAGTATATTATATTCTATTCTTCTTTTATTTGCCTTGTGTGAACCATTTTATGAATTCTATTTAATTGTAAAAATTCTAAGCTTCTAGTTTTATTTACTTTAATTATCCATAATCATGGGAAATCCCAGGGTCGACCAGAAAACATGATTGAGATGATCAGACTGTGTTGCCGTTAGCATCTTGTCATTCTAGAAAATTCTTCAATCAAAAAGCAAGATAGAAGTATGAATGGAAAGGAAACGGTCAATAAAATCATTCATGCTAATGATTTGGGAATATCTGACGTTCTCACATAGCATGAAGGTGAGATACAAAGAGTATTATTCCATCAGTTGCAAATGTACATTTAGGGAGCGACATGAAAAAGATAAGTAAATAGACTTTGTACATAAAGCACGCTAGAGATTATAAAAAAGATGTTTTAATGTACTTAAAAAATCTAGATAATAAAGAAAGGGAAAACAAACAAAAAAGAAACCAATCTACGTGCTGAGTATCAAACACTAACATAGTGAGATGCGTTGACTACGCCGCAGACAAAACACAGAGGTTACTTATTACATATATGACGTGAATAATAAAACACAGATTATACTTAAAACACAAATAAAGATATTAATAAAACCGCGTAGGCCGAAAAAGATAATAGATACAAGCGGGCTTATCAGGCGACTGAATAATTTCAAAACAAAAGTGTTACAGGTCAACCGTACGGAGATCAAAACTTACGTGTTTTTGTTAGGTTTTTTAACTCAAATTCAAGGCTATAAAATAGGAATAAGCTTTGCCACGTGATTCGTAACTGAGACGACAGTTAAGCAATTTTGGGACCTCCGAGAATTTGGATCAATGTCTCTTCTTGCGTATTACGTATCGGCGTAAGCTTCTCTTGCATAAGAGAAGCCCTTGCTCATGTCCTGGTAGAATGTTAGTTAGTTAGTAAGGTGGTAACCCAAATCTAGTTACCAAGATCTCCAACACACTACAACAGAGCAGAGATCGTCACAAATGAAGGATCGAAAAAGTTTCGGGTACCTACCTACATCAGGTTCACGACGCTCAACAATGAGCATAGAAGAGACAAAATGGTAGCTGGGCTGACTATTGTGAAGGTCCTGGGCAATGCACGTCCAAAGGCAAAATAGTATTAGCATTAAACTATCCAAAGTGCTTCAAAAAAGAGCCGAACCATTTTCGAAATTTTGGGGACTTCGTATTTAGATCGATCTCAAGTGTAAACGCTTTTGACATCAAGCATGCTCGAATCTATTAAAAAATGGTTCAGCGAATAAGTAGGCAGTATCGTAGCAAATAAGAATTTGTTATGTAGACTAGACTGGAAGCTAGTGGGTCATATGACATTGTATAGATGTCTAGAAGTGAAACGCAAAGGCGCATTATTCAAAATGGCGCAATAAACGAGAGACTGATACTTAGCACATTAGGATGATTATGACTTATATATGCCTAATATTAAAAAGGTCTTAAGATATGGCACGAATAAGGAGATTCATGTTTTTGGAGTCCTACAAACCATTTTGTTTAATGAAAATTTTTAATGATATCATATTTATATGATTGACTAAATGGCATCAATAATCAAACTTTTATTCAAAATATTGGTTATCTTTTTAAGTTACTGTTTGATACCGAGCACTATCTTTGATACGCGCGAACCGCCCCAATTCCTGACCAACGCAACTTTCCTTTTTTTCGACACGTGATAAAATCGTTATTAGATATCATATGACGTCAATTGCTATGCAATCGTCACAATGTTATCTATTGCAACAACATTTGACAGCAAAATCAGGTGGGTTACCATGATCTGTGAGTGCAGGAATGTTATAGGACTATTCAGAGAGTAAGAAAATGACAGCGCTAGACAGCTATCTAGCGCCATCTCTTACCCACTCTCGGAATAGTACTAAAATTCCTGTACAAACCGATCATGTTAACCCCCCAGGCCTCAAAGTTGCCTAAAACAAAAATCCCGAACCTACATCAACGACTATTTCATTACTGTTCCATTTTTAAACGAAAAAAAAGATGGCGGCGTTACTCATTCGTTCGCGGAATGAGCGTACACGTGAAAAACATCGTCTATCTTTATTTAAACAGAGTATTGAAAAAACAAAATTATCTATGAAAAGATAAGTAGGTGCAAAAAAAAAGTGTTCAAGGATGCAAGTTGTGGGTTCAACGTACTCGTGACATTGCTCTGTGCATGTGATAATGATCGTGATGCAACGTAAGTAGGTGACTACCTATATCCAGTACCTACTCATGCTTTACTAATTAACCGTCTGTTTTAATACTGATACCTACATTATTGCTAGTGCGTCTGGACAATACAATACATTTATTTAATATTCATGATATACTGTAAGACTGAATATGGGTCAAATAATCAACCTCCGTGGGTGTTCTAGTAGAAACAGATTTCAGATTTGAGTCTTTTTGGCCACACTAAAGAAGCAGCAGTTGAACATGAACATGGGACTGGTACCGAAAATACTGCCATAGAAACTGAGCCACCGACTGTCCTGCTTTCCAGTGTCTGTATTTTCCAGGAACACAGTGCAGTTTCCAAAAACCCAGTAATGAAAATCACACGTTTCTGTAAGCCAAAGATGCAACAAAAGGCCATCTATTGAGTGTTGTTATTTCAACCAATCACGAGAGCTGTCACAGTCGCATTCATTCATTGGATGCTTATCAAGTTCTTGATTAGGCTTTTTTTTAAAGCGGGTGTTAATTAATCCTAGGCATAAAAAACCTTCATGTATCCGATTACTTTTGTTGTTTAGACTGGTCAATTAGCCGGAATATCCTTAAATTACCGCTACTAGACTTGTTAAAATTAATGGACACTTGAAATTCAGCTTTAGTAAAGTAAAAACACATAAACTACATCCTCCTTTATAATAAATGTGACATGAATACAACTGCATCAAGACAATTGATTTAGAAAAACCACCTTCAAAATGCCTTCAAGTACCCAACAAATTATTCTATGAATGAACATCCTTTGCACACGTCCTACCCAGCCAGTGAGTGGAGCGAATGTGTTATTTTATTGGCAACACTATGTTACTAGGTACCTAACATTACATCACATCTGAAATCATAAGGGTTGGGTGAGGTGTTATCACACTCACATTTCAACAGTTATTTTTAAGTAATAGTCCCATGTAATAGGGAACGAACGAACCTACTGTCATCAATCGTGCATAAATCTTGACACCGGTTGAAAAACTCGAGATGGAAAAGAAACGAGGTACTTACAACAATTAAAAGACATGAGAACGGATAAAATTATAAATGACTGCATTCAATTTAGCATTATTGTGTAAAGCCATATAATACGCCCAGACCTCGTGTCAAACCACGTGTATGGGCGTGGAAAAACAAAATGGCTGTCTTTATTTGTTTTAATTAACGTCCATTTTAGTAATTTGCATAAAATGGTAAAGGTGTTAGTGATACCTACCTACATTTGTGTTAAAGTATAATCTTGTATTTTCAACAGAAATGATTAACATAATCTTTGATTGTGAGATTTTCCTTTATTCGGAAATTGGAAACCTCTTAAAATCGAGAAAAACCCAAAAATGCCGTCGATTAATCACGATTAAAAATAAACGAACCGGTTTTCAAAACAAATCAGCTTTGTATCCTAATAAAAATTCAAATAACTCATCGAATAAATAGACTCGCAGACAGTTAAGTAATTATTTTTATATTTATGTAAGCACAACACATAAACATTACCATTAGTCGACTAGCCGGCTAAACAAATGGCCTGTTTTGTCTATACGCTACTGCCTAGGGTAGGTCAGTGTGGCGTGACTCAGTCTAGTTTAAAAGCAAGTCATTGTTGTTCCGTAAGCGTTTGACAGGCAAGTCTAGGCACAATACACTCGAAAAATTGTGAAATAGGCTGTAATTATCGATCATGGTTTTCGGTGACACGTTTGATAAACTCAGAGAAGAGATTACGAATTTTTTTTAAATAAGTAACTATCAATCAATGAACTCGGCTTATCGTTACCCACACTTGGGAATAGACAAAAAAGACAGGTAATATTTTCACCAAAAGTAAATACATACAACGTATAAATAGGTACTGGCATGATGCAATAAACAAGAAAAAAGCTTAACTGCCAGAATTAAAGTGGAAGTGAAAATTTTACTTATTGCCAATTTCTCAGATTAATGGACACCACAGCAATATTCCTACCCTGGATCACCCCTTGTTATCCCATGATCGCAAAGAAGCGACTAGGATGTTCTTTCAAGGAAACAAGCAGCCCTGACTTTGATCTTGCTAACGGACCTATTAACCATTTGACATGATCTTTGAATTCTCAATATTATTAAACAATAGCACAATAAATATCATCAGAGCCATTTTGTTTTATTTAAGATCAACATGAAAAACGAATTAAAACCTGTTCTGCACAAAAAGTCATGACAATAATTCTAGAAATAACCCATTATCTCCATAATATCTCAACCTAAGGTTAATCGAACAGACTTATACAAGGATTGATTGTCGATATAATAATTGGGCACCAATGTCTCAAAATCTTAGAGCAAACATCCCAAATCGATTATCCACGCCTCCAGGATTTGGGCCTTAATACTCATAAAGATTCCTGAAAGTGTAAGCGGTAAAATGTATTAGGAGCGTATTCTTTATTTAGTATTACCATTGAGCGTCCATAATCCCTAGAATTTCCTACACGTAATGGCGCCCAACGCCTGTAGACGGAAAATCCTATTTCACTGCAGCGAGACGGTCGATCCATGTTAAAATTAAAATACTGATATTCAGCTTCCCCAAAAAGTTGGGAAAAGGTTAGGCAGATAATAATGATGTGTGTTAAAAGTGACGTGATGTGTTCAAAGGCTTAGTAAGATCCGGGTAAAGCCATGAACAAATCAAGCAGAAAGATCTTTAAATGCAACCTCGAAAGGACATATTGCATGAGGACATTTCATAACACAACATTTGCTAATGTACAGCGTATTATTAATAAGTATTGCGGCAATAATTATAAAAATTGTATAACAACCGAATGAAAAAAAAAAGTTTTATTCGAGCACCTGATTCCTTAATGCGCCACACTACTATTTATGTGTTGGCACAAAATAGGTAGGTATTCGTAATACGCGTTCGAGTTCAGCGACCGTGCGTCCGTGGTCTCACCTTCATAGATAAACGTCATTTCGAATAGAGCAGGCGGGCGGGCGACAGCCAAACCGTATTCGTAACTACGCCGACGTTGAGGCAGGCTCAGTACCGTCTTATATTATAAATTGGGGCACCGGCAACCTCACACTCCCCTCAGTCCCAGGCTCAGCACACATTACAGACCCCGATAAAACTCTACATAAAACACTCGTGCCTGTACCATTGTTTTTCACGACTATGTATCGCACAAGAGAACTATATAAATAAAAAGAATTATCGAACAGTTTCAAATTTAGCTGAAAGAACGTCGTCACTAAATGAGCGTCAATACTTCGACACTGAGAGTCAGACGGTTACAGTCAGACCAAACAATGACCAAAAACTTACTTCACCTACCTAAAGGTAATTAGCATTAATTCTTCATGAAAAAAGATGAAAAGGATACAGTTGTTGTTGGCCTTGAAACCCAATCTAACAGTTTATTATACATTTGGCCACCTCGACGCCCAAACGAGATTATATATATGCAGGAGAAAAACTAACCTGCTCAACCTATTTTATAGTCTAATTATAGCTAGAAAGATAAAATTGTGAAATCATAAAAACATCAGCGATAAATCGTTTCAAAGCCTGTATCTAATCTTGTGACGTTGCCTCACGAGAGCTCAATAGAATTACACAAAAACGGACAGCTTGTCGGCAATTCTTCGGCGACCCGGACCTACCTCAACAGAAACCAAATGTTCACTCGCTATGTGCGCCGGTACTTTTCCATGCGTTATCATTATCTTATTTTAGTAGTTGATAAGTGCGCTAACGTATTCTACCGTATCATTGTGATAAAAATGCAGAACACACACGAAATCGTTGGTGGTATGTTGGTAGTTGTGTAAGTAAAGTGATCACGAAGTTTGCACAGATGCCTGCCCACAATGCTGTCTTTGTGGTAGGTCTGGTACAGAGCTTCAAGTAGATTTATGTTCACAAAATTTTAAACAGTATGCCTTGTTCATGAATATTCTATTCATATGACTTCAAAACTGGATTGAAGTTCTAGTTATTGTAAAGAAAATGACTGACAGGTGAAGCTTTTATCGAACACTTGTCACGTTTTTCGAACCCGAGAATAATAAATTAGACTTGGTACACTTCAGACCAAATATGTACTTTTCAAGGAACATTATTGATCTAAGGATAGAAGCCCGCACGAAAAATGCCCCCCACAATTGCCCTACAGAAAAAAGTGGGCCATGCCTTTCCTTACCCTTCACCCGGAGAGTTCAGACCGGGTTCAAATGTAAGTCGTTAGATCACTACTGTATAATACAAAAGACATAAATAAATTAATATGCATAGTTAGGTTGGCTCTCTAGTTATAATATAGGTACTTATTTCGGCAGCGTGTCTAACTTTAGAATAAACACTGGCCAGTCTTGGTGGCTTGAGCTGATTACATCACTTCACGTTTTTTCACTGCATTTATAAAAAAATTCAAGACCAAGGCCAAACGGAACTTTATTTAGATCTAAAACTCTGAGTGTTTTCTTAATTTCGTTTCAGAAATTTCTTTGAAAGCGAATCAGTGCTTCCATCGTCAATTTATCGCAGGTTTTATGATTTGGCAGTATTGACGTCAATAAATACATAAACCAATTTTCTGCTACTTCTATGGCTTTTCCAGATTTGTTTCATGACGCATAGAGTTTTATTTTTCCCCTGAAGTCCCGAAGGACCAAACAATGTAAATTACGTACCTACTTCCCCCGATGACGTCAAAATTCTTTAATCAACGACCATGCCCAACAACAGATTGGAGAAACGCCAAAAAAACAAGAACTTGCTGAAAACATAAACACGACATGTTTTTTTAGATATTCAAATTCGGAATTCGTCATTATTATGCTGAATGACTGTCTAATCTTAACCTATCTCAAGCGGAGATGTGTTACCATTGTAACGGATAGTATGTTATGTTTGGGCAGGTCAGTATTCCGTGAGCTGTGAAGCTTTGCCCAGGCAAATTCGGGAGTGGAGGTATAAATAGGTAGTATGAAGGTGTAGTCTGGATCGGTAGGGTGGGGAGGAGGTTGCAGGGGCGGGGATGCGCGGGCGGGGGGTGCGTCTAGACATCGGCCTTGACCGCGGCGCGGTTTCCGCGCGCCCGAGGTCGCAGCGACCCACAGCCTAGAGACCAAGTGCGAGCAACGGTACTATACCATGCTATGGGGTATCGCATAGCACATGCTATGTCTGGCTCTGAACGAGAAGTCTGGCAGCTTATTCGCGGCACCTTATGTCGTCTAGGTACCTATACCAGCTTGAGCTACACCCACAGTACGCAAGGACCTACACTTGACTCGGGCAGTAGGAGTATGATCAAATTCCAGGCACCTATGTTTCGTTATAATTATGTTCCTTTATACGATGCTTCTCCATTAAAACTGTCATTACTGAAAGTGGACTTGTAATAACTTTAATTACAATATTTTCAGGTAGATTTGTCGCCCCAGCAGACAGTTTAACGCAGTATGTATATGTAATTACGATATTTACGTACACAAGCCCATTATTAGAACAAAAATACCTAGAATCGATACTATCTACAATGTACATGTAAGTGTCTATAAAAATTCGGTCGAACAACACAGTTGGGTGAGGACCGCGTCTCGCGCCTCGGTCCGTGAACTCGAGTGAGTTTCGACATTGCGCCGACATTGAGCCGGGCTAAATAACGCAGATAGCGAGGGGTCGACGACCGACATCGCCCAATATCACGCGGACGATCGCAAGATTTGCAAGCACCTGCCGATGCCGCGTGGATGTTATATAACCACGACCTACCCCAACAGGGGCCTGCGGTTTAGCACTTTTTACCCATGTACAAAAACGCACATATGTCCTAAAAAATTTAATGCACGCAACATTATTCCAAAACCAATTCTAAGTTATCCCCAAATGGAAGCGTTTAAAAGATCATCGTCGAAGCAGATTCCATACAGCTCGAGGAACTTGCAAAAAGCGAACCAAAACCAGAGAGGCCACAAAATTGCGGATCGGAAATGATGCGAACAAGGCGAGCGAGGGTGTGGGAGCGGGCGGGGTGGGGGCCGAATATCTCGGCGCGGGGTGACATTGCGCGGACGTCGACACTATGCCCGACCTACGGCACGGCAGCGGCGCACGCCCGCGCCGCGCAGCCCGCGGAAAAACGACGCCTCATCCGCACCACTACTTCGACTACACAAATTCACTAGACCAGAATGTTCAGCGTTTGCGCAATGCGTATCAGCCCCAACAAACATCGTTTTTTCAACAACCAGACGCATGTTTGGCCCCATTTGGGAATCCTGCGTTATTGGATGGACAGGGCGGTCAAACACCGTTGTTATTAAATAATTCAAAGCTCGTCGGTCTGTTACATAAAATGACGCAATGCGTTTTCGAGATTATATTTTGTGACCAAAATGGTTGGGGTAAACAATGCATCGTGTGACGCAAATATCAACGAGACAATGTTTATCTCGTCTCTCAAGACACGCTCATTTTGGAAGAAAGCTTTTATGACATTTATGAGCCTATACTTTATGCGAAAACACTTTTTTTGCCTAGACAGAAAATTCTGGGCCGCTCGTATTTAATTACTAAGATATTAGTCTGGGACTTCTAATGCGAAAGAAAAACAACTCAATGGGTTCCAAATATACCAATACAACAATATGTATGAGTTTTGGAGGGGAAACCTAGCGAGTGATTTGTTCAAAAATCTACTTTTTAAAGATTTGGAAGCTGAGACAACTCTAATCTCCAAAATTACTAACCATCAAACCCAGAAAAGCCAGACGGCCAAAAAGCACAAGAACGTTTGGAATAAGTAGTCTCTGCTGACACCACTTAAAAGATTCATGTTTTATTTTGGAGAGCCGACCAAATACTCAGTCACACAAATCGTCCTCCCATACAAGTAAACGGTCAAATGAACAAAATAAAGACAGCTAACTTTAAAGCAGGTGGTTAGGTCTTTATGGGCAAACATTACTCAAAAAATCTTACAAATTTATTGTTTTAGACAATTTTGTTTACCTCATAAAGGTCACACGATATTGCTGTTGACATATTACTCAAATCATTATAGCCATATTTCATTCTCTTGTTAAAACATTATAATCCTTACCTACATTTGTAATATTAAACTTGAGAACGTCATTTATCTCAAGTTGTACTGATGAACCTTCAGCAATGAATTATGAAGTCACATGAACTGTCATTGTCTGGGACAGAACTAACATTATTGCATTGGTATCATTTGATAATGTTACGTTGTAAACTGATTGGGTCAGAACCTATACATATTTCAATAAAGAAAACTGCGAAGGATTTGAAAAAGTCAATTAAAGATAAAAAAAGTTCAAAGACTGCCCAAGAGCCCATCGAATTTTTGACTTCACAATATAAAAGCTGTAATTGCCTAGCATAATAGAGACACTACTGCATCGATACAATTGGATAACATTACGATACAAAATGAGTGGAATAGGAATGGAACAATGAAGAAATACATACTTGGAATCGAATTAAGAAAACTGAAGGCTATGGAAATACGAAACGCAGATATTTAAGAAATAATCAAAGACACATTACGAGTATAGTAATTTTATGGAACAACGCTGGCGCTATCGATCTGTAACATTGAATAAGCAATACTTTGCAATCGTTTCAAGAAAACTGAAGGATATGGAAACTCAAAACACAGAAAAGCAGGAAATTGTTCGGGACAATGCCAGCACTACTGCATCGATAAAATTTGATACTGTCGCGTTGAATACTTGGAGAAACATAGATCTCAGAAGTATCAGAAATAAAATAACCTAGAGTGAATTGGATTGAGGGCGTATGCAATTGTAATATGTATGATTGTATTTAAATTAGGTAGGCACTTATGACAAAACATTAATTACTAAGGAATTTTAATAAGATTGAGGTGAACTAATAAATAACGAAGTAATTAAAATTAGACTTCCTCCATAAATATCTTATTTGCCCTATATCAGCAGCAAAAACAACCGGAAGGTTAGTTAGGTATACTGGGCAAAACAAATCTATAGATACAAAACTCTGCATGGCCGAATGCATACCTAGATAACACAAAACTATCCGACTCAGGTATTTCAAAACCGGAATATTTAGACAAAAAGTGCAACAAGTAGGTAGATATGTAGGTACTGAATGCAGTTCAACGCCCATTTGACATTGAAAAGGCAAACAAAATGAATTTTCATTTATTATCGTCTATCTCGTGATGTATGTATAAAATAAACACTCTTTTATATTCGTAGAAATACTTCCGAACCCACTTCATATTATCATTGAGTGTTTAGGGTCCTAAATTTGCAATTTTGGGAAAATGTTGGCGTCAAAACTGTCAGAATTTTGATTTGGCCGATTGAGGAGTGGGCAAGTTTAGAAATATTTTGATCTTTGGATCCAAAATTTAAGAACGTACATCTGTCTGAATTTTGATGTAGAGAAATAGGTTTAGGTTCTCTTTTTTTGCACCACATACCGTCATATTTCAGTCGTCAATAATTTTGGATTTACCTGAGGCTTTCGACAAGCTTAACCACGGAATTTAAAGATGCAAATCAGGGACATTTTGGTGTCATGTTGTTGTAGCGTGTCATAACAAGGTCTGATGTCGATGATAATTTATCTATTTCAGTATTTACGTACATTGTATCTAGTGGGTATCGAGTAAATATATGTAAACATGTGTACTTATCATGCGAACGTCACGTGTTAAGACATTCGTGTTTATTCATGTTTATTTGTCGTCAGTGTTTTATTCCAATTTATAGGTCAAAGATTGAAAACGTAGATTTTTGCTACTTTCTCATTTTCTTAATTAGCGCGTTGTAATTATCATTTTTTTATTCGAATACTACAACTACGCATGTTAGCCAAACATTCAGATTGGTTTGAGAGGGATTCATATACACGAAAAATTCTAGAGCTTCAATAATGAACTTGAAAATAGGTACTAGAAGTGCACAGGCACTTGAGTTCAATCAACTGCTTATGGGTAGATCCAAACTTTACATGGTGATTTATTGCACAAACAGATACACGTTAACGCCCAAAACCCGTGTTTTCTTAATAACACTAATGATTCACCCATACAACACAATGCATCTCCCAAACTTGTATAGGCTTCAGTACTCACATTGTGAGAAGATTCGATCATATCCAACGTAGTGGCTATATTTGAGAACAACCATGCATCCTCTACAGCACACATTTTTATGCGTTTAAAACAAATCACAGCACTCGTGCACAAACATCAAACATTGGAGTTCAACGTACTTAGTACGTTTATTTAAAATGGCATATATTTTGTGGAGCGCAATGGAGGTAAAGCTTGATGCGCGTTGAGCGACTCGCACGCACTGTGCGCACGCATTGCGTACACGCAGGCCACGCCTCGACGCCCCACCAATGTTCACGATTCACGCATGCGCCGCCCAACGAGGCGCCACGTGCTAACCGCCTTTCAGATTGGTCCCTTCAACGTACAAACCGACGAATAAAGGCAAAACGTTTAATTTTCCTGAAGCGCTGCCAAGGGACGGCGCCAGTCATTGGTCGAGCGCACAATCGCTGTTTTCAACGTTATCGAACACTTCAAGACCTTTTTTAAAGCAACAAACAAAGATAATTTGGTAATTGTGGGTTGTAAATAGGCACTTTTACAAATACTATAGAGTTTTGGTGTTACCATTTAAATAAATCTGTAATCTTACGCAACGGCAAAGTTACTTAAATATGAATAACGATGTGTTAACTTTATTACTTTGATTATTGTAAATAATATTTATCGCTTGTTTTGCAGCGTAATAGATAATAACTAACATTAAAATGAGTTTAATTACAAGACAATAATTAAAATAGAACACCTATAAAGTAAGTAGGTACTTAAGTGAGGATCGTGACACACAATATTAAAAAAAAAACAAGGTGTGTCAGAGCAGTGTATCAAGTCTACCACGTCTACGAAAAAAAAATGTACTTACCAAGGTAGGTATCATCGTTAGCAAGCCAAAAGATATCGACATCAAAGTATCTACCAACCTACTGAAAACATTTATATCGAAGTCTGATCGGACGCCATGTTTGTTCTGGCAAAATTCAAGAAAGAGCAAATGTTTTCTTTAAATTTCATAATCCACGGGAGGTCAATCATCCAGATATACAATTACGCAAGCTTTTTTTATAACCATAACTCAAAAGACATTATCAGATTATTATCATTTTTAAAATGTATCTTTGAATAGTTATAGGTACCTAACGGCTGAAACCTAGGATTGCGAAGAAAAAATGTGTCTAACGATTAAGGCTAGACTGAAAAATAGACCTACAAACGCGCTTAGATAATCGTCAGTCTATAAACGCGTCTAAAATATAGTTTTCAAGGCAATCACAATTAGGCACGCCCAATGAATACCACTTTAATTTTCAAGCAGGTAATTTGATTTATTTTAATCATCATCTGAAGCCATCTATCACGATAACAGTAGATCAAAAAAACTCCAGGAAACCAAAACTAATCAGTATTCATCGACCTAAATCAAACTGTAGATTTTATTTGAGAAGTCTCGGAAGTTTTTGCCACTTATTCAGACCTTAAGTGAAACCGCTGGACGAGTAAATCCTACACATGCTGCAATGTCTAAGCTAAGAATATTGAAACCAATCATTTAACCATCAAAGTAAGGAACTGAAGTCACTACAAAGGTGTGTGACCTACAAAAATAAAGAAACACAAAGAAACAATACGAGCTTAAAAACAAAGCACACGGGTCTACACGCTACAGGAATCCAAATTAACAAAAAACTAAAGCTAGATCAGTTAAACGTTTAACAAAAGAAACAGTTAAATGAGGCTATAGTTATCATGATGTCATAGACAAAAGGCAAAGCAGACAGACAAAAACGTGACCATTATATTCCCTCATACGTACGGCATAATTTGTACCTGTAGGATATATAAATATTACCGTCTAGCTCAACATGAGACAGTGGCCTTGGGGTCTGTTGCCAACTCTGACTTTCGACAATTATATAAATCCAATTACCTAATTCTTTTACTGAAGCTACTGCTTTATCAGATAATTTATCGTCACCAAAAATTATTATACCTACAATTTTTATAAAAATAATGTATGTACAATTAATTTGCCTAAAATCAGGATCGTATAATTCCAGATATACTAAAGGTGCAAGTTAAATTTGGGAATGTTAACATTTCCAAAAGCCCAAATTGAATGCGCAAACAAAAGGCTATTCGGGTATGTACAGTAACGCAACACAAGCCAGACTCAGGACTCGTTAGTGGGGAATCTTTTGGCATTATCGATAAACATCCCGTCGGGCCCTAGGCTGTCTATGTATAGGTTGTCTTAGGGCAGGCACGCGGCGACGGCGCGCCGGGCCAGACTGAATTTGTTAGCTTTTTTGGAGGTAGGGTTGGCTCTGCGACTGAAGTAGATGACAATGACATATTTAATACTAAACTTGAACAAATATATCCCACACCGTCATCCTTTATAAAAAACTTTTCTCATCCATTTTTATTTTGGTTAGCTGGCAATTGACAAGGTATTAACTTAATGGAGTATAATATGTAAGAGCCACGATAGCATATAACGGTATTATGTTTTTAGCCTTGGGAATCGATTAATAGTTTCATTGTAAGACCATTAAAGGTAGAGTGCATTGAAGGTTTCAAAGAGTTTGACCGAAATAGATTCATCTTTTTTAACATTTAATTGAACAAAAAATGATCTTCCTCTCAGGTTTTTGTTTAATTCCTGATCAGACTTCCTGTGCACTGAACATTCATTAATCATTTGCCTAAGACAGCCCTAATATTTAATTGTGTGGGAGGAGGCAATTCGTGGAACAGCTCCTAATTGTGTGTGTGCGTGTATTTCAAATACAAATAAAATCGCACTTGTGTGCGCGCCGCCGGTTCATTGTCAAGGCCAACAGCCAAATCTCCCGCTCGAGCCCCCCCTCACTCCACCCATAGTCAATTATTCGAATTCGCCGAAAACATTGGTGTGCTACACGCATATTGCTCGGCCTGAGAAGCCTTCTACTTCGGAGCTCCTAAGTGGAGCAGCAATAGTTACCGAACTGCATCAACTATGATTTTTTGGTTGGTGTCATTACTTTTTGGTCTTTTGGTACAGGGACTGTGGTTGCCGCCGACGCGATAATCGAGTATTTTTAACGTTGCATATCGCATTCCGCCGGCTTTTTATCTACGGTGTGCCGCTGCGTTAGTGTGAAATCTTAATGCAATAAAAAAACAACATTGGCTTGCATCTATCGGTCTAGACTAGACGCTAAAACCTCTCCAAAAGGTGACGATAGACATCACGTTTTTTCACCGAGGCCCGCCGAATTCGTCGTTACTCAAATTTGATCACAGATCTATGTAAATTGCGTGACTAATAAACTGCACTATCTGTTACCATATTATGTAACTGTCGTTAAGGCAAGATAAAAGTGGAAATTTTAAAACAAATAGACTATTCACGAAGGGTCTGTGGAGAGTTTTCAATTATTGCAATCCCGATAAACGATTCCAGTCAAAATTGATCGCGGAAGCATTAACATAAACTAATTATTTTATTATCTATGAAAACTGCCCTGCCCGTGACCAGTAGTCTTGTAACCTAAGGTCGGTTGATATCAAAGTATCATCTGCAATTAATTAAAGATATGCGAATGCAAACGGTTTTGTTAATACAAAGTCACAACTGGAGTAATCAACTATTTACACCAAACCAAATATGACGAAAGTTTTTACTGTGCGTCACATTTGGGGAAAACTTTCTACAAATGGGTCTAGGACTTCTTTATTTGATTAAAATAATGAAAGATAGACTGAATTTCATTATTTTGAACGCGTTTAAGTATTCGTAATAACTGAACTTGTACGGTGTCCGGTGGCCACAGCACGTGATAAAAAATGTTACGGTCTGTTATCATAATTATTGCATCGTGCTCATGTAGTATTATATTATGGAAGGAACAGAGTAAGGAAAAGGAAAAAATAATGCTAGAAAAGATAAATTAGTCGAAAACTATCGTGGAATGCGCAATGAAGCTTCACAAGACCGTTCTGAAGAAGAAAATGATAGAATTCAAATTCAAGAGCAGACATACCGTTATTACATTTGTATAGGTAGACTGTAGCTCATTTCATTAATTTATGTACGACATCTTATACTTGTACCTACATTCAAAGCAAACAAAGCACTGATTCTGATAGTACAAAAGAATCTTTTAGTACCAAATTATTTCGTAAAGGAGGTAGTGCTGCTAAAAATATGTGTCAGTGCATGGAAAGATTGAGTCGATAAGTCCAGTCAAGGCCGCGTTATATCACCAACGTTTGCATCACGTTGCAATGAAATATGATTAGATAGAGTAATTGTCGCAAAAGTATACACACTACTTTCTTTTGTCTCAAACCTGTGATCATAATATTTCTAAAATTTTCGACGGATTGTTACGTCATTTTAAAGGTCTAGCCTTTTGAGACAAGAGGTGAATAAGAAAATGGGTCAAAGGACCAAAAAGAAATTATAGCCAATCCTGGACGTAACTCCAAATACCAATGAGGTAGACCTAAACTTGAGAAGGAACAGAGAAACAAAGAAACTTATTGATATAACTCAGACTATTAATAATACAGAGCGCATCAAAGAAGCCATTATACGTTCCCGCGATAAAAACGAGCCTCGCTATCAACCCGAACAGGATTATTCAACAAGAGAAAAAATAGACAACATTAAAATTTGCCCGCACGATAATCAATCCCAAAATCTTAGGAGCAAAAGAAAAATATTTTAATGATTTGCTAACAGCTCTAAATACTTTTAAAGACCATCAATAAGATATGGCAATTTTGTGTGACTAGTTGCTTTTAAGTGCCTGGAAAATTTTACGTCAACACTTACAAAAATGTCTGCTTTTCCTAGAAGATCAAAAGGAAGGACTTGAAAGTGATATAAAAAAAAAATACCGTTTAAATAAATCAACTTATTAAAGGAGCATATGAAACATCGACCTTAAATCTTTCTAGCATTAGATGAATCAACGAGGAAAAGCTCACAGTAGAGGCAGAACGTGCGTCGATTTTTTTTCTGGTAGCGGTGATAAAATAGACGCTACGCACAAGGCACAACAGTTGGAGGCGAGTAATGGTAGGCGGCGCGATCGATGGCGGGTTGGGGCAGGTCGGGCACACCGTCTACGTGTTGAGCTGTCTCGGCCTGAGCCTGAAGCACTCGAATTTTTTTTAAACTATACGTATGTAGAATATTATGCTATACATACAGATGGTAACTATACGCTCGGTTAGGTGTGAGAAAATATTATACAAGTTGGCCAAAATGTCCGGACATGAGAAATTTTTTAATTTAACAATAATTATCATTTCATTGGAGACGAATACTGAACATTTAAACTTTACTTGTTTGGTTAACATTATTTCTGGAAAAATACATAATTATATGGATAATTTTTCAATACACATACAAGCTAATAAATGCACTGACCATCATTTTATTTAAATCACTTCAATATTTTGAATGTTCCAAATATTTAAATTTTATTCACATAATCTGAAAATAATAATGTTCTTTCTTAGATTAACTGTTAGATATAACTTTTTAGCTTAAAACATATAGGTAAGTATTCAAAATCATAAAAAACCTAACAACATGAGGAAATATAATACCAGCGCAATAAATATTCGGCAGCCGGCAGTGGTAGCTTGTGATAAAATGTTAGCCTAGGTCAAGGCGAAATTTAGTTTACCAAAATACCGGCCATATTTTCGCAATAAAAACGCCGGTAAATAACTTTTAGGATAGAAAATAAAGAATTAAATGTACGCACCACATCCTCCATCTCCATCCAGTCCATGTCGGCTTGTTATTGTATGTCTAGGTTAGCTTAGAAGTCTGGATCTAGTGCTGCGCGAAAGCACTGCGCGTGGCGACGTTCGGTACACGAGTGCAGCGTCGTGTAGTGTGTGTTGCACCGAAAATTCGTTCCCGCGGCTCAGACCCGCGCCCCGCACCGCACCCCCGCCCCGGGCTCGCAAAATTTTCAAACTTCGAACGATTCGCACAACGCCATCTAGGGGCGATGGGCGCCCTATTGCCTCCGTGTGTGGCCTTGAACTTGACTGTACACGTCGCGAGCGACCCACTTTTGCGGCGCGTCCCGCGCCCCGCTCGGCAGTCGCGCGCATTGTCACGGCCGCGCCACCTGAATGGATCTTAGTCGGCATAAGGCGTATATTCGCATGGCAGCACCGAACACTCTTGTTTTCACCGTACTGTATTACGTCACATTGCACGTTATATCGCTGGATTATCTTGCACACGTTCAGCGCGGCCGATAGCAGGGCAGAAACTTCTCACGAATGTAATAACGATGTGAGTAGTAGTTTGCTGATTTGCCGTTTCCTCGTTATGTGATCTATTGACATTGTTTTGACGCTTTTGTTTCTAAGTCGATGTTTTGTTTTCATATTTTTTTATCAGTTAATTAAATAACAAGACAAGCTAAGGCTTTTTTATCATCGCCATTTTCTTTTATAGCGACATTCTTTGTTTTTGATCGAATTCTTTGTTATGAATCTCAAACTGCGTTAAACCTAACTCATTAACTACCTAATTACGTAATTTTTCCATCTCCGATTGACATAAACTTTATGGGTTCAGGTTTATTTACGTGACGGGCTGAATGTTTCAGGTGATGGACTTCGGAGCAATGCGTCGTTATCAAGTTCAAAGTTTCTACAGCGCGTGGCTGACGCGCGAGGAAAATTATGTCACAATCTGAGTAGACCGTGAACTCACTGGGATCGCGGATTCTCGGTAGACTACCTAAAAGGTTTTTAATTTTTTTCTCAACGTCACTTTTAGCAACCAAAATACTCAACTATAACAGCACAAAGTTCACCACAATTTTTGAAACACATTCAAGTCAAAATAAAGCAATCGTCTATGTACACAAAGTGAGAAGCCTAATAAACTCCAAATCTCGCTAATAGACATTATCTTTAAAGCATATTAAGGTAACACTACTTAGAATCCTTAATTACATTCAACAAGTATGAAGATAAACAAAGATACATAATTTAGAGCGAACACTCTCTTTACACTTGCATTTGGCAAGACCTCATAGATAAATCTTTGAAAGTATATCTCAACAGAGATAGCAGAAATGAATTGCTAAAGCAAAGATATTTCTACTTGAACACGAACAGTAAGCAGATTTTTATTTATTCATTACAGGAATGGCCGCTACTGAAGGCGCCAAACTCGTAGTCCAATTCTGGGCCGATTCAATTTAGAACACCATCGCACTCAAAAAAGAAGCAGATGAAATGCAAGAAAGCAGAACGAAGGTAAAACAAATAGATACATACATAAAATTCTAAAACACTTCCCAGCACTATAGACATGACTACAGGAATATTGACTCAGATTAAGGTCAATCAATTGACTGGGATGCACGCTACTACACGACTGGACCTCGATTGCATTTCCACAGCACTTTAATCAAGAAATGATTCAAGTGTTGCAATACTCGAGATCTTTTTTTTGTCTTGTTGGTAACTTTAGAAGAACTTCTTCTAATTTTGGCCTCAAGGGCCAAAATTAGAAGAAGTTTTGTGAACATTATGTACAAGTTGTGTGAAAATTGGGAATAGTAAAAAATATTATTCCCAATTTTCTACAAGCAATAAATAACTCCTCCCCAACCTCGGAAAGGGTTTCCTATTCTTAGAGGGTATAAATAGGAGGCAAATTATGCGGGGTTTTGAAGTATCGAGTCTTGAACGGTTAACTTTGTGGGAAAATTATGTATTAAAACTACGTCCGTATGAATGGTTTACTAGACCGTTCACTCGGCTTTCGTTAACAAGTTCCTCCCCATACCCAAACTACATTATGTCAATAATATTATTAACTTCTCAATATTAGTCCAATTGATACCGTTTGTCTCCAATATAATTCTGATATCATTTTTTTCCATTTTTCAGTTATCAACCGATAACTTCCGACTACGATAAACATCTTAATGAAGCAGATACGTATTAACTTATCTTATACGCCTTACAGACTCACGCGAGAAGTCTCAGCGAGAAGGCTCGGCGGGACATAGCGCGAGAACCGAGAAAGTCTCTACACTCATGCGACATGTGATACGGTTCGCTATTCTTACCCGAGAAACCCTTATACGCCCTACAGACTAACGAGAGAGAAGTCTCGGCGAGAAGGCTCCCGAGACTTGTTCTCAATGAGAACGAGGTGGCGAGAAAACAATCACATTCACGGTTCTCGGGGGTTCTCGGCGTGAGTCTGTAAGGCCCTTTAGAAGCGGGCAAAAAAACCGACACCGATCGGAGAACAGGCGATCGCGAGAACAAGATCGCTAGAAACCAATTACATTCAAGCTTTTCGGGTGTTCTCGGGGGTTCTCAGCGTGAGTCTATAGGGCCTTTGAGACGGCTATCAGCAGTAGTAAGCAGTCGTCAAAACAAAACACTATCGTCTTTGTTCCATCGTGAGTCACGCCATCTAGGTTTGGGAGACGACATTAATGGGCAGTTTAACTGTTAAAGGCTTCCGATTGAAATGCAGCCAAAACGTTGGAGTGAATCATAATATTATTATATGCATTTTATGAGTTTTGACAGCACGTGTAAGAATAATATTGCGAATGATGACAGAAAACTGAATGCTGGTGTGAGGAAAGGAACATTTTAGTGTCATGACATGAACCAGTCAGCGACAGCACTAAAAGAGGATGCGAAGTTCAGGATGCTACAATTTAATTACATACTATAGTGCAGTAAATGAAGAAGCACCAGAAGGAGATGGACCAGTAACGACGTTGAGGAAGCTAAGTTGATGAACCACAATTCTCAGGAAGTCTGACAGACCAGAATTACAAACTACACAAAACACTTTCGCATATGGTAAGTAAAAGACATCCTTATTAACAATGATGAAGCAATATTTTAATCCTTACTTAAATATACCGACACTAAAAAAAGAACGTGCACTACCTGAGAAATAATCGGAGATGCAAACATACTTCAAGAAATTATAAGAACACTAATATAAATAAAATACAAATTAGTATCTTTCCTTTTACACGTGAAATTCAAATTCAAACTGGATTTTAGTAACCTTGGCCTAGTTATATACCCCAAAAGTTATCTACCACATCCGCAAAAACCGCGTGATAACCTTTCGACCTCAAAAAGTAATTGCCGTAATTGGGGATTGCAAATAAATCTGACAACTAAAGAAACAAAATGACGACAAAATAATAGTCCACTGCTGGACATGAGCCTCTCCAATTTCAAAACATCTAAAAGTCTAGCTCAATCCTCATCTCTCTCT
Source organism: Standfussiana lucernea (assembly GCA_964057025.1). Classification (NCBI taxonomy): domain Eukaryota; kingdom Metazoa; phylum Arthropoda; class Insecta; order Lepidoptera; family Noctuidae; genus Standfussiana; species Standfussiana lucernea. The sequence continues at coordinate 12,052,373 of OZ059806.1, read as the reverse complement.
ATTTCAGCTGCTACAAGCTACCCAGTAAAGGCCGTTCCAACTAGCCCGAGAGTGTCCTACGCAACGTTTGCCTATTTGCGGCCTGCAGTCAAAAATCCGTCTACGGTCTACCCAATGTAAGACGCGAAATTCCGGAAGAACTTCTAAAAATACCGAAATGGATGACGTTAACGAAAGATGCATCAGTGGAAGTGGAATAAAATCTAGAAGTAACGGTACATTAAGAACCAGGCCACGAAGGATATGGCGGGATATGCTCATCAAAACAAATGATGCCCAAAAGATCCGAAGCCAGAAAGTTAAGGAACGATAAAGTTGAGCTTTGTAAAAAAGGAGCGTATAACAGAGACACGGTTTAAAAAAAAGATAATTGTTCCAGATCAACGTTATTTCCACGCGATTTTATGTTCATATTCGTCGGTGTCCCTTACTCCCTGCCTAAGGAGTAATTCGAAAAAAAATTAAGCTCGTAAAATAAGCTTGATGTTTTCATACGAAAACTTTAAAATTTTCGCTTGCTGCCATTGCGATAACTAAATAATATTTATGACTAAACTCCGAAACTCGAAAACAAGAATAAAATGAAGAGAACATAACAAGAGGCAAACAGTGCCAATGGTATTTCAGACCAGAAAAGTTAACTGTTCAATGAAGGCGCTAATACAACCCAACCTTCTTTTGTCTCTGAACAGTCTTCACGCACTTACAGAGTTCTAACTTGGTCATTGACCAGCATGCTAACTATAATAATTACCAAATTCAAAGACAAACAAAACAACAAAATAGTTACCAAAGGGACATTTTTTTTTTTACCGCTTTACTCCTTAATTTCATGCAGGTAGTGGTATTGTAACGTGTTTTTTAAACCGTTACATGCTTTTCACATTTTAGTCGATTTCGGAACGATTTTTATACTGTCTTTTATTGGCATTGGTTTAGTTCGGCAACTGTCATTTTTTGACGTTTCACTTTACGACCTGATATCGTCATCGCGACATTTATCTCGCCAATTTAATCTTACAAATCCGGTATAATCACGGATATTTTAGGCCAAACGATGCCATAATCGCTGCCTTAAACACCCAGGACGAGGTGTTCTGAAGGAGGGATCCTTAATTTCTTCGGTAAGATTTGTGTTTTTGTTTTTGACCAGACCAATATGTGGTCATCATTTTAGGTTCGTGTTTTAAGTCAAATTGATGTTTCAGAATTTCAATATTGGACGATGCTCTAGTGTGATTTTCACCTACTTTGGATTTATCGGTGCACACGGGAAAAGTCATTTATTAACGGAAAAACGGTAAGTTCCTCCTTAGGACGCCATGCTCCCAACGTGTTGAAATTCTAATAGACTTGTGTATTAACCCTTTAAAATTTTGTTACAGCCCTGCTGTGGCGTTTTTTTTTTCTCCGTATGATTATAATTTTTTTCATTTCTTGGATTCTGGATTCTCTTACCTTCGACGCCGAAATCTTGAGGTATAATTTAACATTTTTTTTATGCCAGACATCTGGCCCAAACTTAATTTACTTTCTTCACATAAAGATGCAACAATAATAATAACCTCAAATTAGTAATTTAATATTTAAAGTAAAAAGGAAGCTACTGACATATTAAACAAGGTATTAACAAAGGTATTTCCATTGTTTCTATTATCCTGGTTTAGTCACCCCCGGCAGATTAGAGGTCTGACTCTTCGAATTGTTCTATCTGGCAAGTATTCTTTAAATGTAGTGTGCGTCTCTAAGGCGCCCGAAATTCTTTTATTGTTACACATACATCTTTTTTTTATTTTTAATAGGAGAACACACACACATTCTTTTTTGCTCTTGTATGATTTCTTACATTGGATCTTACACTTGATCCCACACACACCCCGGGTATGTTGCAACAGGTGCGATGTTATGTTATACAGTGAAACAGTGACCCTAAAGTTACCTTAATAATCACAGCTGTGTATTTGTGGTTGTCGTTCACATATTTCTCCAGAGTTTATGATGCCATTGAGCTCCGGTTTATGTCGAGACATAGCCAGGTTCCACCTGAAATGTACTCCTGAGTATCAATATATCATTTTTGATTATTAATAAATCCATTAATGACGTTATTTTATTTATTCCTTATTTATTAAAACTTTATGCACAAGTAATAAAACTGTACAAAGGCGGACTTAATGCCTTGGGCATTTTGTACAAGTCTACTTCTATTTGAAGTTACATCTTTAAATGCTTTATGCATTATTGCATTATCATGCATAAATGCTTTATGCATTATCCCTGTATGCATTAGAAAGCATGTAAGCATCATATTTTTTTATACACACTTAATAAATTATTATAAATCAGCAAAACAATATGGTGTGCCTAGGGAGCAAGCAGACTGCAGTTCATGCATGATCATCAACATTGGAGTTTTTTAAATCTTTTTCTTGTACTTTTTATATACTTGACTAAATGAGATGACATTTTGGACAAGGAAACAGTTGGTATTGATTGACTGTGGTCTGAATTCAAATCTAAATCAAGCTCTTGCTAACGGGTGAATAAAATACTAATGCGAGATTTTTGATGGTAGGTACACGTCTGAATTGATTAAGTGTTAGGTACGAAGTCTGTGGTTTTATAATTAAACCCTCTTGCATACAGTTCGAAACATTTAACTCATGCTTAGGAACAAGGTTGGCTTTAATGAAGATGTGAATGGGTAAGCAGAAAAAAATTAAAACCATGACAAAACATTCCGGTGTTTTTATTTTGGAACCTTATAATTATTTAAGTTTTTGTACTTGCTGTCTACACTAATTTAAGGCATTATTTATTCATTTCCGGAGTTCTCTTATTTGATTTTAAATGCTTTAGATCTTATGAACTGAAAATGTTCATAAAAGTTTGAATACAAAATGTGAGGTGAATAAACATTCCAAAAACCATGTAGCAAGAGTCACACAAATAATTAATACTCACTGTATCAGATTAATAATTTTATGGAAGACATCCAACTTCTTCTTGTTTACATATGACTCCACAGGTATCCTGTAAAGTCAACGAACTCTTCATATTGTCAAATATAACCAAAACAAAATAAACGGAAGTTATGAAACTGTTTAACAAAATTGCAATTGCATTACTAATGAAAACTATACTATTATGTAAACATGTATATATCTTACGAAATAACACTGCTTACCCAGAATGATAGCTTATACTATATTGTTAACACTGTGATTTAAGTTTGTAATCAAAATCTTTTAATGTATCCTCAAGAACCAATTAAAATTAATAATTTCTGAAAAAGTAAAACCAAGGAACTGTCAAACAGCCAAGGCTACAGTTTTGTTTTTCACGATTTTAGCGACACTTTACTGTTCATAGCCACCCGGAAATCTTTTTTATGACTAAATTTATCTTACACTACACAGGATATGTACAATATTAGCTAAACACTAATCTTAAATCAATTAATTAGGTTATAATGCTGTTATTTATCCACTTGCACTTTCCAGAGAAAACTGCATTCCACTAAACTTAAAATATATATGTGTTTAGCAATGCATTCAGCTGCTGCTGTCCTGCTTACACAGTAACAGAAACAAAAGGTGATTTCTTTCTTATGCTTGAAAGAAGAGTATAATACAAATATTGTACTGGAACGTAGACTTAATGTTACCATAAATTGCAATAAAGTTTTAATGACATTTGATGTAAAAGTAATAAAGTAAAAGCAACATTGTTGCAATTTTGTATGTCATAGAATTTGCATCAATGTAAAATAATGTAGTGAAATCATATTTATATGGAAAAGACAATTAATGTATGTATTATAATATTGTGCATATGGCAATACATCGTAGCACTTTTCCATTCAACGTATTATTAGTTTGGTCAATGTGTTAAGTGTTGCATTTCGGAGATACATTCACTATTAAATTCCCAAAACACACATGATATGATTTGTTATTTAAAAATTTTAAAACGCTTTGCAACGGTTCATTTCTTCAATGAGACATTATTATAAGCTTTACTCTAATTTCAAAATACGTTCCGTTTCGTTACTGACGTGTAACATAACCTGGCAACTTTTTACAAAAAGCCGACGACGTTTCTCCTTTCGGGCCAACTCATCGGTCCATTTGACATAGAATATGTTTGTTTTCAGTTCTTTTATGTTATGAATTGTGACTGAATTATTGCGATAGAAACATAATATTCAATTAAAAACATGGAGGTGCATTATCTCGTGTTTGTTTTGAGTGTATTATGGCACGGTACGGACGCTATTATGTGGACCCTCGCGCCCAATACACAGAAGTGTTTGAAGGAAGAACTGCATGCTAACGTGCTCGTGGCAGGAGAATACGAAGTCACAGAGGTTGCCGGACAGAGAGTCGACTATGTCGTAAGTTATAAAGATCATTTTTCTTGGCAAAATTCCACTGCCCATTCGGCACTGGTATAACTGTGATCTCGTACATTTGTCATGTTGTAACACTGTAAAGAGAATTTGTTTTATCTTTCATCATAAAAAATCAATTGTGAGTGTTCTAATCTTGTATATGATCTAAAAATATTGGTGACATAGATGTTTCATTTGGAGACAGCTTTCAGCAAGTCTGTAGGTTTTTTTACACCACTTCAGTAACATAGGACATATCTATGCCTATTTTATTAAAAAGTAACTCCTGTTGACATTTTAAAGTAAACACAAAAAGATATAAAAAGGCAATACCACCAATGTATCAGATCACACAACCCTAAGTGATTGGTACTATACTTATCTAGAATAAACATTGATGTGTTAAATATAATAATTAACTATATACATTCTCTATTGATACTAATTGAGCATGAGCTGTGTTACTGATAAGTTACCAAGTGCTAATTCTTTATTTTCATTCTCTGATTACCATTCTTTGCCTTTCTTTTGGCTCTCTTACTTTGTTGTATTAAACACATGGACTTAAATTGGTACTGTTTGCTGGTTATAGGGCTAAACAAATTTAATATGGAAAATTCTTCTTAACACCCAACAGCAGAAAAAATGGACAGAAATATAAGCTTTGCTGTACATTTAATAAGGCTCATTTTTCCCTTTCCTTAGATGCACCCGATTTTTACTTATAGCGGCAACTCTTGTATATTTTCTAGACCTGAAACAAGTGTAGCTGATAAACTGAAGATTCTATATCAAGTTGAAATGTTGTTAAAAGTGGCCTTAAATGTTGTTTTTCCTTTTTTTTCAGATTCGCGACTCGAAAGACCACATACTATCACAGAGAGAGTCGATAACGAAAGGGAAGTTCACATTTGTGACAGAAACTTACGACACATTCGAAGTATGCTTTGTATCAAAAGTTCCACCAGGTAAAAGGGCCATACTACTATTATAAATGCGAAAGTTTGTGATGGATGGTTGGATGGTACTCTTTCACTCACAAGCTATTGGATTTGGATGAAATTTGGCACACAGATAGCTTATAACCTGGATTGTCACATACAACATAGAATACTTTTGATCCCAGATCTACAACCCTGCTGGACAATTGTTTATTTATTTATTTAATGCACAGTGTACACGAGCATAGAGTTACAGCTGGGCTTAAAACCAGTGCATACATGACCCTGTTAGGACGTAGCAAGATAACTATCATTACTGTAATGAGTATCAATTACCAAACTCCATGTTGGGGAAGCTGTGGACATAGGCTAGTTTTGTTATATTTTAAAGTAGATTTTGTCTACGATTGTGCCCTGTGGAAGTCTAAATCCGTATGCCAAATTACATCCAAAATAAGTTTATCCATTTATCTATTGCTTTCACATTTATATTAAGTTTAGTTTAAAAAAAACAAACAATCCATTTATTTTCAGGTAACAAAGACCCATAGATAAATACCTTAACATTAGTGTTAGTATAGGAAACTGAGTGTGACTATGTTACTTTAGTTGATACAATTTTTCCAAATACAAAAGAGTAGTGACCGCAGCCATGTTTACATTAAAAAGTAAATAGCTGGTAGTCATCTTCCTATATGTGTATCATCACAGCTGTATATTAACGATGTCTCACAGTCATTATTGTCACTCTTAATAGATTGATGATAAATAAACTCGAAATCAGAAGCGTAAGGTCGGATGTACCAATACAGAGAGTTTTGTGCAAACGACTTTATGCTTCTGAGCATAAGGTAGGACTTACAAATACAGAGAGTATTGGACATCCGACCTTATGCTTCTCATTTCATAATTATATCATCATGAAATCAAATAAATGTTAAGCTGAATTCCAGTATTTTACATGGAGCGACTGCCTATCTGATAATATAGTATACATAGAAGTTTATTTATTATAAACAGCAAATTCACTTAAGTTCCTGTTTCTCTTTTCCTACAATATTCTAACTTCCAATATTTTATCTGTCATTGCCATGCCAGACTCAAATAATTTGCTTGTGGTCAACAAATTATAAATTCTATTTCAGAACGCCGTGGCGTCACTCAAGATGTGATGTTGGATATCAAAATTGGAATAGAAGCCAAAAATTATGAAGGCGTAAGTAATATTTATCATTCCTGTAAAAACAAATTACATACTAACTTCTTATTAGTTTTCTGGCGACTAGATCACTTACTAAAGTTTTAAAGGATTATTTATTTAGAACTACAATTTTGGAACTGGCAACAATATTTGTGGTATGTTATTTTACCTTTACAATATAGCAATATTCTACAAGTTTTTCATCATCTTAAGATTGAATACTTTCTTATAACTTTTTTTTTAATATCTTTATAATTAGGTTACATTCTAACATATTTTCTTGATTATCGGTAACTCTACTCTGACAACCCACACTTCATCCAGAACACTTGGGTAATAATGTGTGGCTTTATGTGAGACTAACAAAGTGTGTTTTTGAAGCATGCATAATGATATCTATTGATGTGGCACGTAGAACTCGATCCTCATTAATGTTAAATTAAATCATGAACATAACGCCTTACATATAACTGGTAGCTAATCTACTACCAGTATATTACAACTGTATTCTTGAACATTTATTTATTTATTCTTGAGGAATTCAGATCATCTTATAATAGACTAGAATCTAGTCTATTATCAGTAGGAACTACTACATGTGTTTGAACGCCCAATGGCCTACTATTAATGTGTGTTGTTGTTTTTATTTTTTCTTGAATTAACCAGTATTGTCTGTTACATTAATAATAGACCAGTTTATTTAAAAAAAATTGAAGGAGCTCAACTTATAGTGGCTGAGGTAGTAACTTTCCCTTTCACTCATTAGGTACTATTGTATTGCTGTTTCCCACAAAACTAAGTGTCATGAGCAATACGTTCTTGCTTATCGATAAATAAAATATCGATGCTATAGAAATTTTTCGGTGTTTATTTGGATAAAATAATTCAAAAACATACAATTTACGGTTCATTCTGAAAAAATAATCAGGTATGTGCGAATTTAAACGTCAATAAAACCATGATGTATAAATGTTAAGGTTAAAACTTTGTTCATTAGGAATATTCGGTAATCTATTACATATTGTTATGAAGTTGGATCTTTACTGCATAAAAAGGGAACATTAATATATCATTCCGTTTAAAAAAATATATCGACGTCAGAATCTCCATTTAATGTCATTGTCCCATCACTACGGCCGGTGACGTCACCTTGAAATAGCCAATCAGATTGCACAAATGCTTACCGCTACATTTGGTAAACTCGAATTCAAACAAAACGTTTATGATACGGAATCTAGAGCAGGTTATCTGTGGTCCTACCACACCAAAAAATGATAATGTTACCTTTTCGTTGACAATCACAATTGAATAGTATTTTGTCTCGCTCACTCATACTTAAAATCGTATCTGCGCGCGACCTAGGTCAAGCACATCTAATACTATAAACCATCAGTACCTAAACACCCAGCCTGTAAACAAGTAACTTAATTGGCTTGTAAATATTTTAAAGCCACCAAAAAATCAGAGTCCTTTCTTCACGGTCCTGTTTCTAAATAGAAACTATTAATTCAAACCTCTTTCATATGCAGATTGGTGAAGCCGCCAAACTGAAGCCCATGGAACTTGAACTGAAGAGACTAGAGGACCTGTCAGAAGCCATCGTACAAGACTTCACTCTTATGAGGAAGCGAGAGGAGGAGATGAGAGACACTAATGGTAATTATTCTTTACTTTCATATGTCATAACTGCCTCGACCGCCTAGTTGGCCTAGTGGTCGCAAGCTTGACTGCTGAGCATCGGGTCCTGGTTTCGATTCCTAGGTCAAGCAAAGTGTTATTGGGTTTTTCCATTGGAAATTTCTCAGTAGCAACCGCGGAGTCTGGATTTGTGCCTAGTAATTGATGGCAATAGACTCGCCCCCTACTACATATATACACTGGCGAAATGTAGGTAAACGTGTACTATTAGGTACACTTCTGCCTAATCCTTCGGGGATTACAAGCGTGATTTTATAACTAGTTTAGGAAATTCATGGATTGTGATGAACCAAAGGACCAATATTTTAAGTTAAGTAGTTTATTTTTTGGTCCTTGCATAGGGTACAAGAAAATGTCGATTTTACAAGAACCCATTAAATGCTCTAACACAATTTGTGAAGTTAGGTGTATTTTCTAGTTATAAGATCATCAACACTGAAATATACTAACAAACTAAATTATAATTTGATCATAGTTTCCATTATCTTTTTGTTTCAGAGTCCACAAACAACCGAGTTCTATTCTTCAGCTTATTCTCGATGGCATGTCTCCTGGGTCTCGCCACGTGGCAGGTTCTCTACCTACGTCGGTACTTCAAGGCCAAAAAACTCATTGAATAGCACAACACATATTTAGCCGCGGCTGAAGTTACGTGCGGGCAACATAAAAGAAGAAGTAGAAGTGCTAAGAGGTTGCATACGTCAAGTGTGTTCTTACAAGATCTCCTTTTTTTCTACAAAGTATTCCTTTATTTTTCATGGCAATGTAAGATGTAAATATGTATGATGTTATGTCTAAATAAATTCTGTAAACCACGTAGAATTCAAATTAAAAACTGGCAACACTGAATTCGATCAAATCCCTAGTGTTAATTAAATGTTGGAGCAACGTCACCACCAGACCCCGCAGGCCACTTTAACCGCGAGAATAGATCTTATTTACTTTATATTTAAAATAATAAACATTTTGGAATACTTAATGCAGATTTATTATTTAATAATTTTGTTGTAAATGATTGCGTTCATGTCTGTTTACGAATGTGGTAAATAATATATTTGAAATAATGTTTTGTTTTATTGGTGTAAACAGACTCGAAAATCAAATTTACGATGTAGATTCATAAGTCCCACATTACACAACACTTACCGTTACTGTGCACATAATTTTGCCACCTATACTTGTGTAACTCGGAGAAAACTGCAACAGGGGGCAAACCCGGTTTTGAAAGGCTTATCGACTCAAAAACTTGAAATGGTAATTGCGTATTCGGCCCAGTCCAACATTCAGAAAGGGAGTCTACACTTAAAAATATAAGTGTGAAAGAAAAGTCAATAAAATTCGGTAACTTATGTTTAATCTCGTAGAAACTGATTTAATCGGATTTTTGCAGGGTAAATACAAATCTCACTCATTGAAAGAGCAATTATCTATTGTACAAAACATTGTACCTTTACATTCTTGTAATATAAAAAGAAAAACAGAATACGTAAGGCCTGGAGTTATGGGACCACCTTCTCCCTTCTAAGATGATAATCTACAATTTATTAGCAAGCAGTCGACGATAATAAAATCAACCAAACTACGAAATATTGCTATATCTGTTTGACAGGCGAAACAAAAAGAGCTTGAAAGACAATTTGAATGGTAGTTTTCCTGAAACTTCAAATTGATTTATTCAAACCGATTTTCTCTTCTTTATTTTTACTTAGAGCTTGAAAGACAATTTGAATGGTAGTTTTCCTGAAACTTCAAATTGATTTATTCAAACCGATTTTCTCTTCTTTATTTTTACTTAAAAGTTAAAATGCCGAGATTTAGATTGCCTGCAAAATCTGCACTCGGATTTTAAAATCGATTTCTTTCAGGAATCGTAGATTATCATCTTTACAACAGGAATAAATATTTTTTAATCTTACGTTAGGCTTGGAACTGCAACAAAAAGAAGTTTTTTTTTTTAACTCTAAGCACAGAGAACATCTTCTATGCCATAGGCAATTTAATCAGTTAGAAGTTAGGTTGTCCCTTGAGTACTCTCATTCGAGTCTACTCTGATTGTTTTTCCGCCGCATTTACATCGAAAAACTGTAAATTTACACTGTGATTCTATCACATAGAGTATTATCTATTGAAGTACTAAACATAGTACACCTAAATTCCCTGGTATTATATCCTAAGCCGAACAATATTTTGTGGCCATTCTATAAAACTTTTCAATATACAAAATGTTGGGTCATGGATGCCAAATTCTTAATTTTTTAGAATCGTCTAAATGCACTTTTACTTTATTCTCGCCTTCCAATGTGGGGTGAGCACGACCCCAAGCTATTTATGTTCGATTTATATAATTAAATTGTAACTTTATAAATAATTTACATACAATAAATATACAAGTTAAAAACAATGTTAGAGAAAGCCGAAGAGATTATGTACATTTTTAGAAATGTCTAAAAATATTTTAATGTTAAATTAACTATCAATTTGTTAAATTCATAATTTGTTTCATAATATTATAGGGCACTATGCAGGATATCTATGCACCTGAGTTCAAGACGTGCTGTTCGAAACTAGAATGCTCCACTTTCGTATTTATGGTGCCAGACACTGCATTTAATAGTTCATTGGTCGGAACACAGCTTCATAAACTGCGAGTCTAGTCCGCAGCGCATAGATATCGCTAACTAATATTAATTTATAATTTCAAAGTGACGATGACTGATTATTTAAATGGAATGTTAAAATACAAATAAAAATAAATACAAAAGAAAAATATAATATAAAAATATACTACACATAGCTATACTTCATAATGACATACAGTATATGTTAATTTACACTAAACCAATACTTTTCAAGCAGGTAATTTCAAAGACAATACAAATGGTATTCAATTAAAATTTTATGGAAATGTGAACATTATAAAAAAGAAGGAATTTCTTCATTGCAACATAATAATAAATCATACAAAAATTGAAACTTACAAACATCCCACCGAAATCATAATTGCACAGTACATTTAATTAACTTATTCTCCTTATATACAAGACACGGGGCCACTGAGTGGTCATTAGTGTGTGTTTGTGATCATCAGAGTGGGTAGTAGTCTAGTTGTACGGTGAGATGTTTGACGCCTACTTCGCGGAAGATCCGTGACGTTTGCTCGGTGACGTACCGAGGGTCCACTTCCTTCGCCACTTCTATTTTAAGCGCACCCACGTGGACGTCACTACACAGGGTCCAGAAGTGCGGCTCATGTACCGCGTGCACGCCGGCCAGGCCGACCACGCGCGTGTATAAGTTAGGCAACGCGCGCTCCAGCGATGAGGGAGTCCGTTGCATGAGCACGCCCGCGGAGTCGCGCACTAAAGGTACCACACTAGCCGCTATAAGGAGGGCTATAGCCATGGAACAGATGGGGTCGGCTCTCATCCAGCCGAACATTCTCATGAGGATGGCTGAGATGATGACTCCGACTGATCCTAGCGTGTCAGCTAGGACGTGAAGGAAGACGCCCCGCATGATGGCGGAGCCGGCGCCAGTGGGAGCCTCGGTGTCGTCATCGTGGGAGTGGCTGTTGTGTGAATGGCCATGGTTATGGCCGCCACCGCCGTGGGAGTGGCCGTGTCCACCATGGCCGTGACCATGTCCATGATGGAACGCGTATATGCCCACCATGTTTACTAAGAAGCCCATTATCGACACCAACAGCAGGCGTTCGTGTTTTACCTGAAAATAATAAAAAATATACTTTATTCCATAATTTTATATTGGCAATACAATTTAAAAAAATATCTAAAAAAAAACACTAAAGAAGTGAAAAATAACTTTACTTTCAGTCGGTGACTTTGTTTGTTTCATTGACTTTATTGCCATCGACTTCCGAAAGTAAAGTTATTAAAAAAAAAAGATTCTGCTGGAATACATTACATCCTCCTTTTTTAGAAGTCGGTTAGAATAGGTAATTTTTCAGAAATTGGCAATCATTTTAAGTGCAATGTTGCTGTCAATTTTCAAGGTAGGTTCCAATCACCTACAAAGTGTTTAGCTCTCTGTAGTTCTACCTAAATCAATTTTACCCGATATTGGTAGTTAAGTCCAGTGACAGCACTAGACAGCTGTCTAGCGCCATCTCTTACCCACTCTCGGAACAGTACTAAAACATTCCTGCACTAACAGATCATGGTAAACCCCCTGTACTTGTTTGATTTCACTATTCGTGCAATTATAATGGCAAGTAGATAATTGTTAGGAAGTGAAAAAATTGGCAGTAGGACATTGTTTTTTTTCTATTTTAGGGATTTTAAAACGGTACCTATAGCTGGTATGTTTTAAATTAGAACTTTATCTCATATGAAGTTATCTGCCAGATAAGTTAGCCAAATGATCCGCTTAAACGATGGCATGCTAGTCTAGATAACACATCCGGCATATCCTTGAGAACATATTAAAAGTATGTTATAGAAAGTATGTATGTATATAAATGATACAATTCTGGCTGAGTTGAACTTCTACTAATTCATATTAAGCAATAGATAAGATTATAACAGAACATAATGGATTAAGATTATGATTCGATTTATTTTTAATTTTATTGGAGGGCTTGTCAAAATTGTAGACAAGGTGAAGATAGTGGCGGACTTTCATACAAGCCTAAAACCTTGGCTTGGGTTTCTGAACGATCTGCTTGCCGTATTATTGCCTCTGGGCACGCCACTGGCTGAAGTGTACAGTTTGCTGGGAAGCCGTGGTGACTTGCCAACTGGTAGAGAAATTGGCACTGGCGGTACATTTCCCTATGAACTAGATATCTTGGCATAAGGCTGTGAATAGAGCCTACTGGATGGAAATCGTTTCCACGGTCGCGCTGTCTACTGGGTACTTAAGACCCCAAAAGCGATACAGCAGATATAAGGCTGCTGATGGTACTTCCCAGTCAAGTCCACTCCCAGCTGCAAAACATAACATAACATCACGCCTGTAATCCAAGGGTTAGGCAGAGGTGTACCTAATAGTACACCCACATTTCGTCAGTTATGTTTAAGTCCCATGTAATAGGGGGCGAGCCTATTGCCATCAACCCGGCACAAATCCAGGGTCCGTGGCCGCTACCAAGAAATTCCTAATGGAAAAACCCGATAACAGTTTCCCCGAACCGGGAATCGAACCCAGCACCTCAAGCCTCAAGTCGCGATTGTGACCACCAGACCACCAAGGGCTAGGCAGAGGTATACCTAATAGTACACCCACATTTCGCCAGTTATATTTAAGTCCCATGTAATAGGGGGCGAGCCTATTGCTATCAACCGGGCACAAATCCAGGCTCCGTGGCCGCTACTAAGAAATTCCTAATGGAAAAACCCGATAACAATTTGCCCGACCCGGGAATCGAACCCAGGACCCTCAAGTCGCGATTGTGTCCACCAGACCAACGACCAGCATTAACGCAATTATACAAGTCGCAGAATCACTCGACTATCATCTGTATCGGATAGCTATTAAACAAGATGACGTAGGTCAGACAAGACGTGTTTCCAGCTCAATATACGAGGGCGGGTCAATAAGTCCGTGACTTTTGGAATAAAACACAGATTTTTTGATAAATAAATCATTTTATTTTTCAACGTAGTCTCCCTTGAGCTCTATATACTTTGTCCAACGCTTCTCCAATTTTTTTATCCCTTCCAAAAAATATGATTTGTCGAGGTCCTCAAAATAGGCCTGTGTTTGCGAGATGACTTCATCATTGGAGTCAAATCTTTTTCCACCAAGCCATTTCTTCAGGTTTGGGAACAAGAATTAGTCACTCGGAGCCAAATCTGGAGAATAGGGCGGATGAGGGAGCAATTCATAGCCCAATTCATGGATTTTTGCCATGGCAACTGCACATGTGTGCACCCTTGCATTGTCTTGGTGGAAAAGAACTTTTTTCTTGGCCAAATGACGTTAGTTTTTTTTCAAATCGTCATTGAATCGGTCCAATAAGTTGGCATAATATTCCCCATTGATTGTTCTTCCCTTTTGAAGGTAGTCAATGTAGATTATCCCGCGTGCATCCCAAAAAACAGTCGCCATAACTTTATTGGCTGACAAACCCACCTTGGCCTTCTTTGGCGCCGATTCACCCTTACAAACCCACTGTTTTGACTGTTGTTTGGTCTCTGGTGTGTTGTGATGGATCCATGTTTCGTCCACGGTTACAAAACGGCGCAAAAACTCCTCCATATTGCGATTAAACAACGCCAAACCTTCCTGTGAAGTTGTTACACGATTGCGTTTGTGGTCGACTGTGAGCAAACGCGGCACCCATCTTGCGGAAAGGTTTCTCATGCCCAAGAGATCATTCAAAATTGAAATCACTGGGCCTTGCGAGATCCCTACGGCTTCCACAATCTCTTGCACTTTCAATCTTCGGTCGGCCAACACCATATCGTGAATTTTTTCGATTGTTTCGGGTGAAGAGACCTCAAATGGGCGTCCAGGACGTTCGGCATCTTCAGTGCTTGTACGGCCACAACGAAATTCAGTAAACCACTTTTTTACCATTGAAATCGATGGTGCAGAGTCCCCATAGTATTTATCAAGCTTAGCCTTGGTCTCGGTAATGGTTTTTTTTTTCGCAAAAAAATAATGCTTAATAAGCACACGAAATTCACTTTTTTCCATTTTTTCCTCAAATTACTGGGTAGTCTGATAAAGATAGCTGTCAAACACAAACTAACTAACGCAGCAAGTTCAAATTTTGACAGGAGTCAACTGACACATGCCTGTTGACAGGAGTAGTGTTGCTTTTTCAGTAAAGAGGTCAGAAATTCAAAAAGTCACGGACTTATTGACCCGCCCTCGTATTACAATCAAGCGATAAATTAATTACGACATTAATACACAGATATTCAGATTCAGACACGTGCGCTATGCCAAAGGATAGGGCTTATCGGTATCACGTCAGGTCTCGAAAACATCGCACGTGTTACCTCGTCCCGTTGTATCGCGATCTTAATCTAATTACTGGGAAGCCGAAAAAGGTTCTGATATGGGCCCTTTATTGTTGTTCATGATGTATAGTTGATAGTGCAACTTTTAGAAACAGAAGGTAAAACCTATACAAATAAATAACATTGAAATGTCTGTTTGTGTAATTTCAAACCAACAGCTTTTTAGTGAATGCATATGAAAATATACAAACAGACACAAAACTTATACAAACAGACAGACAAAAACTTTAGAAACAATTTTTAAAATTTTGTCTTTCTGTTTGTTCCGGATAATATCCGAAACGGCGGCGGGACTTTCACTGGCAGCTGATAGCGGTTATAATTAACAAAGACCAACTTTTATTTTACAAAAAAGATTAGGGTTCTGTGCAAAAAAAAACCCATATAAAATAAGTAAGTAATAAGTCTATTTCAGTGAGGGAACGTCTTTATAAAATAATATTGAATATAAAACTTTGTATTAATGTGTGAATGACAGTTTGAAGATTGAAAACAGCGATGCATGAAATTGATATATTCTCACGTATTTTTTACATACGCGATCTCTTCAGGAAGTACCTTTTGAGCAAATGTGTCTGTTGCTAATGAAGCAACGGCGATTATTACTATGTTTTAATTAAGTAATATTTTAACTCGGATTTGAGCCCGGTTGATAGCAGTAGGCTCGCCTCCTATTACACTGGACTTAAACATAAGTGGCGAAATCTGGATGTACTATTAGGTACGTACACCTCTACCTAACCGTACGAGGAATACAGGCGTAATGTTGAGTTTGTAAATAGATGGCAGATCGGAAATCCCCGGGCCCGTAAAGAAAGTATAACTGTATACCTAATCATACTTATTGTATGCATACAGAATTACTCTCAGACCTGGGATTACGCACCATGTTTGACCTCAAGATTTGGAGTTCAGTAACATTGTGTCTCGACTCTCGCGACTGCTTTTTAAAATAAGTAAGATTACGCGTTTCACCTTTTGCTTTTCGCGCCATAATACGCGAACTCCACGCTATTAAGCGAAGGAGGACACGGTGGTTTAAAGAAGATTTGGTATCTTCTACGGACCAAGACTTATTGCATTGTAAATGAATTCTTTAATTTTATTCAGTCAGAACTTTAAACATGTATCAACCCCGCCCTTGGATGCGTGGTGGATGTCGGGCCACTACCTCCCACAGAGAGCAGGTGTCCCAGTAATGGGTAGATTATAGACTGTTTGTGTCTATAGTTGCGTAAGTAGGTTTACTTAGTATTTGCGCTAGTGGTTTCCGGAGTCGGTACTACTTTCGACGACATAAAAGGTGAGGGCGGACTAAGGGGTGCACGCGAAAGGCGGGGACGCGGGTGTTATGAGATCACTTTCCAGATTTTGCTCTCCTATTAGCGACACTATCGAAATGGTGTAATAAATAATTATACAATGTGTGTGTTTTTTTCCAAAATCAGCGTGTCGATACCTGGCTAGGAATATTGATCCGGCTGGGGACTCCTTTGAGTATTTTTCGCTATTCCCATAGTTTCGGAATTGACCATCCACCCTCACTTGAAAAATTCACCCAGTAGGTATGACACTGATGATGATGCTATCTAGCTGGTTTCTTGCTTCTTATACTTTTTAGGGTGGAGGGTAGGTACTCTTATAACCGCTTTAAGCAAAACCTAGCTGAATGCCTAAATAAAACCGCACCATTTGATTTTTAAAGTTCGGCTCAGCGGCGACGGTTGATATTCCGACAGAGCAATAACATGGACCTTATTTCATTGTAGGTAAGTAAGTTTTTCTTTCACATGTAAATATTGAGTAATGTCCGCACCATACAATAAACCCTGTTACGATGCAGCAACGATACGGCTATTTACGACAATCAACTGTTGCTTATACTTATAAAATACGTGCCTTTTGAGAAAGAATTGTCGCAGCTGTTTGCCAACAGAATTTCAACACTATTTCAAAGGCGTTGTGCTGTCAATCGCGTGGCTGAGGTAGGGTGAAAGTGGGTTTACAGTGGTACATTTTTGTTGACGGCGGCTGAATGATTGCATTTCAGATCACCTGTATTGTATGAGCTGTTCGGTACTTACGTCATCAATATCTTGACCTTATCTCAATTTTGTTGGGTATGGTAATACATTTCTTACAAACTCAGGCCTTCTTCCCAAAGAGGTGAGCAGTATTTCTTAAAATGTTGAGTATGCCTGTCCAATGGCGCTCAATTAGTAGATACATACTGTGTTTTATACTTGCAACCTTAGCTTGAAAACTATAAAGTTAATTTTCATACATAAGCTTACGCTTTTTTCCCACGGGGATAGGCAGAAACTATGGAGTGTCACCTGCTACAATCATTACATACTCCTTCTGATGAGTCATACATCGGGTCATACACGCACGCCTGTTGCAAGAAGAATATCACTAACGAGGTCAGCGTATATCTTTCTAGGGAGTCCCCCTCCCGGGGTTTTCACTCACATTTGCGTTGTAATCTTAAAGTTACTAAAGTACACTAAGATAATATAATTAATTGGAAGACTGGTGAGGGAGTTTCGAATATTTTTTGTTCTGATTGTTACTTGATAAATCGACGAGAGAAATTTTAAATGTCTTAAGGGACATTAGGTTTGAAATGCCCTTACAAAATAGCAATATTCACCGTCAAAATGTTAAGTAATCATTCAAAAACTAATAATTTTCTTCATTAACACTTGGTTTTAAAGAATAATTGTTTTGCATAAGTCAATGGGACCATAAAGGTGATTAGTCCTGCTGATATAGTTAAAGACATTCTACCATTTAAACTATTTTAGACCTTATTTTAACAATGTTGAGGTTGTTTATTGCATAGTTTTTGTTTGTGTTGTTATCAAGTATGTTAAACATTTGAAATGTTATGGATTTATATACAAAGTAATTTCTTCTAGTCTCAGTTACCTTGTGGACTGAAGACTTGGCTCATTACTGCATGAAATTTACTTTCTGTGACCTTAAACCTAATTTTTTGCAAATGTTGCAACATCAACATGATGCATTTTGACTCAAATAATAATATTCATAACATCACGCCTGTTTTTTTGTTTTTCATCGTAGGGTTAGACAGAGGTGTACAAACTGTCAATTATACAGGACATAAAATAGGCAAAATATCCTGTTTTTGGGACCAAGCCTATTGCCATCAAATGAGCATTGAGGCTCTGGGCTGTGATTGAGAAATTTCTGACCAACCAAGACTTTTCCCCTGGGACTGCCGGAGCCTGGGATCAGTAATAGTTCTAGCCACCACTAGAGTAACTAGGTTAAATAGTTATCATCAATCTGTACCCAATATTACATCTGCATTTAATACAATATATTTCCTGGGAATCTTATTGTTGTAGGTTTTAATCTTGGATAGAGCTTGTAAGTTGTCTGTTGAGCTCACTCAACAGTATAGTGTTGTTACGTTAGTAAATGATGGCCCTTTAAAATATCCATTAACCTGAATGAGAAAATAATCATCAGGGGCCATCCTTTAATCATCCGAGGTTTATTTCGGTCACTTATATACCCCTCCGTCCCCCTTGGGGATACGTTGTGAGGTTTTAGGCCACCCCTCTTCCCAGTGTCATGTGTATTTTTATTATTGAAAAGATCAGAGTTTTAGAATCTTATTTAATAAAAATACTTTATTTTTTGACAATTAAATTCAAGCCAATATTGGTAAAAAATATTGTATACATCACACATTTCTGCTTTTTTTGTCGCATGAAAAAATATACATGATTGTCACTCTATCTAATCCTCTCCCCATCGTGATTTTTTTCTGACCCGCTCCCCCCTCTTTGAACCTCACATGATTAAAGGACCACCCTTCACCAACCTAGCCTATTCCCAGCTACCTTGGGGCTGGTTTCTAGTCTAACAATATTCAGCTAACTACATCAAAATACACGGCGCCAAACTAGTGGCTCAATTCTGGGCTGACACAATTTAGATTGCCATCGACACGCTAAGAAGAAGAAGATCAAAATACACTGTTGATTTAAAATAAGTAAGACAGTATGTTTAATTGTGTTGTAAAATTGTTAACTTATCATACAAAGTAATTTTAAAGATTAAGTTAAACTTAGAATAAAATACTGTCTTTGGAAGATAAACAATGGTTGCATAATTGATTCCATAATATGCTTGATTTTTATGTTGATTAATTGGAAACTTTGGGAAAAGAATATTAAATATTTAAAAATATTGTAAAACATTTTAAAACAGTAACTATGGAGTTTCTTGCCCATTCTCCATATATGAAACAACCTTACTGAATTGTCAACTATGTATAATCAATTTTATTTTATAATAATAGGTTAGTTAATAAGAATCATACTGGAGAAGCACACACTTCTGAAAACAATTAAATATTTCATGCAATCGAAAATCTATTTTTCTTTAATTTTTTCAAATTATGTGGTCAACCTTATGGCTGATTAAGGAAGAAAGAAAGCATAAATGAGTATTTACCTCTGGTGGCTCGATTGCTCTTTCCACAGCCTCGCTCATGATGAAAAATGCAATAAATAACAGGAACAATCCATTCACAAAACCAGCCAGCACTTCAGCTCGCGCATAGCCATAAGAAAATCGTTCATTTGCCCGCCATTTCGACACTAAGGAGGCCGCCAGACCTGCCACCAGCCCCGTACAATCGAAGAACATGTGGAATGCATCAGAAATTAGACCTACAACCAAAATAAACACAAATCAGTACCATGTTAGTGTACAATATGCTACAACATTTCTTACAGGAAAAAACATGGTAAAATTAATGATGAAAATGTTTTTCAGTGAACTTACCTAAACTATTCGTCCAAACACCATAAAACAACTCAACAAACGCAAAGGACAAATTTAGAATAAGGAACATGAATAAATTCCTCGAATTCTTATCAGAATAAATTAGTCTCATCCAATTTGCAACCTTTTCACGTATTCCACCAACAGTTCCGCGCGGAAGCCGCGTGTCCTTTTGCGTAAGGGGCAACATTGTTTCTCTTGTGTTTTCTGCGGGCTTTTTTCACGTCATTTCACTCAAAAATCACAAAAACTGAACATTAGTAACATAGCTGCATACGTGTACTTGACAAGCGGTTCTAACCTCGCACGTAAATAACTTTAGGTAGAAGATTTTAAAGAAAAAAGACGATATTTAAAACACTACAGTGTCTAGTATCGTTACTTATTTCATTTACACAAACTTTAATTGTGATTTTATAATAATTTATAAACTTTACATCGTGCGACAACCCAACTTGTCGTTCGTGAACTGTCAAAAAAACACGATGTTACCAATTATAAAATGCCACAGAATTTTCCGTATATATATATAAATTTTATATATATTTTTGATGTCTTTTCATTGTAGTTTCAGTGTATATCGCCATACAAAATCAATTTTTAGCTGAATTAAAAGTATGTTATTTAAACTAAAAGTATGATTACAATTTAGAGAAGAGTTTTAAACATAAACTATAAATTAATACTTTTTTAACAATGTTTATATAATTTTATATTTTTTTTCAAAATGGTTTGTCTATGATGAAATGCCTTTTCAAATTAAAAACACTGAACAAATCTCTATTGGTCAAACTTATAAACATAAATATTAACGCCAATAGGAATATAGAACGCCAATAATTATTTGTAATCGAAAGCGCACTTTGTGATGAGTCATAGACTTTCAACTGACACTCGTTTCCGGAAAAGTTTTGCATAAAATCTATGAACATTAGTTTACATTGTTTATGTCTTTGAATTGCACATTATTTTAAAGGGTTTATTTTATTTTATAAATAGTAATTAATGTTCCTATTACTGTGAAATAAACGATTTTTACGCCATTTTTTATTTAAGTGTGGCTTTGCGTTCTCTTTCCAAAATTTAAGTTTCTTCCCGCCAACTTTTCAAATCAATTCCACCGGAAATTCGTCTATAGATGCGTTTGTTTCCGAAAAGTGAACGTTTCACGAGTCAACAGCAACGTCTTTCGAGAAGTTCTAGGCGCTGTTTGCGACATTTTTCCTTCTTTTATCCGTCATCCAATGTTTTATGTGATGAAATAACACGTTGATTAACGCTTATTTTCAATATTAGTGTTCATAGTCGTAATTAAGTAATCACTAGATTACGATATAAGCTAATATGGGCGACGAAAGCCATCCTAAAACTCTCTACGTCGGTAATTTGGACGCGAGTGTTACAGAAGTATTCATATGTACGTTGTTCGGACAAATAGGCGAAGTAAAAGGTTGTAAGATAATCCGCGAGCCCGGCAACGATCCCTATGCCTTCCTCGAGTTTACAAGTCACACGGCGGCAGCAACAGCTCTGGCCGCCATGAACAAGCGAGTGGTCCTCGACAAGGAAATGAAGGTTAACTGGGCTACGAGTCCTGGCAATCAGCCGAAGACTGATACCAGCAACCATCATCACATATTCGTAGGAGATTTATCACCAGAGATTGAAACGCACATATTGCGAGAGGCATTTGCGCCATTCGGTGAAATTTCGAATTGTCGGATAGTCCGCGACCCACAAACGCTCAAATCTAAAGGGTACGCTTTCGTTTCTTTCGTTAAGAAGGCTGATGCAGAGGCCGCTATTCAAGCAATGAACGGGCAGTGGTTAGGATCCCGCTCCATACGTACGAACTGGTCGACGCGTAAGCCGCCGTCCAAGCCAAATGAAGGTGCACCGAGCAGCAAGAGAGCGAAACAGCCTACTTTTGACGAGGTGTACAATCAGAGCTCACCGACAAACACGACGGTATACTGCGGTGGCTTCACTAGCAATGTTATAACCGAGGAGTTGATGCAGAACACATTCTCACAGTTTGGTCAGATCCAGGACATACGAGTGTTCAGGGATAAAGGTTATGCCTTCATTAGGTTTACAACTAAAGAAGCTGCGGCACATGCCATTGAAGCAACACACAACACAGAAATTAGTGGGCATATAGTTAAATGTTTCTGGGGCAAAGAGAATGGAGGAGGAGATAACCAGGTTTGTATACTTATATGCAGGTAACTAATACTTCGTTGCAGCGTGCACAGACTTGCATGTTAAAGCAAATGTTTCCTGAAAAAGTTGGTAAACTTAACTATTTGACATTGAGGAGCAAGCCACATGCTTCATTTGCTGTAATTATCAACAACAAGTAAGATTCTTCAAGAAAGTGGCCAAAAAATTAAAGTTGTGAACCTTCACATTTGGTTCTATAGCAACTATGATAGTAAGAATAACAATTTGGTAGCGGTAAGTAATTACAGTATATTTTTGTAATTACATTAAAACCTAGTTTAGCTTTTCAAAGAATTAAGTATGCATCATGATTCAAGTTTATAAGAGAAACTTATTAGACCATTATATTACTGTAGAAGTACTATTACTGTACTACTTTATAGGAACCATTAAATATACATTTCCTAATGGGAAAAGTAGGTGTTTAGAGTCGAATGTAGCTTCTGATGATCTATGAACTTGCTTTGAGGCAGTCAACTGCAAAACAATGGTCTCTTGCGTGTTTTAAAAGCCCTAATTGGTGCCTCATTTTTGCAAATATATTAGTTCCAAAGCATTTTTACCGTCTCTAACATTTTATAGCAATAGTTAAACATCAATCATGGGATATTTGCCCAGATAATGGGATTTTGGTAGAAACTTAAAGATAACCAGTATTATTGATCAAATATTGAGTATAAACCAACTCGTGAATGATAAAAAGCATGTTCGAATTGATGAGAGATTTGCAGCAAATTAATAATATTCATGTCGTAATGGTTTTCCCCAAAATAATCAAGTTACATATCCCTGTAGCTTCCTCATAAAATTTTTGTTAGTCAAATGCCAGACATTGCTTAATTATACATATTCTTGTAAATACACAATATGTAAATCAAAACATTTAGGACCGGTTCCTCAAACTATATCAACCTGTTGATGGCCAGTGTGATTAATAAAACAGTCATGAATATTTAAGGTTATCTTTAGTGTACAATTGAGATCTAATTTCCTCATACTATCAATTGCATTGTAAAAAGGCCTGTCATCAATATAAAAAGCCCAAAAACTCATGTATGCAGCCTTTATAAAAATGCAAAGTCACTACCATAATTGTTGCTGTAAAATTTACCTTATTCTGTCGCCATGTTGGTTGGTTTTCTTTTGCATACTTTCTCACACATCAAAACAATTAATTGCCATTAATTCATGCAAACAAAACAACAGCTGTGGTTGAGACAACACTTGTTACATTTACAGCAAAAAGGGTGTTGCTTTGTGTAGTATTTTGAGCACTTGACTCAATTTTGTCAGCAGACTATATTTGAGTATAATGTCTTCTAACAAGACCATTTTAGAGACTACTTAGTGGGAATAGTATTTACTGTTGTTGATTTTTTTTTAATACTGCTTTAAACTTGCCAAAGGGTCAAGAACCTAAGTATTATTACAATCTTACATTTTAGCTATAGTGTGAAAGAATTCACTACTTACTGCTTATGAAAAAACCTTTGTAATTTTTCGGCATGAGAGAAGTGCACCTATATCTGTAAATATTTACTGCGGTTAGAACTAGAAATAATAATTTCTATTCCAAAAGTATTTGCCATATCATTCAAACTCTGCATGAAAAAATGTTAATTTGTTGATCATAATGAGGTCACATTTCTCTTAGCAATAAATAAATAACTATTATTATAATGCTTGATTCATATTTAAAATAGAGTAAAGGTGTCTATTTTTATTTATGCACTGGAAAATAAAACAGGAAAAAGTCCAAGTTAAAATGTGTCTGCAGATGAGAGAATTCATTTTCAAAGCAAACTAATCGCAAGTTCTTTATCATACCCAATTCCTATTGTCTCGGTCAATGAACTTTACTTGTGTTCCTAATAGCATACTTTGTTATCCTATTGTAAAGATTGCTGCTTTGTAAGTATACCAATAACATCCGTACGCAAAATACGCGCTTTGGACGTGGAGTTGCGGACACCAGCCCGTTATTCAATTCAATACAAAATACCAATAACATATGAAAAATTTGTAATTCCAGAGTACGAACAACGCGACAGCGGCGCCCCCCGCGATGGGTGCACAAACGCAGTACCCATATCCCTACCAACAAGGAATGGGCTACTGGTACGCTCAGGTAAATACCCACAATGTTATATACTTGCTTTAGCATTTCTCTCTTTTAAAACAACCACGGAGAAGTATAAATGGGGTGATCAGTCGCAAGTTTCTGATTCACCAGAGACATGAAAACGTTGCCGTCTTTCAATAGAGAGAGAAAACATATATTATACTTGTATGTTATTCTTGTTTTTCTCTTTTTTTAAAACAAAAACAACCACAGACAAAAATGGGGTGATCAAACGCATGTTTCTGATTCACACTCACCACACAAGAAAACGTATCTCATTGGCTAATCGCCGACGTCACGTAACACAGCGTTGTTTTGATTGGTGACTATAGTAGCGTTATTCGCGCCGCGTATGCATTCGTGCATCGGCAATTATCATCACTCCATTTCTTACTACTCCTTGATAGCGATACGATCCTTTTCTAAAGAAACTGCATACCAAGTTTCAAGTATAAATTGTTATCTACACCGAACACGGAAATATAAGAATTTTTATTACAAAAAGGATTAGTGATCGCTGTACAAAGTGATTACTCTATCGTATATTGGGTCAAGGTTAGAAAGCTGCGCTCGCGTCGCCGGCCAAAGCATAAGCGACGTACGCTCAAGTCTCATGAAATAAGTACCCACAACTCACAAAATATAATGACAATTGTGTGTGTCGCCAAAAACAAATCCAACTCACGAAATAACTTTGTAACCTTGGCCAATATTTAAATAATATCATGCCGATAATCCAACATTGTAATATAAAGTTTTTTTTTCTTGTTTTGCATACAGAATCAGGTAGTACTTCTGAATTAATCTAAGTTTTAATATTGTTGTGTGGTAGATAGATTGTTTGGGACTTTTTAGTAAATTTAACAAATAAAATTGTAGAGTGGATTTTCGATTGTTTTTATGTCGTAAGTATCTTTTAAACGATAATCTATATAGTTTTTTTTCTGTCTAGATGTGTGTAGTTTCTTGCTTAATAACTTAGAATTCAGATAACAACAGGTAAATGTGTATTGTATTTGCTTTTTTATAGTCGAATTAAAAACATGAATATTTAATCAATCATAAAAATGCTCAAACTCGTGTGTTTGGAAGAACGATATCGTAAAAACATGGAAAAGCAATGTACCTTTTAGTTAAAACTATAACTATAGTATTTTTGACTATCAGTTGAGCATAAATACAGCATTTCTGACTTACAGATAAAGCATAAATACAGTCCAGAGCCAATGCTGAGGCTTAAACAGTTCTTGGTCCTACATAACATAACTTGACACTTGTTTGTTAACTTAAAACAGATGTAAACATCCTTTTCCTGTTAGTATGTACTGTCATATTTCTAAATATTCAATGGTTGTAATAAGCACCCAGGAATAAATTTATTCTGTGCATACTATTTGTCATGCGATTACCATTAGCGGGCTAAGCTATCTGCTTTAGCCTGACTACTGCTTGTTAGTACCTTCCTACGTTAATTCTAAAGGGTGCATACTAGTTTGACTTATTACTTAGAAGAAAAAAAACGTGCGCGTGTTTCAATTCTGCTCGCCTTAAAGAAACGTAGATACACGTTTCCTTGATAAGAGTTTGTTATCACTTTTTCAAACAAATGCGAGATGAAGCATCCAAGTTTGGAAGCATTTTCTGTAACATTTCGCCTAATTGCTTTATTGATTTTCAACTTCTAATTATTTCTACTTGACTTGTATCTTATTAACATGAATATTGTATGAGTCTAGACAGCTAATTAACATATTTTCAAATTTACAAGTTCCATAAAACGGTAAATCAATTTCTCTTAAATAGATAATTTTATTTGAAGCTTACAGCACGAAACCGTGCTGAGCTACTGAATTCTCAACATTCTAATCTATGAACGAAAGTTCACTTCACCTTACCTGGTATTTTATACGTCATCTGCGAAAGCTGTTAAAGTCAAGTGATAATAATTTATGACTTAAATGGTGCCAATACACTAGCCAGATATACACAAGGTGCTATACCTGTTGGCCAATCAGATGGCCGATAAAATCTTATTTCCCAACGGTACATTGGATTAGCTACCGCCGTTTGGCTCTTTAATGGGCTATCTACCACGTTGATCCGAACCACCGTAAATTAAAACCAGCCAAAAAATATTATGGAATTTTTTGACAAACCAGTCTTAGCTAATTCTATAATCAATCTACAGGTGATTCTGGCTAAGCTAAGCATGTAAGCAAACTATGAATCGTGCTAACAACAGTGTGAATTAAACACTTAAGTGTAATAGATCTGAATTACAGTAAGCCACGATATGTACGTCGTGAAATATGCAAATGCGTTCATTGAAAGTTTCACGTTCACGAAGCCGACTATTGAATTTTAAACGTGCGTTGTTTTTGTGAGAGTTATGCGTGGTCTTGTAGCTACTTGCTAGTGTGCATGACATTCGACTGTGCTCGTAAACAATGATGAGGCATGAGATTTTATGTATTTTTGTTTTTTAATATTTAGTTAGCTGGACTTTTTATGAATTATGTTGTTTTTGGAAGTTTTGGCATGTTATGCGTTAAGAATTAATCGACTTTCCTGTGGAATGCATACAAATGTTGATCAAAATTGCATGCATAGAATGCTTTGAATTAAATACTATCTTTTATACTATATTTCCTTCGTATTATATCTAAGTAATTGGTATCTTTTTTTTATATAAGTATATATATATAAAATCAATTTCATCGAAATTCATTTGACATTTAAGGAAATATCAAATATATATATAATTTCGATGCTATGAATATGACTACTACAGGAAGTAGCTAACAAATACAAAATGATATCATGCACTATTTATTTTAACATTCAATCACTATGTAAAATGACATTACTCCCAGCCACTTCAATAATATAATTAAGATCGAAAATACGCATGGTAGTCATAAACTTCCTGTCTACGCTTTATTCTTCTCCTTGTCGACCGTCACGCTATCATTTATTCCTTTTTCTTTTATATCATTCCTCACACAATTTTTCTCCATCCATATTTTCTCTGACCTCCCTCTCCAATAAGAATACCACAAACGTGACACTGAAGTAGTTTCAATACAACTTCAACAAACAAACATAAAGTAAAAATTCTCACTTCGGCGTAATGTTGCGTGTCGACCGACTGATGTCGCTATGTTCAGGTGTTAATGAGCGAGCGTGTTCTTTCAGGGCTACCCGGCGTTACAGGGGTACATGGCGCCGGGGTACTACCAGCAGTACGCCACCGCGTACAGCAACCCGCAGGCTGCAGCAGCAGGTATGTAAAACATATACTATTACTAGCTTTTGCCGGGGAGTTTGTTCCGCCACTTCTTCATCCCAGTTACAACACTACGAAGTGGTGAAGGGCGGGCGTTAAGGACTGTCTCTTGTAAATTTTTACGTTGCTAATTTGATATGGTGTTCTGCCTCATCTGGAAAGACTGGAAGCCGACCCCAACATGTTGGGAAAAGCCTAGGAAGATGATTAGTAGTTCTGCGTAGTCAAGAATTATCTCACGATAGCGTACTACCGGGATAAATCAAAGTCATAGCCTATCCGTGTGTCAAATTCCAACTAAAGTAGTTCAGAGACTGTAAGCGCGTAATAGTATATAGGCGAACTAAGCTACTTTCGCATTGGGGTATGAATGGTCCACATTCCTAGATCAAAATAGCTGGAAGGCATGGGATGTTTTTCTCCAGCTGTAGGATGTTACAGGCTGCCATTATCATGTATTTGTATCACACGAGGAACGAACTCGATTGAAGAAAATTGACGGATGTGTCGATGAGATCTATGATGAAACAGGCTCGATCGAATGTTGTCTGTTCACTTATAACTTTGAAGGGTTATAGGAGAGAAACAGACACTGACTGGAAGTTTCACACTGCCTGTGTGAAAACTGCTTAGTCGAAAATCTTCCAAAACAAAATTAGCTCAGAATTTAAGTTCGTACGATGAAAAATCAGAAATATTCTCAAGATCTTTTAGTAGCGGTTGGTTAGATTGATCTCAGGAACTGCTCCTTTCAAAATATTCTAATTTTTTTACATTTTTGAGACCCGTTCCCTGCCCTGCAGTATGCCTAGCATTTTTGTTCAGTGTTATTGTTCATCTTCAACTTATTTGGGACTCCTCATGATCCTAAAACAATTTTACTGCTTATTGTTACGCGTATATTAGAATAGGACCGCAGCGCCATTTCAGTTGCTCTGGCGCATATGAATACGATGGTTTAGTTTAAATCGTGTCGAATACGTATGTAATCCCCGTTCAGACTAGTCGTTGGACAACTGTAGTCTGCCTTTCACCTAGACGAATGAGACGTATTCTTTCTTCTTCTTCGTTCCTTCAATGCTGGAGATCGCGACAACACACGACGCGACTCCAAGTGCAGTGTTCTGCACTGTGGACCGCTCGGTACTTGACTAGGTAATGGTTAGTGAGCTATGTTGTCAAACATACGCGTGTCGCTATCAGTATTGCTATCTGCCCTCAATCCTATTGTTATCAGACGCCGTTAACTTACGACTTACTGCAAACATTTTTATTGCTAAGTGACCCTGGTTTGCTGTTATGTCAATTTCAAAGTACATGTTTCCCTTTTTAGAGTTCAATTTTTTTCTATAAAGAACAGTTTTTATGGAAATCTGATAATGTTTATTTAAAAAATTAAAACATCACCACAATCGGACTTCTTTTTCTCCAACTTCGTTGAGGCTGGTTTGGCTTCCAATCTAGAGTGCTGAATACCAATATTTTACATGGAGCAATTGCTTATATGACCGACCTCCACAACACACCTACTCTTGGTAACACAAAACCACTTGGTAAGACTGTTTGTCAGACTTTCAGGTTTCTATCTATCCCGTAAGAACTGTCTGTAATTTAGGTGTGTATTTACACAGCAGATATTCAACACTTACTCAGTACATCACAGTTACACAAAAAAGCAGCTGTTCCCTACAAAACAAATCCTGCACGGTCAAAATGTATGGACATTTCTTCATTCAGTACGTCAGATGTACTAAATACGTGGTAACCATTTTAGCGGCGGTGTCCCTTCCACCTTGTATTTATTCTTATGTTAACTTTGTGAAGCTTAGATCTTTTTTGTTGTCGCTTCATGACAGCCAAAATATCAACAAAAAACTGTGTGTACTAACTCATGTGTCTCCTTCAGATATTACAGGCGTGATGTACGAATCCTTATTTCGCCTATCTCCGTTTGCCATTCTGCTATGTGAAGTAATAAGTTGCGGAAAAAGTTTCTTCGCATTTTTTAAGAAAATTCAAAACATTTTTTAATATAGATTATTTACATTTAACTAAAGTATGTAGGTACCATTTTGTTCGATAACTTTTTGCCATCTTGTAGGCAGGGACATCATCCCATTGCTATAGAAATTTTGGGACTTCTGACCAAAATACCGCGACAAGTGGTTTTGGCAGTACTCTCGTGATGTTAACCTGACACTGCCTAAAGAATTCTGAAGAGACCGAAACAGGTGGAAATCTGAAGGTGCAAGGTCAGGACTATACCGCGGATGCATTAACACCTCCCAGCCAAACTCTCTTAATTTTTGCTGAGTGGCTAAAGATGTGTGAAGTCTAGCGTTATCATGATGAAAAACCACATCCCTTCTGTTGATTAATTCCGGCCGCTTTCTCTCAACTTCTTGCTTTAATCTCATCAGTTGTTCGCAGTAGAGTTCAAAATTGATGGTCCTGCCTGGAGGTAACAGCTCATAATGAATAATGCCCTTCCAATCTCACCACACACACAGCATCACCTTGTTGCGAGTTAACCCGGGTTTCGCCACAGTCTGTGAAGCCTGACCGGCTTTTGACCACGACCTTTTTCGCACGTTCTTGTCGTACGTGATCCACTTTTCATCACCAGTTATCAGCTTCTTCAAAAATGGTTCGGTTTCATTACGTCGTAATAAAGAATCACAAATGAGTACACGGTTCATTAGGTTTCTTTCAGTGAGCTCGTGAGGTACGCAAATATCGAGCTTTTTTGTGTACCCAGTTTTTTTCAAATGCGCCAAAACTGTTTTGTGGTCAATACCCAGTTCTTCAGCTACGTCGTAACTACTGATATGCCGATCTTGCTCCACTTTTTCAAAAATGGCATCCATTTTATCCGTAATAGGGCGACCAGAGCGACGTGTATCTTTGACATCAAAATTTCCGGATTGAAAACGCTTAAACCAAATTTGTGCTACCCTCACAGATACTGCACTAGGTCCATAAACATCGCAAATTTTTTTCGCGGCTTGCGTTGCATTTTTACCTTTTTTGTAGTAAAATTTTAAAATGTATCGAATTTCTTCATTAGATTCACTCATCTTGACGGTACGAAAAACAAATGAAAATCACACATTTTCCTGATTTGAATTTGGAATTATGTTCTCTAAAATTGAAACTTTCAATGATACCAAAACCAGCTAGATACAAATAGTATAGCCTAAGAGATTTTATTATAAGTTCATACATACTATAATGCGAAAAGACTTTTTCCCAACCTAATATTTCTCTTTAGCTTGGCAAATATAATTTTATTGTAACACTTGATCGTAGCTAATTACCATTGCGGTCGTTAAACTGGTCATTAATTCGACCTATTAGTAATAAGTAGTACAGCTGCACTATTTTCTGTTTTATGAAAACAATGCGATGTTGGTAGGATGCCAAATAGTATTGGGTATTTCAGACTTTTTGGTTCATTCGATAGAATTCTCATTTTGCGTATTTGGCAAGAAAGTATACCTTCATACTGGGTATAAAATATAACATTTAAAACTTTTGTTTGGTCTTGTAAGCGTAAGCTATAAATCGTCTATACATGAATCAGTAATTTCTCTAAGCGTTTCATAGCTTGATCTGTAATTCAAAAATTCTGTTACTTGGGAAGCTATGGAAAGTTATTGAAGGAAACTGACCAATCATTTGCATATTTTCCCTGTAAATAAGAATTTCCATTTAGGGGAAAAGTAAATGAGGATCTAGCAGCACGAAATCGCATTTTCCATGTGCCTAGATTAGGTGCAACCCTAGGGGTATGAGGAACAGGATGTGACGTTTCTCATCATCTATAAAAAATGTCGTGTCTGTTGGGTTACTGCCGGTTCGGTCGTATCAATTTCAGTCGCTCGGATAACATTAATTCCGAGATGTAGGATTTGCGAGTTTAGTTCATATGAGGCGAGATAGATGGCGCCACATTCGTCTCAAGTTCAGTCATGGGTCATTCTTTGAATTGAATGTACAAACTTTTGAATTCATCGACTATTCCTTAGTTTCTCCCAGTAATGGCACAGATTTTTAGTGGAATGGTAAACACCATGCTTAGTGAAATGATAAAATTCTCTTTTACGACCATCATGGAGAGACATTCGTCTACTTAGCCATTGGTGTCTGATCACTTCAACGTCGGTTGTTAGTATGTGTATTAATGTGTGTGTTTGTTCCAGCGGGGTACCGCATGAGCATGCCGGGCGGCGGGTCGGCGGGCGCGGGCGGCGGCTGGGGCGGCGGGCCCGCGCCGCTCATGTACGCGTCGCCCATGCCGTCCGCGCAGTACCCGTCGCAGTAGCGCGCGCGACGCTGCGCACCCCCCGCGCCCGCGCCCCGCGACGCCGTGCAATGTCGCCTCATTCTGTGCCTCACGCGGTCCCTAGCGGACCCGACGTAATACAATACGAACTCTGCGTCAATTTTGTAAAACTGTCTCCGGAC
Organism: Standfussiana lucernea; assembly: GCA_964057025.1. NCBI lineage: Eukaryota > Metazoa > Arthropoda > Insecta > Lepidoptera > Noctuidae > Standfussiana > Standfussiana lucernea. Next base: position 12,020,229 of record OZ059806.1, on the reverse strand, counting down.
AGATAAGTTTTGGTTTAGATTTTATTTTTGTACAAGTCCAAACGGTTTTCCGTGTAGAGACTCCGATAAGTCGCGTTGCGTGCTTGCAACTACATTTGTATAAAATTGTTCTTGTTACTCTATAATATGACGGCGATGGTGTTCTCGTCGCAAATGTATATTTCATAGCATTGCACACTGTCAGTCGAGGGCCCTAACATCGTCAGTAAGTGCGGGTTGTGTGCCGAAATATATAAGCAATCGAGTTATCGTACATATCTCGAGATGTTGACATTGGCTGAACAGTCAAACAGTGTACAAAAATGTTGGAAAATAGCAATACCGTTCAGCTCATGTTACAGGTGGTTAGTGACGGGAGTCTGTGGCCGGCTCTGGACGGTATCTCGAGTGCCAACAGTTGAATTTCATAGAGGTTTGTTGTGACGCCAGCAGACGTCCGGCGCCCGCCGCTGACTCCCCTCGCTGCTCTTGACCGACCTTACCCACTAAATTATCAGAGTGTTGGCTGGCGCCATCTAGTTTCTATAGACACAACTAAATGACGCTATTGTTCGCAGCACCGTACAGTTTCGGATTCACGGCGCAACGGTGTTAGTTGACCTACATAGATAGGACATAACGAAATAAATTATAAATTTTTAATGAAAGTTATAAATATATACGGGGGGAGTAGTGTCGCGAGTGGCCTCGTGTACATACGTTGATATTTATTGGCGCCCTGCGCTGGCAGACTGAACTATGTTCCCCGAGACTCCTCACACGACGCGCCAGACAGTTTTGACCTATTTATATTAAGTTGGGCACATGTTGTTTTGTTTGACCTGAATTGTTATGATTTATTGTATGGAAACACTGGTGAGTCAATAAAGCTGTGGGTCTGGGACAACGGGTGTTTGATTTGCCGTCTAGATTATATTATAATAGCAACTGTATTATGTTTCTGGGTCCAAATTTTTTTTATATGAGTCGACTGCTAGGTCTTTCTGTGATCGAATACAGCATACGTTCGGATGACGTGAATGATTAAAAATTATTGTAAATTCATAATGAAAAAGGTAAAATTTTGTAAAAGGATAAATAAATAGTTTAAGTTTACAATTACTTTTGATTATTGTTGTATCATTAGTGGCGTCGATCTCTGTTACGATTTACCCTTTATGTGAAATTCCAGAACTATCAGATTCACTAAATCACACAGATAAAGGAGGCATGCAGCCTTGTTCTGAATTTATATCTTGGGACACTTGAAATGATTTGTTATAACTGTTATCACAGATTGTGATAGGCCTTACACCATGAAAGCACACGGCTCACGTAGATTGGTCTTACATATAAGAAGTTGTTGCCTTACTTGCTAATTGCTTATGTAGTGTACGGCCTATCTTAGCATATTAGAGAGATATTGCAACAAGTGTGCAGAAAATATACAATTTCATTACAAAACGAGTTGATTTGCATTACACCTATTTGAGACAATACATTTCGAAATCAACGAATATTACTGTTACAATAAAGTGATATTTTATTTACCCAAATTGAAATAAAGAACATTGAAAATATTGCAAATCAATGATTTAAAAGCAATTTCAGATAAAACACCCCCTATACATGAATTAAAGCCAATCCTTCATCTTCCGCTCAGAGGTGTTTCTGGAACGTTAACGCTGTACTTCGCGTCAACGCAACGACGCTACTACAGTATAAATATGGAGAGTATGGAAACTAAGCCTAGTTGAGGAGATAATTACCTCCGCTCCATTGAAGCAATAGGGTTGTAACTTTTAACGTATTTGATATTGCTTTGGTTTTTTTATTTAAATTTTTGTTCTGTAGTGATCAATCAATCGAATTTAAATAACTAGGTAGCTTACAAGTACATCTCGGCAAAAGATGATAGTTTAAACACTGAAAACAATGTAATATTAACACATAACAACTTGTAGAACTATAGATCTTTAACTTAGGAAGCTTAAAATACGATAGCTACGGTTTTGATGAAGCCGAGTTCAAACAGCCATATACTACGCAATACGTTCGTAGCATTTTTAAAAAGGTCGTGGTGATAAACTTAAACGTCACAACTCGTCTTGACGCGGCACTTACTACTGAGAGCACCGCGCCGGTCATCTAGGAGTCTCGTCATTGCGCATGTTTGTGTGAGTGTGCCGTTTTGAGCGTTTGTAGGTAGTTTCCCTGCTGTCCATATTTATATTGTGACGCTACATTCATAAGTTCAAAGCAGGACTCGCATCGTCTTGGTGTCGCTGGTGTCAATGTACATGACTTCAACCAACGCTTCAAAGATCAAGTGCGATCGCTTCATTCAACAATATATGGCAAAGATATTGGAGTAAAGATAATCACAAAATTATAGTGAGGACCCAATAACACTACCCGATCTGGGAATCGAAACCCTCGTGCTCTGGAGTCGCGCGCTTGCGCAACCACTAGAACAACGAAGCAGTCCATCGGCATCAGTCGGTGGGTTTTTTCATCAGGAATTTCTCAGTAGCAGCCACGAAGTGAGGTTTTGAGACCGGATGAAGGCAATAGGCTCGCCTCATATTACATGGGACTTAAAACAACTGGCGAAATGTGGGGTACTATTAGGTACCTACACCTCTGCCTAACCCTTCGGGCATTACAGGCGTTAAGTTATAGTAAGGACCTGACTATAATCGCGGAAGATTGATGCTAGTAGAAGTGTAGCATCACTCGTGAAGCTTCTGTTGCTGCATGTACTCAAAACAACGAATGAAGAAAATAATGCACTGTGATGGGGCCAATCGATTGGTCTTGGAAAAAAAGTTTTTGCTAGACCAATCAAACATAAAATGGATTGGCAAATTGTACTACTGACCACGGTCGACCACTTTTCACCCTTATGCCCCGAATAATAAGGTTGAATAGTGGTCGACCGTCAGTGGGTGCGGTAGTACCAGTCTGAAATGAACAGCCACCACGAAACTACATCGCCAAGCGCAGCGTCTATATAAAATGGCAGTGCTAATAAAAGTCGTGGCGCCAAAACTGCGCAAAACATCTCATCGCCTCTAAAGTCGTCAGTCCTATACGAACATTTTGCACCGTGCGAGAAACTCTGGCATGCTATTTTGTATGGTACGTGTTGGCAATGCCTCCGGGGCGTCTCGGTGATGGGCTGAAGTTGTCGAAGCGCCTGTTAGTAAACACTTTACTTTTAGTTGCTGTCCAAAATGATCTTGCTATTATACTACGAGTAGGAACTAGTGAACCAATACTGCACACACCGTAGTGCTTTGTACTACGGACATCATCCGCAGCCTGAATTCCCTCACTACTGGGGTATAGGCCTCTCTTGTCTTGTGCCAATCTCCACGGTCCTGTGCCATCCTCGTCCAGGTTTTTCCCCCGATTGCAACTATGTCGTCTACCCTTCTCGAACTACACTACACATATTATCAGACGCTTCACTCGAGTGCATAATTATAAATTTTTGGTTTCATTCCACGTTCATACGACACCCAGAAAATTACAAAGGAATGAACGTTCATTAAAATCCAATAATTTTCGATCATCAAACCGCCATAGGAAGACGCCGAAGCGACGGTGATATTAACGAGAGGATGGGAGTGAAAGAAGTATTCCCATTTGTGCACCGATTTTAAAGAGCACCAAAGATTCCCATTTGAGCACCCATCATTTTACAGAGGTAGCTAAAATGTTGATGGGTGCTCAAAAAGTCCTAAAAAAAATCTTTGGTGCTATCTAACGCTCATTCAAATGTCAAATTACACTCAATAGCAAAACTAAATTTGTTATTCATAGTTTATTAATGAGAAACAAAGTTACTGCTGCAGTATCACGAATCCTCAAAAAATATTTCTGCAATAGACAAGAATTTAAACGAAGTAAGAACCGTCAAAGAAAGCAAAGCTAAGAATTCTATCTTTTTAAAGTTGTAACTTTAAGCAATTACTAAACTATAGTTCTGTTCAAACTTTATGGCGGCTCGGAAGTTAGCTGCGAGTGACGGTTAGCGCAGGTATAATGGTTCAATCTTTGTTGCGGGTCGAAACATCTAACGTAAAGCTGCGCAGAACACAATTTTAGATATCAGCGGGGCGTAGAGGACGTATCGTCTTGACTAACTAAAGCTAACTTCCGAGCCGCCATAAAGTTTGAACAGAAGTGTACATCATAAAAATCGTATCTTAAAAAAATGTCATTTACTCAACTAAACACTGAATTGTTTATAGATACGGGTCTAAGAGTCGGTAAATCTTAAGTTTTACTGTAAAATCTTAGGATTTTGTAGTTTAGGCTTTTATAGTAACGTAATATGCACAAATCTTGGATCAATGTGTCGTGAGTTCGTAGGTTCGATTCTCAGGTCGGGCAGTGTTATTGGATTGTCCGGCAGGAACTAATAAACAGTACTGGGTAGCAGTCCGGAGATATATCGGCCGGGACGGCCGGGTCGATGGTATAATAGATTCGCTTCCTAATACTTACATGGTACCGAAACATAAATGGTAAATTATGGGTGTTACTGTGTAGGTAAAGTCACGAGCACCAAAATGGATACACTTTCCTAAATTTAAAAGCAGTTTACGCAAGAAATAACGATTGTAACTTGGTGATAGGATCTATTTCATAAAAATATAATTTCTAAAATGCTATTTTCGTAACATCATGAGATTTTAATCAGAACAGTAGGAGAAAATCACTTTTAAAAGTTGCTAAGTGTTTACATATTGGTGCTCGTGACTGTACACCTCTGTTTAACCTGTCGGTTCCCTAGACGTGTTAAATGAAATTCTGAATTCTATTTTAGGGTTAGTCAGAGGTGTTAGTAGGTACCTAATGATACACCCACACTTTGCCAGTTATGTTTATGTCCCATGTAATAGGGGGCGAGCCTATTACCATCAACCGGGCAAAAATCCAGATCCGTGGCAGCTACTGAGAAATTTCTGATGGAAAAACCCAATAACACTGCCCGACCCGAGAATCGAACCCAGAGAAAATATTATATTTTATGTCGTTATAAAAAATAGCTCATATGGCTTGGTGAAACGCCACTAATCAACGCCGATGACTTGACCGTGGACCTGATGTAATTGTAACCTTGTAGAATGTGTAGAAGTAGCTGTGGAACCGCGAAAATACAACCTACATATAAGAGGTACCCCTCTTATCCTGACTTACTACAATTGCAAACCTTCATTAATTAATTATGGAGATTTGATAATCACGATAGAAGTTATAGGTAGTTACTTAACTATAACTTCTTCTTTCAACAAAAAAACTATCGTCTTAATACGAGTGGTTACCTACATACCCACCTATTATATTATTTTTATCGGCAGACTCATCTAAGTCCAGCTACTGAAATTAAATAACTCGATGATTCAAAACATCCTACGTAAAAAGTAAATAAAAAAACACCACAAATTCCCTTTTGTGTCCTCGTCCTACACGAGTTCGTCCGACATCGGAATTTGAAAATTTACAAAATATGTATAATTATCTTGATGATTCAAATGGACTGTTCTCGTAAGTTTCAGTTCATAAATTATTTTTATTAACCTCTGCTTGTCTTCTGTTGCACCCAGCGTTCTTCGCCGACATCCAGATTATCCTTAACCCACTTGTGACATCACAAGCCAAACAACAAGCATTTTATGATTTCTGTGAGAAATCCGTGCGGGGTTCGGGAATGACGTGAAAATTGCAATGACAGTGATCTAAAAATAAGGTCGACAGCGTCGCGCCACTGCGTGCGCGCTCTCTTCAGTCGAGGACCAACCGTCGCGAGTTACAGTCGAACGAACATAAATCAGCAGCCATGGTATACGAGAGTGACTTCTACACGACCCGCCGCCCCTACAGGCCCAGCACCAGCTACAGCAGCGTGACGGTGAGTGCCGCCGCCGCCCTTCTAACACCTTCTACTGAGCGTGCCTCGCACCTCGCTCCACTCTCTCCCGGGAGCCGGACGCCCCTCGCACCAGCTCGACCTTCGCCACTCGCGTCCCTCAACAAACGGCTATCGACGCCACTCCTGCCTCATCGATTATGTACATAGTGTTCTTGTTCAGTGACTGGAATCCACAACGATGATAACGTGATACTATGATCTCTCGCTGTCTTCCCAAGTGTTAACTTGTTCCCCTTTCGTTAGTTCGCTTGTAAACATCATTGCTATTGATAAGCTAGATCCACGTCGCCGCTTCTATCTGGAAGGACTTTGGTTTTGATAGACGTCGTTCGTGTTAGCGTTCCGCAAGTGGGTCATTTCGAATCGAGAATCGGAGTCTGAAAGATGAGCTACCGGGCGCGCCAAATATAGCCGCGGCTGGAGCCGCGCCCGCCCGACTAACGGCGACTTCTCCGCTTGCAGCGGCAGCCGCTCGGCGACTGGGACAAGGTGCCGTTCGTGCCGCGGCCGAGTCTCGTGCCGGATCCGGTGACGGCGTTCGGGCGGCGCTCGCGTCCCGGCGCGCGCCACTCCATCCTCGATCCGGTCACGCGGCAGAACATCGCGCCCAAGCCGGAGTCGAAGCTGGCGCCGCTAGCGCCGTACGTGTCGGCGCGCGATCAGACGCGAGCGCGCGTGCTAGCGGCCGTGAGCCAGCGCGAGCGCGGCCTGGAGGCGGACCCGCTGGGCACGCCGCGCGACCACATGGACGTGCTGCTGGCACAGTCGCACGGCCGGCCGCTGCACGCGGCGCACCGCCATGTCTTTTACAGCAACTACGCGTCGTATTGACGGGCGTAGTGTCTTTCTCGTGTGTCGCTTTCGCTATAGTAAGCTAGTCGGTCGGGTCGGGTCGGTGCGAGGGCGGGCGGAGGTGTGATCGGCGGTGGCTATAGGGCGGGGTTGTTGCAGACGCCGCGTCACTACGTGGTGGTGGACCGCGACCCCGTGCTGCCGCGCCGCGCCGAGGAGCAGTACTCGTACTCGTACCAGAGCACGAGCGAGCGCGCGCGCGCGGGCTCCGGCCTGCCGCAGCGTAGCTCGTACAGCACCTCAGTGGAGCGCCGCACCGGCAGCGGGCCCGGCGGCTACTCGTACAGCAGCGAGCGCAGCAGCAACCTGGGCGGCCCCGGCGGCTACTCGTACTCGTCCACGTCGAGCGGCCGCCTGCCCTACGGCACCACCTACCGCAACTACTCGTACCGCGTGTAGCGCCCCGGCTCCCGCCCGGCCCCACCTTGATGTCCCTGCTCCCTAAATCCCAACCCACCAGCTTCCCCAACATGTAACTACCTAATCAGTATTCGCTGTAACGTAATGTGATCACTCTACTTTATTTTGTTCATAAGTGGAAGTTGATCGTACTAGAGCTTTTCTTTAATGTTATTTAAAATTATTTAAAATGTGGTTTAGACTGAATTTTTAATAAAGCTTGCGTTTTCTAATTTCTCTATTTTCTTTGTGTCGTGTTCACACAACAACCTAAAGAAACGGGTCGATGATGAGCTCGATCTTGTTTACTAACAGTTTACTTCCAGTTCCATGATATCCACTCTATGTTGGTTTGTTCTACATGTCCTATTGTAATAACTTTTGAACAATTAAAATGTTTTTTTTTTATGTGTAGGGATATTCAAATAGAAGGAAAAATACTAATTCAAGTTGTATCAACAGTTATTGAGTTAAAATGAGATATTGCACTAGCGTCTAATCAAAATAAACAAACTGAAAATAGCCAGAGTTGTTGCGCATTGAAACCCGAACATGACATCACGGTATCTTTCCACATCCAAGAACAACACAATTTTTTTCAATTATAAGACGTGGTAATGTGTTTACGTAGGTACACAAACTTTTATAGAAAAACACCAGGCACACTATCTCAGTATGTAAATGAATAGCTTAGACAGAAAATACAGAATCTTCTCAGTTTGGAGTTAAGTCCCAACAACTTGTAGCATTCTTAACAAACCAAAACAATGGGGTTGGAAGATTTTTGTAGCATGGCGTGCCTAACTTTATTTTTAAAAAAGCGGCCTCGCTTAAAACCTGTGTCAATCTGTGAAAATAGCTGGCATCAATACAAACAAGTTTTGTATGTGACAAAACCTTCTATAGCGTCACGTTTTCGAGATATAAGCTATCCAAGTTAGAATCTATTCACAGATGGCATAATCAGTAGATACAACTTTGATTTAATTAGCCACACATAAAACCTATATCAATCAATAGCTGACATCGATACCAACAAGTATTGTGAGAAAAAGTCTTCTAAAGCGTCACATTTACGAAATATAAGGTTTCAAAGTTCTGCTGATGGCGAAAATTGTAACTTTGATGCCTTATATCTCGGAAACGTGACACTTTAGAAGATGTGGTCTCATACAAAACTTGTTTGTATGGATTCCAGCTATTGATTGGTATAGGATTTATGCGTGGCCGCTATTTTGAAAATAAAGTAAAATGGCAGAAATTAGGCAGGCCAAATAATTCAAAGCCCTTTAACTTCCCTTCTGTATCCTTGCGATACTTAGGACAACTAAGAACAAACAAATAAAAGTATGATACGTATTTTAATAAATGGATAAGTTTAACTGGTGCCCCTTTCCCTGACAGCCGTGGTCGTCAGTCTACTACCTACCCTACTACTCATCATACGTTCCCTACTATTCCGAGCCGTACATTACGTACGTACCCAAGCTCTCACAGGTAAGTTCGAGACTTCTGTAGATAGTGCACTGTAAGTAGATCATCCTTGGCTGCCGGAATACGCCGCTATACATACAGGGTAGAAGGGACTCTGACGCACAAACAGTAACCAATTCAGTACTACAGAACTTGTGTTCAGAATGATGTAGGTACGGAATACATGGTAACCGTTTGTATGCCCAGTGCCGACGTCCCTTCCACCTTGAATACACCGCCCATGGACATATGCACTGACAAGCACAGCTAAGTAAGTAACATTGCTTCCAGCACACGTAAGCAAGACGCATATTATTTGCTGTAGCACCCAATGTGCTTGATTATTATGTAGAAATAGCACGTTCATGCCAGCAGTTGTACATAAATGTAAATATTTATTTTTTAGCGTCTATCATCACTTGTAGATATTTTCCGCATCCGATTATTTCGTGAACGTTATTTGAAGGATATTTTAGCTTTTGGTTACCTAAAAATTACAAGAAATGCTTTCTGTTAAATATTAACATAACATTGTAATGGATGCAAATACTAAATAGTATAGTAGTTTAGTAGTATCTACAGAAGAAAGAATAGGTATCAATTTGTCTTATGTGAGTAGTTGAGTACCTGCACATTAGGAAAAAAGTGCCAGACAAATATTTTTTTGTGTTTAGTTACAAACACATGAGGTCAATATCGGGCCAAGAATCAAACCTTGTGGGATCCCAAGAGTGACTTTAATCGTTGGATGTCTTTTAAAGTTTTTGTCAGAAATTAGTTATCTAGTAACTCAAGTAAAAGGATATTAAGTACCAATAGTAAGTTACCGAGTTAGTTTGGCAAACTCCTTGTGAAGTTATCCCAACCTGTGTCAGAGATGAACACAGTCGAAAGCCTTCGACTAATTACAAAACTTGGAGTAAACTCTTGAATCTTTTCAAACATGAAGTTTTCATCTGTTTTAGAAACTCAAAGAAAACGTAGCTTTTGAAAGAGATGAGTAAACAAGTCTGAAAAGTAAAACTTCTCAATCAATCTTATATTTCTGTTTTCGTTTACCTCGACCTAATTATACGTAGCATTCAACAAGTCGTAAAATTAAATGCTCTTGCATTGTTTATTTCCTAACACCTTGTGCCAGTATATTTGAACTGAAGGGCTGCCCACCTCATTTTGAATAAGAAAAACCAAGTAATCTAAATAGCTCTTTGCGAAACACAAATTCTTTTCGAAATATCAAAACAGGTTAATGGTATCAAAGAATTTCCACCGCCTAACCGTAGCAAACGGGATATGAGAATTATGTAAATAGGCATGTGTCCGTTTGTCACGTAAAACGTCACTTCAAAACCTACACTACCAGTCTACCAGCTGGATTTCAAAGAAAACTGATCAGCCCAGACTCTTTTCTTGCCCCCCTCATTACTCCCATGCACTAATTATAGTTTTTGATCAATTCTAAGTAGTTAAAAGAAATCTCTAAGTACAGTATAATCTCACTAATCCGGCACTTCAATAGACCGACACGTCCAATAATCCGGCACCCTCCGCTCACGCCTTCCTCGCCTCTCTACGCATATGCGCTCCGGTCGCTGCGTTACAAGTTGCACAAAAGCAGACCTCAATTAAGGATTATTTTAAAACTATGTAATTACATATGTACATGTTATTTTAATACATTATATGTTTTATCTCTATGAAATGCTTTATTTTATTCATTATGATTTTTTCTCTATAATCCAGTAATCCGAACATTCCCATAATCCGGCACCCTCTGGTTTTTAATAGTGCTTGATTAGTGAAATAGTGAGATTATACTGTAGTTGCAGGACGATTTAGCAAAGTTTAAAAAAAATATATGCTCTAAGTTCTTAATCATCTTGTGTGGATGTTTATCAGCTAAGAAAACCCTGTCTGTCAGTTTCAATCACTCTTGAAGCTTTTAAACTTTCTGTCAGCCGGTCAGTGTCTCATTGGGATTGCATAGTTATATCTGGTTTCATACATAAATGAATATTTATTTATTTAAACTTCATGTACAATAGTGGTACATAGGCGGACTTAATGCCACAAGGCATTCTCTACCAGTCAACCTTTGGGTTAAATTGGACAAAATTGTAATAGGGTACAAAAAATAAAATAAAAATAAGAATACTACTTCTTTTGGAAAATGTAGGTATATACTTTTATAGATACTAATACACATATACAATACACATATACATATTTCGCTTTAAGTGAAAGTTGATTACCATGTAAACTTTCGGCGTGTGTAAATCTATTGAAAACTCGTTCCAAAATCTTAACAGATAACGTCTTAGTACCTAAGTAGATTTGGCAGTTGGTTGGCCTAGACACTATTCATAACTGCTCCAAAAGCACCTGTGCAGAGCGAATAATTTAATAGCAGCCAAAATGTTGAATCAGAGTTTCAGACGTCTCGAAACGCAAGTGTTTTATAAGTTTGGCATTGCCCGCATTTTGATCTCAATCATTATTTAAACGGCTAGATATTTAGCCAGATGATAGTTTTATATCTCAAGTGCAGTGTCTGTAGAGCAATTTGGCATTTCAAGTGGGATCAACGACACTAGAAGTTGCCCTTGAATTATTGACTATGTTATAATAATAGTTATGATATCTTTAGTATGTAATATTATCCTAAAATAACATGTCCGTGAAAACTATTTCATTATTCTGAATCACATTCTGAACAAATGGACTAAATCCAGCTTTTACTAAAGAATTGTTTTAAGAAAATTCATTTCATTTATACCAGACTATTATGTTTTCACACTTTTGGTTAATAAAATATGAGGTGGTACATGTAGACTGCCAAAATACACGACAGGCAAAATATTTCAGGAATGAACCATTTAGTCCAGATTGAGTCCTACGTAATTGCGTCGAAATAAGTTTTCTTTATTTTAAAATACAAATTAACACTCGAAAGAATAAACACCTGTTGATTTCAAACTACAAAGACGTAGAGCTGCACATTTAATGATTTCCTTTTCGATTTTATTTTTATAGCATAGGCATCTAGTGAGTTTTCTTTGACTCCTGATAATTGCATAAATAAAACAGTACCCACCTGCGTAAGGTACCTATGAAATGATCCAAAACTGTTCAGAAGGTTAAATTTAATTAGGTATTAATTGTTAGATAGTAGGTACCAACTCAGTGGAAATTGACGCCGCTGACTGAAAAGTTGTGGGGTAATCGATTGTCATGACATGGGCATATGATGCGGATGAATGACGAAAGTGTCGAGAGGAAAGTTTTGAGTATGCATTTAAATGGAAGACACGATGGATATTGGATGGACTGCTGAGATGACGTATAATAGAAGTAGAGAAGAAGAAGACATGCTGGGCCGATCCCAAATAAATCGGGAAAAGTACAGGAATGGTGATGATGATGTAGGTACCTACTCAGGTAGGTACTTTCTTCGTCAATTTCATCTAAAAAACAGTGATATTGGTACACGCGCATGCTGCAACGGATACGACGATTGAACAGCTAGACGCCTAGACGATATTTCAACTGTCATGGGATGTTATGTGATCGATTCTTAAAGAAACCTACGCAAAGTTATGAACGTTCTTTGTGAACTCACTCAGAGCACAATCGAATAAGTCAATGTCTCTAGCTATGAGCTATTGAGAGTACGAAGTACACGCATCAGTGGCTCATTCGTGTGCACACCTATAGTTTCAACTTTAAAATTGATTTTGAACCGGATGCTGCCGAAGCACGTTTCAGCTATTCTTCACGTTATTTATTGTAGTTTACACAATTCGATACAATAATTACAGCTTACAGAAATCCACGTAACACGCGAGTCGTGGCAGCATGCCAATTTCGGTAGGTAGGTACCTACAACTTACTGTAATCAAAACGAACGCTAAAAACATTCTTCGTCGTAATAAAATGTATGTTCGAAAACAAGTCGTTTATAATTATACATGATTTGTACGAGGCTCCTATAAAACCGACGTTTCTAGTAGACGTAGTTTACTGATCCGAGGTATATTTAACAGTAAAGATCAGACAAGTGCACTTACAGAAAAGCATCAGAATGCAAAATTATTTCAAGATAATACGCGACCCATCAAGGAAGCCATAAATTAAAAGAAGGAAACATTTTTCAATATGAAAGACCAAAGGAAAACCCAATACACAGAGGAGCTTAAAAAGCAATTCGTTTTATTGCATTATTTACACTCAAATGAAGACATAAAACTAATAAGCTAAAAATACATTTTAGTGTTATTTATTCAACTGCCCTGGCAGTGAAAATCATTAAAATTCAAACGTTCCTAACTATTTCGTTAACGAAGAACCTTGAAACTTTTTAATTTAAGATGTTTATCCTAAACACTGGCCGGATGTATCACTGCCTAGACAAAGTGTGAAAACAAAAGCTGGAGCCGGATCAAGGGAGAAGCATTTTTGGCAACCGGACAGAAGCCAAAAATACCGTTAACGCCCATGTTATCATAAGAAACCTATAGAACATTCTACTCTTCAAAATTTCCAACTATCCTTAGCATTTCCTCTAAGCTAGAAGATGTTATAGCACAAACGACGCATCAAATTATTTAAAGATCGGATGATTGGTAAATCGTTGGCAGAGATGGACATGGTAACTTGATAGCATAACCCATCACTCATCCATGGCTGATTGATGCCTTCCTGTTGATTGAAACTTAGCAATTATGGTACCTACCATGTAGTAGAAGAGAAATAAATGGGCAGCTCAAAAATAATGTGGCAGCTGCTCATTAACGTTTAGAGCAAGGTTATGGTTGCTTACTGCTAGATCATGTTTCTATTGTATAAATAGAAAGTAGGAAAGTAGCTATGGTAATAAAAGTTGCAATCACTCTCGCCATCTCCGTTGCGGCGTGTGCGCAGCGGAATAATCTAATTTTACAACACTCCGCCGATGATTCACGCAGCCATCGCCATTGAGACGTACAGTAAGGTCCACCACCAAAATAGCCCTATGATTTAACGTATTATAAGCAAATAGAACTTTACAGAACTGTGTAGAATTCCATGTTTTGCGCAGAATTCAATCTGAGGGAAATTCGTCAATGTTGCAACCTGCACTCATACATATCTCGTTACATTTGCACCCACATTATGTTTCACGAGCAAAGCTTCGATAAAAACAGTTATTATTGTAAGATTATTTTCGTAATGAGCATTTTATTAATATCTTTTTGCATGTTTGAAATTCTTAAAAATACATTTCTCTTGCATGCGACAACTGACATGATTATCATGAAAATACATTTCATGACATGCTTTCTGCATTACCTTCACTGCAGAAAATACAAATTCTGTAAAATAACAGCATTCACACAACGTTTGGTTTGCCAATTTGTTTATGCAGCATGACCGTTAAAGTTTTATAGTGACTTCACGAATGCGTATGCGTGGTATTATCTGGATATTCTACACAGTAGCTTTCGCATAGCTGAAATTCATTTCAGAGTAAGCATATGGGTTGCTTCATCTTAAATTGTAAACACCTCTTCAATTTGTACTGTTTGAAACTTTACTGACAGATAATATACCTACCAGCACAATGGAAGTTTATTAATAACCGCTCCTGGCGGTAACAAGAGTCCCCGCCATATGCCTGCTCTGCTCGTAAATACAAAAATTCATAGTAGTAGCCATCATAAAGCTTCTGCTAGATTCCGATTGACCTTGGGCATTACAAACATTGCAGGCTGAGCTGATATACAGACCGTCTGCTCCTCGCACTGTCACTCGACTCGTCACATACCCGGAGGCACCCCACCATGTAGTGCGCGTACGCGTGCGTCCTTCAGTAGTCCTGCGTGAGTTGGACCGCATCGCGTACCGCCGTCGCCCCGATTATTCCATCTCAGCCGTTGATGACTTTTTCCGATCTGAATCCACCAAGGTACGTCTGAACTTTGCATTTTAAGCTCTTTAAAACTTTCACATTCCATGTTAGATCAGTTGCATCTGATTAGACGGTGAGCGAACCGTAATACAGCAGAAAAAAAAATCAGTTCGAAAAATGCTGCGCAGGTGATGATGAATGTTTCTACGTTATATTGTACATTTGATATGCGCAGAAGTGAATAGTTTCCAAATGAGCAGTCCAAAAACTAAAACCGAAATTCACAGTTTTGTCTTCCACATTTCATTTTAGATGGGCTTTCTAAAAATCATACCTAATGTTTCCAGAACTTTGAAGACGAAACCAGCCGCATCCGCGCTGACACCGCTTCGCTCCTAACCCGCGCACGTTCCGTTGTGCCCCGCGCTAAGACCGTAGCACCCCTCGATACGATTTTTTCGTGAGTAGACCGCTCTATGCTCCTCTAGTAGCATCTTTGGAATGGATCATATGGAGTAATAAGATTATTCTTTGTGCTGGAATAGTAGCAGTTGGTAGTTAGCGGTCGCAAAGTCATTTCCAAAGAAATAAAAATATCTTAATCGAAATCCTTGGACTCAAGAACGTTCAGATTCAGAAGACCTTGCGTATGTACTAATTCCAAGGTTAGTTCAAGTAATTATTGGCCTGAAGTAACAGCACTAAAATAGCCGACCCATTGATGCGTCTATCAAAAGACCGCCCTGGCAGTGACATTGACGACACAACTACCTGTCGCATGTCATTTGGCAATCATGTAGGTACACGACACAATAATGTAAAACCTGTGTTGGTGCCAAAATCCATTGAACTTCAGGGGTTCGAAAAAGAACAAATGTGACCTTCAAAAAGGAAGGATCTCCGTTCCGTGGGTGTGAATTTCATAGCTTATTTCTTGCGTCAGCGCATATTTTCAGAGTGACGTACTCGTTCACTATGAACACCCATTTTATTTATAGTCTGGTTAAATGTCAGCGTTTGTTGTCTTGTGTCCATTAATAAAACAGCTAACGATTTATTTTCATTTAGATCTTGGCATGTTTATCGTGACGCGAAAAGATTATAACATCCGTTGCACACATAAATTGTGGTTATTTATTTTTCTCACAATTTCATCAACAGATATTCGTACGGGGAACCAGTTCCGTATCGTTTTAGCAATGAGTCTTACCTCGCTAAGCTCGTTCTGCCCCTGCGCAGCGTGGCTGACCACATCCGCAGCATTTCCTACTACAACAAGCCCGCCGAGAAGTTTACTGGTGAGAATAATAACAAAGTCCTACATCTCACAGTGAATACAACACTCGATGTTCTCCAACTAAACGAATTAAAAACCTGATAATTCTATATTTGTCCTTAACTGTGTCGTCCGTTGCCCTTCAGTTTGACCACCGACTAACAGTTAAATTCCAGTGTGTCCCTGTGGTAACCGTGAGGTGTTCTCGCCAGGACGCGGTCACCTCGCATGTCTGCAATACACCGGTAACAAGGCCTTCTCCAAGCGTAGGCCTCTCTACAAGGAGCTTAGCATCAGGGACGACGTGAACCTCCTCTCTTTCTATGCCAAGAACAGGCTCGCGGCCGCCGGTCTGGCCGTCGAGAGTGCCACAGGTACCTCGCCACCGTCGCATCGCTAGCGCTCGCTTACAACCCCTCGCTTAATTCTTTAAAATGAGTCTTTAAACCGGTCTAAAAGTGAAAAGCTACGCCTTAATTGGCTCGGAGCACTAAAATAATATTAAACCGAGATATAAAGTCCGTGTCTAACCCTGCGTGTGGTGTCTCTTGCAGCGGGCGGCGCGCCGGAACAGCCGACGGCGGCGCAGTGCGCGTAGCTCCCTGCGGCGCGGCGCGGGCGCTAGGGCTGTCACCGCTTGGGGCAGCCCCGCGCTCGCGCCGCGTTCGCCCTTCGCGCTCTCTGATCTCGGTATAACACGCTAGAACTAACCAAGATCATCTATTTTTTTAATTCATATTACAGATTACCTATTTTTGTTACTATGTTTACGAGTTGCGACGAACGATTTTATTTATTTTCTAGTCATCGTTGTGATAGCGCGGTGTTCTGCGCCGAAATTTTGTCGGTGACATCTCGTTTTCACTTAACTCGACTGATTTTACTTAACAATAAAGAATTTTTACTGAAAATGTAGTTGTTTTAATCATTTGCACGTTCATTGTTCCCAATGTCACGCTTATAAATCCAAGCTTTAGTAACGCCTAGCTTTCTGACTAAAATTGTTTTAACTGTTCGAATAACACACGTAAATAAATATGATAAAAACACAATTTAAATTATTATATCCCTTGATCTTTAGCATTAAAGGCAAAATGAACACTGAATCCACATTTTGACTACACACCCATTTTTTCTGGAACATGCTCATGGCTCATGCATATTAAGTATACTGATTTTAATAATGTTTGAGAAAAAAATGGACCCAACGTAGACGCCACACTGGACAACTGCACTATCATTTGCATTACAGCATGAAGCAGCACTGAAAAAGTATACGAAGTCATAGCGAATACCATGCCATCAGGGTTTGTCATCGAGCTTGGTGCTGGGGTCTAACAGCTTCGATTAGACGGCATCATGATCATGAGCGTTGTACTGCGTCGCTTACTGTCCGTCATCGTTCTTGTAACAATGACCATTGGCATTCATCATTCATGCTGTGGAATGATTAGCAGTTGTCTCAAAGAGAGCTAATTGTTTCACCAATGGTCATTGGTTTACGGGACGCGCGTAACATTGGCCTCGGTGCAGTTAAGCTGCTCCCATGGAGGCCGAGCCGCAAGTTCCAGATCCCGGAGATGATGGAAGACCCTGCACTGGAACTGAAGGCAGCCAAGGCCGAACGCTTAGCCAGATTCCGCGCGACTACCGTTGAGCCAGTAATGACTCCAGCGGCTGATTTGGCAGAAATCAAAAGGAAAAGACAGGAAGAAGCCCGTGCTGCCGAAGAAAAGTACGTATCACTGAATGTAATTCGTCTAGGACTCTAGGTAAACTGATAACTGTGGTTTGATGTTGTGTAATGCAAATGTTGTTTCATTTCTGTTACAGAGCATTGAAGGAGGAAGCTAAACGCGAAGCTGAACGTAAGGCTCAAGTACGTATTCGGTATATTTTTGGTTCATCCAATAAGTAATTTTGTTTGACCGTAGCTAAATAAAACCTTTTACCGATTTCAGGCTGAACGTGAAGCAGCAGAAAAGAAGAGGGCAGAAGACGAAGCCCGGAAAGCAGAAGACGCAAAACGCAAAGCTGAGTTAGCCGAGGAAGAAGCTCGCAAGGCTGAGGAAGCTCGCCTAGTTGAGGAGGCCCGCTTAGCTGAAGAGGCCAAGCTTGCAGAAGAAGCCCGCTTGGCTGACGAAGCAAGACAAGCCGAGGCAGCTAAGAAGGCAGAGGCTGCCCGTCTTGCTGAAGAAGCACGATTGGCTAAAGAGGCCGAACTCGCCGAGGAAGCTCGCTTGGCTGAGGCAAAACTCGCTGAAGAAGCCCGATTGGCTGAGGAGGAAAGGCAAGCGGAACAGATTAGACAAGAGGAACTCGCAAGGTTAGAAGAATTGGAGAAACAAGCACAGGATGAACGCGAAGACGAACTTGCACGACAGGTATGAAATCGCTAATCTTAAACAACAGATCAAGAAAGAAAATATTTTAACTAAAGATGAACTAATTACTGGATTTCTGTCATTTCAGGCTGCTGAGTTAGCGGAGATTGCGAGACAAGAGTCCGAACTTGCTGCCGCGCGTCTTGAGGAGCTTTCACACAGTGGTTCTACTGCTGATGTTCCTGAGGCTGATGCCAGGTGAGAATATTGACAGTATAATTACTAAGAAGCTATTGGTCATTATATCCCCTGTCGTAGAGACCTAATAAGTAAAACAACTGCCAAAGAAAAGGGACACGAAAGAAAACGCAGCTGTTAATAATACCTCCTTTAAAACCTCTAATGTTACTTTTCAGTGAACCTGCTGCAGATGAACCAGAACCCATTGTAGAAGAGCCCGAATCTCCTGAAATTATCTCCGAAACACCCGCCGAACCTGAGGCTGAAGCCGACCAGGCCGGAGACGTCAGCGAAGACGAGAAAGCGGAACCAGACCTAACTGATGAAGAATAAACAACCATAGGCGCTAATAAATATTTTTATAATTAAGCATTTTCTGTTGTTAAATGTATGTATCTAAATGCTAAACATCATTCATGCGCATTTTCTTCTAGAGTAGACATGAATGATGTGATAGCACCAAAGTGGTTAAGTTTGTCACCGTCCTTTCTTCTGCGTAATAAAATTATGCATCAATGAAAGTCATCCTTCCTTGTGTATATTGTATGTTTAGGAAATCTACCACCGTTAACCAATTTTTTAAACTAAAAACTTAAATGTTACTAGTTTAAGTGTTTTAATAATGTTATATTTTGTTAAATTTTAACAATAAAAGACATATTAACATGTTGATTTTCATTCATCCAATCAGAATATACTTTATTCAGCCTTGTCTCTTTCATTGGTTTAATACCTCCTAGCCAGTATCAAAGTTCAATCTGTATTTTACATCCACAACCCAAATACTGAATTACTGGCTGCATGGGGATTAAGCTCTGACTGCTTCAGACTACTTTCAGAATATATTTCAAATGTGCATATCAACTAAGATCATTATGGCAATGTTGTTCGGTGTGTCTGTGTCTGTCTATGGCATCATAGCTCCCAAACAGTTGGTCCGAAGATAAAAGTTACGCTACTAATTCTTTCTACAGATATTCAAAAACTAAAGTCTATACAGGTCTAGAATATAGTATAGTACAACAGGATGGTGTCTGCAACTCCACATCTAAAGTGCGTATTTTGCGTGCGGGTTCAGAATATAATAATACACAATAGATATAATTTTAAAAATATAATTATATTACTTATAATTACATAACTTATGGCCTAAAATTATAATTTAATCAAACTACTTAAAAAAATTATAAGTCCATTTTCACCATTCCTTCGGCTGTTTTTGCAACTTCTTCTTTTGAAACTGGTTTCTGTAACTTCTTCACTTTTGGTGGGACTTTGATGACAGCTGGTGCATTTTTGTGCTGGCTTGCTTTTGGTTTCTTGCTTATTTCTACAAATTCCTTATCTATGTCTTGTACTTTTTGTTTAATCTGGAACAATAATTGAAGCAGTTAATGCATCATGTTGCTATTTAAGTTTTTATTTGGGATTAGATGAAGATGACCTAGTCTGCACTGAGCATAATGGCTAACGGCCCACCATTTCTCACTTAGAGAAATCCTGTGACCCTACAGTAGGAAAGAAATACGGTGTTTATGCAGATATGCTGACATATTGTCATGGTAATCGCTATTTTGTATTTAGCTTTAGCAAAATATTAAAAGAGTGAATACTGAATGAAATATTGTTCATCAGATAATTAACATGATCAGAATTGCAATAAATAAACATTTGGTCAGAGGGTCATCTTAGGGCACTCAAAGAAGAGGCCTGGCAAGTGGTGGTGGTAGCTTTGAAAACTTCTGTTTGACTCTAAAATACCTATATCAACCCCTTAGATGACCCACTGACCCAACTAATATTTAATCTCGACACATTCAATCGGGCATACATTTTCGATGATGGAAGAAGTGCCGCAATAAATTATGCAAACTTATACACACATAGACATAAAAGAAGTGAAAAGTTAACCTTACATTTTTCAATCCTAGATTGACGGCTTTAGCTTTCGTTTTCTTCAGGCTCTTAGCTCCAGCCACTTTGAAGACGTTGGCTTTAGATCCCTTTTTATTGTTTTTACCCATTATTAATGAGACAACTGAGTTTTCTAAAACTCACGTGCGTAGCAAAACAATACTGACAAATCAAGTCAACTGCTATGGTCAACTGTTGTCTGTCAATGTCAAAATAAAACGAGTCGGTCGCGCACAAATCTGACAAAAATCTAACGTTTTTGAACGAAAATTCACTCACTTATACTTTCATTATAATGATAGTTTTAGGTAATAATTATTGCACACTAGCAGAACTTAAAATGCTATTAAAATATTATTTAATTGTCTCATTTATGAATTCTTTTAGTACATATTTACTTGCGAGCAGCCTTTTTTCACCAACCTGCTTTTCCTGCTTGTTTGCATGTATCTGAAGTTCTGAACGTAAAATTGATAAATAGCGAATCTATTCGGTGCAACACTTTGCTATTTCAGTGATAAAGGGGCTGATAATTTGTTTTTACAAAATAAAACAAACATTTATTGCTTTTATTTGTGAAAAAGTACATAAACGCCGTCAAAATTACTTACTACACCAAGTACAACGGGAATATTTCCGCCATGGCTAAGGTATGAATTTTGCACACCTGTTTACTCTCGTGATCTAAGTACCTATCTATTTTTATTTAAATAAGTTATTTGCATACTGGACAATCTTGCTATGTAAACTTGTTAGAAATATCTGGTTTAACTTGTTGAATACTTCGATTTAAAAACCAGGAATTATTTCCGACTGTGCATTCGAAATACAGTCCTGCTTTTAAATATTATTGCTACAATACAATGGGCGACATCGTTGAAACTAAGGTAAATAAAACATAATCATGAATAAATACAAACCTGTTGATTACTGTACTATCGTACAAAGAAGTACGCAACAAGTTAGCTAATGGTTTTAAATCCTCCTTCACTCAAACAGGTACATAATCTTGTGGAGTGATTAAATTCCAATATATTATTTAAAAAATTGTCTTCAATATTTTAAGCAGAGCATTACAGTTTTATTTATCGCTTTGAAAATAAAGAAAGTACTACTAAGGAATTGTTACTCCACATATAAATGAAACAAATGAAATTTCTAATTCCAAATTATTGTTTTTTTTTTATTTACAGCCAGTATTATATTCATACTGGCGAAGCTCATGCTCATGGCGGGTGCGCATTGCGCTCAACTTGAAGGAGATCCCATATGACATCAAGGCAGTAAGCCTGATCAAGGGAGGCGGAGAACAACACTGCAATGAGTACCGGGAAGTCAACCCTATGGAACAAGTCCCATCGCTATGTATAGGTAACATGTTATTTCTTTTTTTCCATATTAGTGTACTATTAGGTACACCTCTGCCTAACCCTTCGGGGATTACAGGCTTGATGTTATGTTATCTTTATTCCATTTTCCTATCTCTAGAGTTGGATGTCTTCCCTAAAAGGTAACAAGAAAGGATGCAGAACTGAGACTGATGGAAAAATAGAGGGAGGCCGTTGTCCAGCAATGGGACAGTCCAGGCTAGCTATATTAATCCTATAGAGGATTATTACAGCATTCTGAATTTGAATGGTACCTATTTTCATTCAAAGTTAAAACTTCATACAAAATTTTGTTTTTGCAGATGGGCACACTCTTGTGGAGTCGCTGAACATCATGCATTACCTGGAAGAGACAAGGCCAAATCAGAGGCCTCTAATGCCCCAGGATTGCTTCAAAAGGGCCAAAGTTCGTGAAATATGTGAGGTATGTAGATGAGCTATTACTAAAAATATAACATAGTAGTAGTGAAGTGAATGGAACATCTCTAAATTTTTCCCAGTTATTTTCGCGATTTCATGGTTGGTCCCATAGGTTTTTTTTTTCATTACTTCTACACATACCCTGCAGTGTTGCCCTTGTTTAACAAATCACCCAGTATCTTATTATGATTAGTATTTAGCCATTAGCTATTGCCATCTGTGTTATCACATCCAAAAACTAATATGTCATGCATCCATCTAAAATCAGACAAAAAATTATATGTACTAACTAGGTTGTGAAGGTCAGATAGGCAGGTTAGAGTGGGAGCCGATCCCAACATAGTTGGGAAAAGGCTAGGCAGATGATAGATGATAACAACGGACGAGGGATGAGGGTGACAAGGTGGTGGTAGGAGACCAAAAAGGATTGAGTAGGAAAAAAATTGACTAGGAAAATTTAAAAACATTTGCTATTTTCAATATTCCAGGTGATATCCTCAGGCATTCAACCTTTGCAAAACCTGATAGTCCTCATCCATGTGGGCGAGGAGAAGAAGAAGGAATGGGCTCAGCAGTGGATCACCCGAGGGTTCAGGGCTGTGGAGAAGCTCCTGTCAGCCTGTGCTGGGAAGTATTGTGTGGGGGACGAGATTACACTTGCCGACTGCTGCCTGGTGCCTCAAGTGTTTAACGCTAGAAGGTATGTAGCTTAAGAGAATATTTTGACCTCGAATGATATCTGAAATAGTCTAGCCTGGATTGTTAAAAGGCATCAGAAGAGTGAGTATTCTAGGGCATATTTTGAAAATTGCTAAATCAAGCAAGCAGTTGGTTGGAAGCAGTAACAGATATTTGTCTTTGATTTCTTTCCCTTTAGGCTGAATGGAACAGTAGGAACACTTTACTCTGTTTTTCTAAAATGTACCTTTTATTCATTTCCCAGATTTCACGTGGACCTACGCCCATTCCCCATAATCCTCCGCATCGACCGCGAGCTGGAGAACCACCCAGCATTCCGCGCGGCTCATCCCTCGTCCCAGCCCGACTGCCCGCCGGAGGTCGCCAAATGAACCAAAAAAGATGCCACGTCCACATATTGGCCGCACACATCGTCGACTTCGCTTTTACAGCGCTACGTCTGAATTTCGAACGTTACGAATTTTGGCCTTGAAAAATAAGGAAATTAGGCAAAGAACCAATATCGAATTTTAATAAATGTCAGTGCCATTATAAATTGATCTTATATATTGTTAATCTAAAGAAATAAAAAAACATTTTAGGCATAGGCATACCAGAAATACTGTGTATTGAAAATATCATGAAATTATGTGTTTAGTCAATTTGTGGACATGGTAGCGTTTCTTTTCTTAAGATTTTTGCAATTTTATACAGAAATCACTGTTATTTTAACATTATTGAACATAGTCTTAAGCTTTTAATTCTAATCTAGTCGGATAACTAATTTTAAGCCATTTTATAAGGTTTTTTGGGTATTAGGTAAATTTTACATGTATCAGTGAAATTGTTTTTATATGCATATTAGACTTTGTCCATTATTTTATAAAAAAAATTGTTTCTAAGTTTAATTATATTAGTAAGAAAAAATGGCGATTAAAGAGATTATTTTTATTAGGTACTATTGTTTCATGACTTACTGTTTGTGTTATGTATTTTTATTATAAATAAATATTTTTTGTTCAAGACGCGATATTTCAATCCAACACTAGAAGTTAATAAAAAGTTACATCTCAAAACATATAAAAATTACAGTCATATTTCCTCATCTAACCTTTATGCATGGTGCTTTAATATCTTACATAAAGCATGGAGGCCAGCTTTTGGTCTAATATACACCAACACAACAAAAATATTTAATATTTTTGTAGGTACTAGTTGGTGCTTAATTTTTAAGCATTCAATTTTATTAGGTGTTGCTTGGTCTTTATGAATCACTTGCTCGGTAAAACGGGCCTAAGTGATTTAAACTTTTGAACACCAGAGCATAAACGCATGCGCGTGCCCTCCACGGCAACCCACAATTTTATCATACAAAAAAAAATCCTTCAAAAAGAATCAGTATTCTAAAACTTTATCAAGAAGCAATATTATTAAAGAGACAAGATAAGAGCTTAAATATTTAGGGATACAAACAAAAACACAAAAGTAATGATTTTATTGTTTATTTTGTGTTATACTGCATCACATTTTTTGTTACATTATAATATTTGTGTCATTGGCGTATAAGGCACACACTTGCTTGTCACGTATAGGTGACAATGGCCAACTCTCCAGAGCATTTAAGTATTTACAACTTCTTTTTGTTTTGTTAACTCCACCTAAACCAAAAGTTTGCTGGCTTCCACTTTGTATTTTTCTCATTCGGTGACTTTGGTGTTCACAGAAATCAACAGTTACTTTTATAGACTTCATCGTGACCGGGTTGTTAAATAAAAAAATGACAACAATGCCATGTTCACACATTTCGCAGGTTCAGCATGTTTAAAAGGTTAAGTGTCCTGGGATTATCTTATGTTTTATATTATTTCTGGGTTATTAATAAGTATTCACTGTGATAAAGTAACTTATTTAGTATTGTAAACATCTGTCTCCCTACTAAATAAAACATGAGTCTAATTTGTTTTAGTTGACATGTATTTCATTTTTTACTAACATTCAAGGGGAAACAATTTATTAGGAACACAGGATTAACTCAAGGGGTCAGGCAGGTGAGAAAATATAAACAGCTGTTAATACATTACTCTCATTAATAAATACACAAATTATGGAAAGACTAGTTGTTATTAGTTACATAGATTTAGCTTCACTCTGGTCCTTCCTTTGTTGTACCATTTCTCTGATGTTGTTTTCGCTCTCTTTTAGATTCTTCTCTAAATACTGTTTATTCTTTTCTAATTCTGTTGTACGAGCTGATAATTGAGCCTCTCGGGTTTTGAGATTTCTCTTGACATCGTCTAGACTTGTGAGAAGAAACATTCTGCCCACAGATTCGTATGTTTTAGTATCAGGTGGGAATACGTTGATCTCTTGCTGAGTAAAATCTACATGTTGCATGACGCGCTTCAGCACATCTATTTGAGAATCTATGATCTGAATTTTTTCACTAGATTCTACCATTTTCAGTTGCAGTTCAATAAATGCTTTTTTTAGCTCCAAATCCACTGGTTTAGCCATGATTGTTTAATGTTAATCCAAACTCGAAACAGGATCTTGTCTTGTCACTTCTTCTGTTACGCCAAATAATTGAATTAATGGAATGGCGTATGTATGACAGAGATGACACGCTTCCACAGAATATTAATATTCTAGGGAGGAAAAAATCTTCGATTTTTACACATTTTCCACAACTATACTAACAGATCACTTCTGTGCTTTACCACTGAAAAAGAGAAATAAAGTGATTAGAGAAGAGAACTTAAAAATAATGTTCATTTGCGAATTAATTTATTTTAGAACGCATCAACCTAATAAATATTAGTTCGATGGAACGCATCCATAAAGTGGCATCTGTCGTTGATTTTTGACAACTTTTAGTGTAGCAAGAATTTTAATACCTGCCCAGCTTACTGGAAAATTAGGAAATCACAAAACAACGTTAAAAAATCGTAGAGTAAAATTAATAATTTATCATGCAAGTTTCATTGTTCATTACAGCTTATTTGAATTTTTAAATGACTAACTTATAAATGCATTGCCAATACAATAGGGACATTTCTTGAGATTTAATACTTTTATTAAAAAAAAATTGAAAATTAAGTTCACCTTAAATGGTTATTTATCGAATAACTCCTCTTAAAATGGTTTTACTTACTATTTTTCGCTATTCATGAATGCAACATTAATTTTCAACAAATTGATTAATTCTTATGTAAATATTACGGGAAAATAAAACTTCCCGAAAACCGACGTCTAAGTTATTAAAACTCGGTCACGCAAGGGAAAAACTCCTTTAGGAAATCGAATATATGTGGTGTGTGTGTATCCAAAGTGAGGCAACACTGGGCAGCTGGCTGTCAAACGTATCGAACGCCCTCGGTTGGCCCGCTGCGATTCTCCAGTCGACCGTGCTATAAAATTACTGAGTATTGTTGTGATTGCTTCGGCGTCGGCTTCGTGTATGAACTGTGTTATAAAAATGAATACAGTGTCGTGTTTAGTGATTAAATAACAATGCCAATTGTAATTTACATTAGTGTTGTGCTGTGAAACCGTTGTTTGGTGCTGTTTAAGATGACCGAGAAAAATAAATCGGAAAAGATGACTAATGCATCGAAACCTGTTCCCATGAAACTTTTTGCGGCCTGGGAAGTGGACAGGACGCCTTCCAACTGCATTCCCAGGTAATTTTGTTGTTGTTGAAGTTAAAAAAGTATGATGTTTATGTTAAGTTTTGAGTTTCATATTCCGTTGGATATTACGATTTGCATGCCTTTGTATTGGTTGGAGATTGTGTTCGGTATGACTGTAGTATTATGTTGTTTATAATGATGTTTTCGTGGGGCGTCGCTCGTAATCGGCTCGCCGGCTTATCGGTGCAATGCCACATCGTTCGGCTCGTCTAAAATTGTAGTAGTTAGTGTATTGTTATGTACTTCCACGCTTAATTATTGTTTATAGTTAGTTTAAGGCTTTGAAACGGTCTTAGTTTGATTAGCACACTTATTCAAATAATAATAGTCAGCTTGATGCAAAAATCGGCACTGAAGTCCCATTTTGTAAAAAATAATACTTAACTTATTTATCTGTGCCCAGAATGTAGGAGATAAGAAATCGAGGTTATTTTAGTTTTTTTGAAATCTAACTGGATTACAATATAAATCTCATACAAACCTTACGCCCACTACTAATTATATTCCAAATGAATGAACAGTCCTGCCAAAATGGCTAGTACAGTCAGCACACATGAGAGGCAACAACTTGACATTAGTAACTTCTTCTGATCATATCAGAATTATAGGTGATTTTTAAAGTGAAACTGATGACTGGTTGACTGCGCTTGGAGTCTAACATTAAATTAGCACATGCTCAGTCCTGAGATCCTTAGGTCTTGGTACTATTTGCAGAACTAAGAGCAGTACACCAAATCTCTCAACAACCACCATTAAAAAAGCCATTGAATATAGTTGCTTTGCCCGAAATTGTCTAGATGGCATCATCATCGTTTGCAGTACTCTAGTACCTATTTGATGAAATCAGTCAATTCATAAAATACCTTGAGTGTTTCTATAATTAATAAAACTGAATTATTTTTTCCCATGATTTACCTCAATGCAGCTAAAACATTAATTACTGAAACAACAACAAACAAACACATTAAAAAACCTAATTAACAAATATCCTATCTTTAATCACCACTCTATTGTTAAAATATTAAACAAAATTAGGTTCAAAAACATCCTACTGTAAGTTATTAATTAGTAAATTAAATGATTTTATCATTCTATTTACTATATAATGTAATGAACAAGAAGACAATGTATTGATTGTTTGGACTTTAGTATTTACAAGGATTATAACTTATCTATGTTATACTCAATGTGAAGTCAAGGAAAATTATTTTGTTAAGCAAATTGACACAAAACTTAAATATTCCATATATTTAAATTACAACTGACATTGTTAGACTGTTGTGTGAAATGGCTTTATAAAAGTATATTGATGAAGGGAATCATTTGCTCCACATTCAACTTTCCTGATAGTATAGTGATTGCATATCATTATATTCCTATCCTTGTTCCATGTTACTTAGGGTTGATAATTCTTCAATCATATCATTCCTCACACAATCCATCTTTTCTTTGGTCTTCCTCTCCATCTCCATCTTCGACATTAATTTATATTCATTACATAATGGCATGTTGTATTCTCTTCCAGTAAACAAATATATATTCTGAACAGCCAGCCCAAAGACATTAGATAGTTACCAGAACTAATTAGGTTTGTTTTAAGTAATTAAGTAGTTAAAACTAAACATTATCTACACAGTAACAAATGTCTCGCCATCTTATTTTTTTAGTGATGTTAAAACAATACCTAACACAGAGCAAATTATAATCACATTAACTTAAACATTGAATTTATTTGTCAAAATGTTTGATATTTACCCGACTATGGCGAAGCAAACAGAGGATAATGATTTTGACCGGTATGTATGTTCATCGGTTCCCATTATAACTTCTGAAGAAATTCTTAACATAATTTGACAAATGAGGTATCCTTGGAAGCGTCTTGATCGTCCGCTGGTTATATGACGTCACATTAAATTGGATATGGCGCCCCCAAGAGAACATAGTCATGAACGAAAAAATAAAATAAAGTTAATGATGGCGTGTTGGGTATTAAATGAAAGGGCGTAAGAATCAAATTTCAAAAAAGTATATATTGTTAGCTGAAATAATATAAAAAAAAAAGAAAAAATCAGAATTGCTTACTGAACCATCGTCAATTGTCAGCGCCTGAATGTGCATACCGATTGTGCCACCTTATTTTTTTAAATTATATTTTGTTACACATAGTTTACTTTTTAGCACGGTACTACGATCACGTGAGATAATTACCGACCTCCATGCGGGCGAAGCCGCGAGTATAAGCTAGAGTAAAATAAAACCTTGAAAAAAAGTGAAGCGGATTAAATACTCTATCACGAAATGATAACCCCAAAATAAATTAAATAAAAAATATAAGTTCAAAAACCAAAAACCGACAACTGAAAAACCACGCTATAAAAAGTATGAAACAAGAAAATATTCTCGTCTTAAATTGTTATTGTCTTGTTTGTTTGACAATGGTCGTCAAACAAACCATTCAATATTTAACGTCTGTTAAACAAACAACTTACACGTTATAATATAACGTGTAAGTTGTTAAATAGAATTAGAATATTATATTCAAATGCATTTAACAAATATTCATAGTGATGTTCAGAGGAAAGCCGTGGTCGTACGTAACTACCCTAATAAAAACTAACAGTAGTGACGGATCATTAAACTTCAGGGCAAAGTGGCTATCCTCTGTACTAAACTGTATTTTTTTTTAATAATAGGGAGTAGGGTTCATTTCGAGCTACTTTAGGACGGGCTCGTATCTTCGTTGATGGACTTAGAGAGTAGAATCCCTGATATTAGACCTTTATACGAAGCAATTCTGTGTTCTATTCTAAGTACACGTAAATTTAGCATTCTAACCCTTGCGCAAGTTGCGCTTGCACGCTCGGCCCTCCATAGCGGCCCCTTGCGCGTTGAGTCACTCGGCTCCCTACCTTCACACGACACAGCTATACTGGACCCTCCTGTAGGGAACAGACCGAATTACGCTAACCATCCGCCCGAAATTTTCCGTCCTTTCGGCCCCTCGACTGGCCGGATCTTGTCCGACTCGTCATGCATCTGGAGTTCTGGACTTATCGGCTTCGGAACATGTATTGGAAAAGGAACCACTAAATGTCTGAATATTTTTTGCAAAGGCCTGGCTTTTTGTGAGAACTTTAGACTTGATATGGTAGCCCTAAAAGGAAACAGTCCCGATAGGTGCGTACGAATGATTGGCATGTGGGTGTCGTCCTCAGGATGCCGTTGATTCACAATAAATTGTCACTGTTTGATTACGTTTTTAATACAAGGCCGACGGTATTATTCAATTGAAATTTTTATTCCCAGTCTTAGCTGTGTCCGCATGTTTACGATGTGTGCTCTGGTTAGTAACCGCTCGATCTTTTTCGATATCGCAAGAGAGGAAAATAACAAGGCAGCAAGAATCGTTTTATATTGATAGAACATGACTTGAAATTCAAGCATTTCTTCCAGCTTTTAACCCCCGAGTTTGCGGTCTTTCGGTGCTTGAAGTTATGAGTCTTGTACTTTTTATACTTAAAAAAAGGGGTTGGCAACAAGAGCACATCATACCGATACCAAATACGTATTAGAACGTGAGAATTTTGACAAGTAACAACTCAATAACGCTGGCCCTCCCGATGATCATACCGGGGGTCTCACGATACCATAGAATACGTCAAATCCCCTCATTCATTTACAATTTAATCGAAGCAGCTGCACTCGAGTCGTTATAGCTATTTACATTTGAATAGTTAAGTCTAAGTTCGTGTGTTGATCAAGGAAGTGTTGCACGAACGCGTTTCTCATAAGGTCGTGAGCACGGTTCGCGAACCGACTCTAATTGGAGAAAAAAAAAACTAGGAAATAAAACCTTAATACTAGGGTAATATAGCTATAGTAGTAAAAAGTAAATACTTTTTCACAGTTTCTACCACGTTTTCGCATTTATATCGAGTGTCGACATTTTTCCGCTCTAGTGTATAAAAGTCGTAAATATAAGTTAGATAACAATAAATATATGTAAGTGATACATGCTTTATTATATAATTAAGTGGTATCAAGTACAACATCTTACATAACGACGAGTAAACACAAACTTTCCAAACTTAGCCGACTGGTTTTTTTTGGAGAAATCTAATTCGTACCTACCTTCGCTTTTACCCAATTTACTTTACCCAACTTCTATTATCTAAAATGTTTTTCAGGACCTGAATACAATGTTTACCAAAGAACCGCTTATCCCTGCCTCTGGAAAGATTATTATCGTCTGTAAGAAACTGTCTTTGTCAGGCAAAGGTATTAAGAAATGTTCAGCCAAGATGAAACCTTTTTGGCGTAATAAAAGTTTGGCAGGACAAAAAATCTCATTAAGGTGGAAGCGCGAGGGTATAATATTTAGGCCGCGAATCATATTTTGTTCAACATAATTATAGCCTGATACTGACCAGCAAAAGGCAAAGTCAGTAAATTGAATTTCGCGGTCTACCCTGGCGATTCCCCTTTAAGTAATCTTACATTTTTGTTTGACGTGTGCTATTGTAAACACGATGTTATTATTTATTTGTTGCGTAAGAATTGAGAGCACAGCTGCCGGGTGTCGGAGACATACTTACATACCTACATATTAATACATACCACAGAGTAATTAACCAGTTGCCTAGATACTCGTTCGTCGGTAAACGTTGCTTTGAGTGATCTTCTTCTTTGGGATTCCACTAGATAAATGAGATCTCTTATTATTACAAATATTCGTTGGTATTACATTACATTCAATGACTTCTTTGTGTTTTATTAATATGTATTTATTTAATAAAACACAAAGAAACATAAAAACATTTATGTTTTTGAGGACAGACAGCGAAACCTGTACAATAATATATTATTGTAAAGGTTTCGCTGTTTGTCCTCATTCCTTCGTATCAAAGGACCAAAATAAAGAATTCGATTTACAATATACGCGAAATGTTAGGTAAAAGGAATTCCACATATTTCAAAATCCGTTACTTTGCAATAGGAGATTTTGTTTCTGTTGAATGTCCAATAACTTGAAATACACGAAAAGCATCTCTATTCGTTTTTATTCTAAGCTGTAATCTCCAAGGTGCTAATGACTAGGTGTTAATGATTCGTCATTGACTATCAACATCATCTGCCTAGCCTTTTCCTTACTATGTTGGGGTCGGCTTCCATACTTACCGGATTCAGCTGAATACCAGTATTTTACATGGCACGACTGCTTATCTGTCCTCCAATACTCAGTTAGTACTGGGTAATATGATACCGCTTGGTAAGACTTAATGTCTGACTATCTTGTATCACATTATATCTTAAGACTTATCCGTATTGAAGAACATAATTCCTTTGCGTTGTAATGTAATACGTCTAACTTATAGCCGATAAGAACAAATACATATATACGCCCATAAATCTACGCGTAGAACTTTGGAAAAGGCCACCGGTGAAAAGACTGTCAAAGTCGACTAACAAACGATGTAGTAGATTAAAAGATGTAGTATTAGGAGCCACTTTTTGTGAGATCTCTTGACTACGTTAGTCAAGCGATCTCACAAAGAGTGAGAGCGATGAGTCACTCTGTGTGCAAATACGAGTTATGCTAATGTCGGTATTGGCATTGGCATAGTGCAATATGAGATCCTCTTCGCCGCATGTTATATTGGGTACAAGTTAAAGTGTTATTTACTATAGTCTATATAAATTGATTCCTTTGCGAATACAGTCGGCCTAAGAAAGGGCCATGCAGTATGACAGTTTGGGACATGGCCCTTGGCCTGCCCTTTTGTGACAATCTCCACGGTTCTGTGCGAGCCTGTGCCTGTGTCCAGATTATTCCCCCGATAGCAACAAAGACACCTGCCTATCTCGCCGCTGGACGACCAACATTTATTTTTACAGTCTTTGGATGCGACTAGTTCTGATTCGGGGTTTCTTCATCTTTGGCAACTGAGCCGATGTCGACTATTCTGCTAGCGTCAGTTCGGGACTTAATTTAGAAATGCCATGAATGTTGTCCTGTCAAAGTCCTTCCGTCTGTCCGTCCTTTGGAAAACGGAGATCCAGCCTTAGAGAAAGCTTCAGCGGTTGACGACCTTCCGATATTTCTATGTCAGAGGTTAAAAGTAAGCGACAAATAGTGTGGGCGGTAAATTGTGTCAGTTATTATTACGGTTGTATTGGAGAAGCTGGTACTAAATCCATAGTATACGTCATTATTATGGTAAATCCGCTTGTAAACAGTTTATGTTATGTTTATTATTTTCCTTAAGAGCTTAGGTTTATATGTGTGTACAAAACAAAGCACAACAAAATGTAGTTTATTGTAAATCCCTGTATAGGCACTATGTTAAAATTTTTTTTTTTTTTGTTATAAATACAGATGATCAGACAAACCACAATAAAACTGAAAGTTCACGGAATTACCAGTAAACTATACATTCATATAATTCATAGTAAATTAACAAGCATCCGTGTATTAATGAATGAAACGTTACGTAGTAAATGTTACCGACTTTTCTGAAAATAACTCAGTCTAATTACTCGCATTTGCACCAAAGACTACGAAAATAAAACAACCAGTGCAGTGTTACCATTCTTACCTTTATTCTGTTCAAAATATTTAAATAAAGAACATGAAACAACGCTTATCGCCGCTGGCATGTCCACGCGCCCGTAATTGATGCGCTTGCGCCGCGGAGGGTGACCGCAAGGTCGCTGGTACCGGGGGGTGACACACCGAGTGGGTGATCGATTGAGTCACTGTGGTCGGTGCCCACTTACGACTCATCTTACGACGATATTCGAGATTTTGTTCAGGGTTATGTGGACTAGTAATACGGTACTTGGCCATCAATCAATCAGGTATGTCTTTCGCAGTCCACATGCTGGACATAGGCCTCTCTGATTACCGGATCCATCTGACCCAGCCATCTTTTTAAGGTTGTCTGGGGCGCATCCATCACTGCGCCTGCTGATACGCTCCACTGAAGGACTTGTGTTTCCTCAACAATCGGTCCTTCGACAAACATGGCCAGCCCACTGCCACTCCTCAGCTTGCTCACTCTACCATAAATATCGGAGCATTAGATTTCAGAAAAAGTTCACCTTTGAGCGAGCGTATCTGCCATTCATTTGTGGGACAGTCTGTCTCTGTGGTATGTCCAAAGTGTACCCACACCTGCCCAAATACACGTTCAAAGACTTGAAAGTACTACTGACTTCGTGATTAACTTGGCCACCTACTGTGCCAAAGTAATTTAACCCGAAAAATATCGTATGGACCGCCAATAGTACATAAAGAAGAACGTACTCGCAAAATAATAAATTAAATCCTTAAAAGTGTGGAGCTCTTACGAGGAGACGGGGGATTGTTGGCAATCGTTGACGGGTATTATAAGTCATACCAGGATACCATACATAACATAACATCACGCTTGTAATCCCCGTGTACCTAATATTGCACTCACATTTCGCCAGTTATGTTGTAAGTCTCATGTAATGGGGGCGAGCCTATTGCCATCAATGGGGCACAAATCCTGCTAATGAGAAGTTCCTGATGGAAAGACCCAATAACGATTTGCTCGACCCGGGAATCGAACCCAGGACCTCGGATTGCGAACGATAGACTAACGAGGCAGTCCACCGATGATGCCATCAGCAGGACTGCAGGATATACCATCGATACGAAAGACGAAGAAGTATCTTTCTAGCTATAGCTCGATATGTCATACTTACGCAGTTAAGCCCGGGGACTGTTTTGCAGGCTCGCTACGGTACTCTTTTGTTTGGAGTGTTTTTTTATCAACAATTAGCGGTCCCTCGTTTCGCACGGATGCCGTTTTTCTTCGTGATGGATGTCGATTTGGAGTGTCGTGTTTTCATACTCTGGTGAATGTTCCGTTGTATATACGGTTAATTGAACTTGAGATGAGATTAAGAGGTTTCTTTCTATTGTTGTAAGTACTACATAAGTAGTTGAGTTGCTTTTCTTAGAAACCTGTTGCTCATACAAGTAAAAGATCTACACAAATTCTACAATTTTTCAAATGCCAAGTAACACAGTACTATAGAACATAAATAATATGTGCGCAAACTGAAAGAATAGTCTTTAGATAAATCATTATGCACAGCTGCAGGTCTGGTGCAGCGGGAAGCGGACATAGTTATAGGTTTATGAATTAGTTTTGTTTTATTTTATTTTATTTAATTGTGTGTACTTTAATGAATTAAGAAATGTTACTAACATAGTTTTATAAGTGTTACTAACAACAATATGAATCATTTGTGTTCGAGTTAAATAAATAAATTAAATTAAATTAAATTATCCGTCATCCTATAAACTGAAAGATTTTCACTTGCGGACATGGCCTCTCCCCAAGCGTCGCCACATCGACCGGAATTCTGCTTCTCACAACCAGAGGATTCAGCAATGCATAGGTTTAGCAAATCAGAATAAGAAACATCGTGCTACTTACCCTATTAGCACGCAATAACTTATAGCAAGTAATACCTTAAAGTGACGAACTGATGACAACAATCAACAGGCTAGCGACGATGCAGAAGAAACTAAATCAAGACCTCCAAACACATCGCTAATAACGAATACTTTATTACAAAAATAAAGGAAAACGGTAATTAACGAAAGCATCGAGGTCATGGCTGTCTCAATCTAATCTACATAATTGCTAATTAGCACGTTATTGCTTACCTGGCAAGGTCGCAAGTTTTTGTAGCAAGTGCAACGCCTTGTTACTAAATAGTGCATGCGTTCTAGACGTACTGTTTGTGATTACTAGTGTTATATGTGTTATTATTGTCTATTAATCTTACTCAACAAAGAATAATAAAGTATGTGTGTATTTTTTTTTTGTTGGATTGCTTGATGTAGTCGTGTGCCCTTGAAAGTAGAATAATGTGTGAGGATAAGTGTTGTTCAAACCTCTAGGAAGTGTTTTAGTGGAGCTGTACTAAGAGTATTGGTATGTGATGCGCAGAAGTTTTGAGTATGAATGAGCATAAGTATAAGAGTAGAGGAAGACCAAAGAAACGGTGGATGGACTGTGTGAAGGATTATATGGCAAATAAAGAGGTGTCTGATGAGATGACGAGTAATAGAGAAGTAAGGAAGACATGCTGCGCCGACCCCAAATAAATTAGGATAAGGGAGGAACCTAAGTGACGATAGAATTTGTGGTCCTCCACTAGGACTCTTACATCATAAAGTTACGTACCTGATGGAAGTACAGTATTGTTGTATTTAATAAGCGACTCTTCCTTCATAAAATAATTATTTCAAAAGAACTTCGTGATCGTGTGATATGGTAAGCACTCGATGTTTTGTTGACTGCGTACCCGTTGGACCTCCAAGTTTGGACCTCACTGACTATCATGACCCTTTGGACCTCCTTGTGCCGTTTCGACCTTAAAACTTGGATTTTGCCTATACTTTAGTGCCCATTGGACCCCCTATTAAACAACGTGTTCCGTTGGACCCATTTTTTTACATCTTCGTATGAAAAGCTAAAGTACAATCGTGCACAAAAGTGAGACACTTTATCAAAAATAAAACACGATGCAATAAATAAATCAATATGTTTATTCAAAGATATAAAAGCAACAACGTCAGCTTTATAGGTTCAGGGGTTTGGGCCCTGCGTTGGTGACTTAGTGAATGAGTCAGGACTTTGATTTTTATATGTATAGATAAAATCACCTATTCCAATTAGATCACGTATTTACCCGATTATAAATCTTTAAGTTGGTATATTCCTACAGGTTGTACCAGAAGGGTGTGGATAATTGTTAATATAAAATAATGTGTATTATAAGTAAAATAATGTATATAAATCACAGATCAAATATTAAAATCAGTTTTATCCTAAAGTTAACAGACTGAAGATATAAAAATAATAATTATTATATTATACATGGTTTAAGATCACAAATTCTAATTACAATTAAATAACAGTAATGCCATTACATGATCTTTATTTTTTTAAGCAATTAAAGTACCTATATTATTGAATACAAATCATATAAATGATTATAATCACAGTATATCATAGAATTTACTTACATTTTTGCAAGCAAAACCTAAATATGGCGGCTTTTCTCAAAATTAAAACGTTGTAGCCTGACATGTCAGTGTTACCTAATCTGACGACTCAATGTCGACGGTAATATTCATAATGTTGCAACATTAAGTTATTTTTTTTTAAATAAATTTGTAAATATAACTATATATTTTACATGTTTCTAAATCACTGTTCAGTGTTATTATCGTTTATTTTGTTCGTAAATATAAAATATTGTATATTTTAAGTAAAATAGAGTATATAAATCACAGATCAAATATTGAAATCAGTCTTATCCCAAAGTTCAGACAAAAGATATAAAAATAATAATAATAATGATTAACATGGTTTTAGATCACAAATTCTAATTACAATTAAATAACAATATTGCCATAAGGTGAGTTTACAAAAATAACATTACATAAATGTTAAAAAAAAAATAACATTAAATCACAGATCAATTTATAATCACAGTATGTCTTTAGAATTTACTTAGACTAAATTTGGACCTAAATTAACCTAAGTATGGAAGCTTAGTTAGCTTCCATACTTAGGTTTTACACATAAAAAATAACATCATCAATCTCAAGTCAAGCTCAAGTAACAGAATTTTCAAATAATTTTTTGGAAGGACATTAAGTATTGTTAAATGACAAACTTAAAATACATATGTAAGCAGCTTCTCTAAGCAATGACCTACATTAATATAATTGTTATCTAATTGCTCTAGAATATAAGCGATTTTTTCATCTTTTTCTATGTACTCTTTGCGCTTATTTAGTATTTGGTGTCCATTTTCTAGTTTTGCTATAGTTAAACTTGTCATTGATGCGTCTGTTTTAATTATGCTCAAAAATTGTAAAATATTTGGCTTTGTATTACCACACAACTTTTTATTAATACTCGAGTGCCATGCTTCCACGCTATTAGTTGTACGATGTCTTTCAGAGTTGAAACACCAGATTCTTCGCATGTCTTCTTTTTGCAGCCATTGCAGCGATCCCTCTAATACTCACCCCGCACCATACCCCTTTGTCTACTCCCTGCGCCCCCGCGCGCCGAAGAGAGCGAGGAAAGGTCTAGCTTAGACGCGAGTTTGCCTTGCGTATGTCCAAAAAATGATAATGTTCGATTGTCTATTTTACTTATAAAACATATTACACTTTATATACATAAGTTTCATTGGTGTTTCTACATGAAGGTTACCAAAATAATAATAATAGTAATACCGTGTATTTGCTTAGGTACTTGTTTCGTCAATTTTTGTGATTTCCATTTAACAATTTTCAAC
Source organism: Standfussiana lucernea (assembly GCA_964057025.1). Lineage (NCBI taxonomy): Eukaryota > Metazoa > Arthropoda > Insecta > Lepidoptera > Noctuidae > Standfussiana > Standfussiana lucernea. The sequence continues at coordinate 11,982,405 of OZ059806.1, read as the reverse complement.
ATAACTGTACCCCTTTCCCAACTAAATAACATTGAACGAACAACAAATGAACACATATTTTTTGAAGGTCCAAAGGGTACTAAAAAAGAGGTCCAACGTTTACTTTTTTACTTGTTTTAATTTTGAAGGTCCAACGGGTACTACAAATGAGGTCCAATGGGCACATTGATTATTTTATTTTGAAGAGGGTCCAAAGGGACCTAAAAATTAGGTCGAACGGGTAACATTTGTAATAGGGTCTAATCTTTGAGGTCCAACGGGTACGCAACCGTTTTGTTGGGGATGGATACAGATCTCCAGATAGTCTAGAAACATAAAACTAACATACTTCCACTCAAAGTCTAAAATAAAAATATGCGATCACCTTTGAACTTATGTTTTAAACTAGGAACGGTCTTTATCGAAAAGGAGATAGCAATAGAGGAAAATCTTTAAAAGATCTTAGACAAACAAGAGGTATTGAAAATTATTATGCCGATTAATATCAAGATACGACCTTCTTTGTTATGCAACTTTGTAACGAACAAAAAAGATTATACAACATAATTTAATGCATTACACAATATTAATTTACTTTACTAATTATGCCATTCATTACATAGGCTCTAAACTGTAAGACCGTAAACAAAGTAGGAACTATTACTGACAAGGGTCAGTCGTTATTTCACGTCTCCGAACCACGTAAATTCCATCTTGTTTGTCTCGCCTTTGCCCAAAAGTATCTAAAATGAATCATTCTAAACACGAAATATGGAACGTTTAAGAGCATGGCTTGTCCAAATAAACAATCTGGTTAAAACTTGGCTAAACTGGCCAATCTACGCGTTACCTAAATAGTTGTCAATGTCAACTTGAGGTGGAATTTAGACTTACAAATATAGTTACTAAGTAAATAAAGCTATTATTTTGGTCATTATTTTAACCGACGTATAAAAGGAAGAGGTTCTCAAGTCAATGCGTTCTACATAGCTTCTATTTCATACAGAAAACTTATATTGAAGACAGACGCAATATCTTCAAGTAATAAAGTCACTACTGCGGTCAATAAACATCTCCAAGAGAGTTTTAAAACAACTTGCAAAAAATAAAGACGGTATAAAAAGAAAATGAGTTAAAATTAACAGTCCGACCAACAATCTAAGTTTAGGTGTATCTCACACCCGTATCTATAGTCAAGTTAATGCAATTACTTGAGCTGAAGTAATTAATTGTGCAATTTTTTTATGCAATAGACAAGAATTTAAACGAATCAAGAACCGTAATAGAAAGCAAATAAATAAGAGTTCTAACTTCAAGCAATTATTTATTTTATTTATTTACACTTTTACTTGTTTATAGATACGGGTGTAAGACTGATTCAGATAAACAGATAGATAACGCTAAGAAAGTAAAAACGGTTGTATTTACTATTACAAGATCTAACACATCACTAAGCAATTGGACTTTGCCTTAGAATGTATCTATTTTTAAACCGGATTCAACATAGTATTCTCTTTAGCAAACCTTACGGCTAAAGTATTTCTTTCATTCATGATTTATCATCTTCTAGTAATCTAGTCCATTCAGTTCTTCGTTTTCTGTGAACTTCCATTCTTCTATATGGCTTCTCTACTATCCTTTTCCAGTACGGTTTAAAATAAAAATGCTAAAGATTCTACAAGTCGACCTTGTTCTTCGGTACAATGCATGTCCTAAATTTCTCGCCATAGTAACCACTCACCGCTCCGTGACCGAGTCACAGACTCTGCTCGAGAACCAATCATTCAACACGACACCTATTATCTCTTTCGACGATAATAAATGCTGCCAAAATTTCATAATCAAATTCCTACTACCCTCAAATAGAAGCAAATGTATTTACATTTTGGAAAAGAAAAGCAATATTAGGAAAATTATTTAATGTTGTAGGGATATTGAGGAAAACTGTAATTTTATTATTATTGTGCCTACGTCGTGATAAAATATTGTAATGTTGAATATTCTCATCTAATAACCGTTCTGAGAAATTAAGAGAGGAGGTATTTTTATTAATAGAATATCCTACGTTAACGATATTAACGTAGCAGAATACTTTATTTATTAGCGCTTGTACCACATTTTGAGGTCCACAAGCGGTGCCAAGGGATCAGAAGCGTTGGAAAAATCTAGAAATAATTCGGTTATCGACAATCCATCAGTCAATATTGATACACCACACATTTACCAATAAATTGTTAGCAAAAATCTTTGTAGTAAAACGACATATTCCCCAGATGTCGACCACATGTTTTGTATCGGTTTACGTTCAATATTTATTGGGGGTCTCCATTGTTTTACGAAGTTGTTATTTAGTTGTGGACACAAGAGGCTTCGCCCCGAAGCTTTAACACAGCCAGTCCTTTGAGCATTGTCCTGAAGATCAATAGACAAGTTTCCAATAGGAGCCGTTCTCTCACTAATTGGTTCTGGTGGTATCAACTATGTCTGTTCCATGTCGAACTCTGAACTCGTATAAAATTGTTTCGAGTGATGTTTGATCGACAATATTGTATAACATGGTAATATTAATTTATGTTGGGTAACTATTATACGATCGAATTTCTAGAATAATTATGGTACATGAGAATGCACCATAATTCTTAGAATGATTTCTGAATTGTCGGATTGATTTATTAAAATAGACATGAAGTTTATTACGCCCTTGAACAATTTCATAGTTCAAGTTTTGCTGAATTCTTCAAGGAGTCACAACATAATTTTTAACGCAATGTCACAGGAAAACACGTGCAAATCAGGATCTCCTGTCCTGATAGCAATTTGTCGAGCGATAGAATTACAAACCTGCGCGGACCGAGTATATTGCGTACCTGTGATACATCGCTGTCCCACTTCCTAACAACCAGAGCTCACTTTACCAAAATTAATTGGATACAATGCGTGTAAAACACAATTACTCTACACTTACAATTGGCTCGGTAAATCTAAACAGTAATTTCGCTTCGGCCCCATATCTCGATACCGCTAATTGCAATGACTGTGAACAACCCAGCAAGATCGGTACACTTTTTGTGAACTGGTCACTGACCCGTCTACCTCACGCTCCATCTCATCGTGAGGTACTTCATATTTGGCTTATTACTCTTCATGACCGCTTTGATCAGATTTTAGGGAGCGGAATGAATTCTAAATTTGCCTCTCTCTACCTTTTTCGAATAAACTAGGTCAGTTTAACTAAATTCATTTTTCGTTTATTAAAATCACGATCTAGATTGCTGTGCTGCGTCATGTTTAAGAACCGAGATATCTGAGGATTTCCAGACGAAGTGTAATATCTATTCTTATTTTAGTTTTTTTTGAGAACTGCGCAAGTAAATCATCGTACAATTACAAAAACTTTAATCAGGCAGTACCGTTTTTCCTCAAAAGCCCATTGTTTGCGAAAAGATCTGTTTTTATTATGTCCGCCGAGAAAGTCTTGAAATGTACCTGTATTTTTCGTCTTAAGAATATTCAGTGCTTCAATGCAGCGGGTTTTTTGTCCAGTCAGACCAACTGATTAGATTGCATCAATGGAAGACAACTCCAAATCTTCGTGATTTATTTCCTCATCTAAGTTTAGTCTAGGTTTTAATACAGGTCTTAAATCAAGGCTTTTACGGCGAACAATGGGCGTTATTTTTTCGTTACTTATTACGGTATTTTTTGCTTGAATAGAACTTTAAAAGACTTCGAAATTAAAACTGTTTGGAGCGTAACAGTTTTCCTAATCTTGAGCAATTTCAGCTCTGGCAGTTAGATCATTGTTAATGTTTTCCGTGTATTTGGTACCATTTAGATTGAGACTGACGACGATTGACTCATTGGTTCATAATTCTGTAGTTTACGTGTGTTTACTCGCCATTACGATTTTATTGCAACGGTTTTCAGTGCATATATTAGCATGTTCATTATTGAACAGTTGGATTGACGTCAAGCTTGTTCTGACGGCTAGTAATTTTGAACGCACGGAAGCAATCAATTTTCGGGATATAAGAACAAAAATTGCCATCATGGCCGGAATAGATCTCTTTTAATTACGTTGTTTAGGTGATGTTGATGGTTTGACGCTTGATGTCGCACGTTGCAAGTGACATTTCACGGCTGATGGATTTAGAAATTTCAATCAAAACTCCATGCGGTTTTCGACTGGCAGAAACACGAAATTTTACGGCATCATTGAAAAAAAAATGGAATTGAAAAAAAGGTATTAGTTACGAGTACTCTTTGTTATATTTTATAAATACGTGGGTGACTGTTTCCTTAACTTTAATGATTCATCGATGACCTAGTAATGGTTCTGATTCATCTTATTTGTTGTGATTTAAATACATAACAGATGTTGCTTGTAATGTTAATGCGCAAATCATCTCTGGTTTGTTAGTCCTTTTCTCTGCAGTCTTAAAATGATGAAGATTAACACTTGAAATTATACCCAAAACAAATGTAGTATGAACAGATTGCGATGATTAATTCAAGTGCATTTGCAGCTTCTTTAACAGCGAGTTGTTTAAGCAACCGTCAATCAAATGCATTCGTTAGTGATAAGTAGGTGCCTACTTTGTTTATACTTACTCCATCCTGTTGTCTTGTTGCTTGGAGATTACAATCTGTCATCATCTTTAGAATTTGCTTGTTCATGCTTTTCTTAATATTCATTACTTCGGTAATATCGCCTCACATATTCTCTAATGAATTTACCACTTATCAATACCTTACGGTATTGTAATTTTTTAGCTTTCCTTCCGCTTTGATCATTATCAGGTAAATTTTGGCCAATCATGCCAGCCGTGTCCCCACCGTGTCCCAAACCTTACCTACCAGTTTTAAAGACAGGCACTATAATTCAATTTTTCACAACCGCCGTGTCCTCGTCACGATGAGCATTGTCGCGCAATTTGTTTGATGGCCCAATCATAACGACGTCTACTGTACTATTATTTACCTCAGGTAATTTTCTCTACGTGACACATCCGAAAACATTGCGCCACCGCTTTTTGTATACCCGGTTGCGATTCTGCAATACTGCAATTAGTGTTGTGCTCCGTGGCTTTGTCATGAACTGTTCCCTTTTTGTTGTTTACTGTTATTTTGATTAATGGTTGGTTGGAAACGGCACTGTTGTACAGTATTTCTTCATTTTAAAGTTTAAATGCAACTGTTATTTCACATGTTGTAATTGCTGCGATTTGTCTAGCCTCCGATCGAATCCTGTTTTGAATTTGTGAATTGAATTCATGATCTGAAAGTAGAAGTGTTATCAGCAACTTCTCTCAACGCTAGTCATAAATCTCAACTAAGAGAAAGCGTAGACTAGCAGTCACCCAGTAAATTGATGACATCCTTTAAGTACACGGCAACAATATAATTTGCTGCAGTTTTAATAACTTCGTCAGTGCTAATTTAAATCCTGCTTCCTCCATCAGCAAGTTTAAATTAATTCAAGTGTGTTTTATAAATTATGCAAAGGTCAATACATCGTGTTAATTGTCAGTGCCTGCTAATGACCATGGCTCAAAGTGATAGTTTATTCAACTCTGACATTGTGGCTCCGATGATTTGAGTGATTGTTGTGCATGAAATGCGATGAACGTGCGATTATTCGCATTGATTGCTTTGAACGTTTGCTTTCATCGAATAATTACGAGCTTTAGTAGTATTTTTACTACTTTGTTTCATCATGTTAACGCATTTCATATTTCCATTAGCTATGAGAAAAGCCAAAGCATTACTCTCAACTACGATGTCTAATTGAATTAAAACTACTTCCTTATTAACGACTGCAAACAAGAAACCACTCGTACTTAATCTTATTAAATCAAATAAGGTTCTTAATGGTTCTAATGATACTGCAGTAGCAAATATCTCAAGCGAGCAGAGGTTAGAGGTAATAAATATGGAGGAGACATTTCAAAGTGCCGATTGGAGTTACCGGTGTGACAAATGGCGCGACATTAAAGTCGTATTGTCGCGTCTATTGGACACCCACCTTAATACGGCACAATGGACGATTCCAACTATTCCGTGCGTATTGTCACTTGTTATTTGTGGACGACGCTCTGTTTCCTGTTAACACATTGTTTTCATGTCATTAACATAATATTAAGTATTTTATATTTCAACGGCTCGTGTTTTAATAATTTTGTAATGTATATTGTTTAAGTTAAAGCTAATGGAATGGTCACGTATTTTATTAACTTATAGTATTTTCTTGTATGTAGTCTCTGTTACTATAGATGTAGTCCACACAGTCCTAAGTTTAATTTATCTTATAAAGGTTCTCACAAAAGTCACGTCTTGTTTACTGAGCAATATCTAAATACAATAAGAAGTTCTTTGTATTCAATGTTTTTGTTATTAGTTTTCTAAATAGAAAAGAGCGACAATGAGTGCCTTTGGAATGTCATTAGTTTCTATTTGGAGACTTATAAGAATTTTTAGTGTTAGTATTTTCTAACAGATGTGTGCAATCGGTCTTTCGGTCTGAGAAATTTCAACAACACAATTAATACAATCTTTGGGTAAGGTCACCTTAGTCATATTAATTAACGGGCGACATTCAAACACGTCTTAAACCATATTAAGAGTCTCAGAATGTTCTTCGTCTTGAACCATTTATGGGTGTCAGAATATATTCTTCTATCATACTTATAATGTTACTGTTTTATTTGTTACTGCGTCGTCACACTGCTGGGCAAAGCCTCCTCCTACCTCTCTCCATGTCTCCCAGTCCCTTCGAACCGGGGCAAATGTCTTGCGCTGGTCGTTGGTGTTTTGCTCATCATCATCGACAGCCCGACTTCACCCATCGATGGGTATGCCTGGCCTCTTTGCTTGTGCCCAACTCCACGTTCTTGTGCCAGCCTCTTCCAGGATAGTTCCGCGATGGCAACAATGTCTTCTGCCCATCTCGCCGCCGCCGCCGGAGGACCAATACTTCTCTTTCCAGTCCTTGGACGCCACTCGGTCACAGCTTTACTCCATGTGTTAGCACCGCGCCTTGCTAGTTGTCCTACCCAACTCCATTTGAGAGCCATAACGCGTTATCCAATATCGAAGACCTTCGTACGTCTCCGTATTTCGACAGTTTTTTGCTCACCACGTAATAAAACTATGGTGCCAAATAATTTACATGTGAGAATAAACCAGAATCAATCAAGGCGCTATCAATGGCGATCGTCACTTCCCTATTATCCTTCAAACAGGCGAACATTAAATATCATACGTCCAAATAACGATCATTTACAATACAAATCAAGTCATTGTTCTACGGTAGTCATAAAAACATAACAATTATGAAATAACATTGAACAGACGTGGAAGTTTGAACAATGGCAATGTAAGTGCCTTATGAGCGTTTTCAATTACAATTGGCAACACCTTAAAGGAAGAAAGGCCTATATAAGAGCGCAGTGTTGGATTTTCAAGAGTTGAAATTCCCGCAATGAAATAATATTAAGTTGACGCTTAATGTAAGCAAAAACGGGCATTAGTGGTATGTGGAGGAGGTCCAATAATAACAGCCGCACGGGTCGATCTTCAAGGTAAGCAGTGCTTGCCGAGGTTGGTCCGTGGATGGGTCATCAGTACATACTGTGTTTTGGCTCCGTGCTTCGGCAAGCACGTTAAGCCGTTGCTCCCGGCTGTAATTTGTAGATCTTTGACAGTTGTTTCGAGTATTCAGAATCCAGAAAGTCTGACAATCAGGCGTACCAAGGAGTATCGTTTTACTCAGTTATTGGGCGGAGGAAGTCAGATAGGCAGTCGCTCCAACTGGTTACAGCTGAATACCAATATTTTACATACTGGTATTCAGCTGCATCCTGTTAGCCAGGAAGCCGACCCCAAAATAGTTTGGGAAAAGACAAGGCAGATGATGATGTCATTGGAGAATTTCCTAGATGTCTAAATTTAATGCATGTTTCACTTAATACCTTCATCTCTAATATTAAGTGCATTAAGTACTAAATACCTGCACTGGTTGTAGAGTAAATACACATGACGAGCTAGGAATTCTCGATTTCTTGGGACATTCCATTTAAATGTTCTGTAAGAGCAGTTTAATCTCAAAAGGTGAAGTATCTGGCTTCAACAAGCTAGTCAGTTGCAGTCAGAACTCAGATGTTATTATAATTTACGTAACATTTTCTATTTTCTATTTATTTCCACTATGAACTTTAACATTCAAAGTTTTTGCTTTAAGAAAAGTTCTTTGAACTACGACTTCTTTTCGACAAAGGTTCTCCTTGAGCTACAAACTGTAATTCAAAATGACAAGAAGTAATGTAACAACAATGTAACTGTATTTGAAGTTGCTTTTTAAAACAATTTTGAGAAAACTAACCTTTTGTATTATTACTCCCGCTACGCATCCTGCATCGTGGGATTACTTAATAGTCTATGTTCACTTTTGCCATGTAATCAACATGGTATAAAGATTAAAAACACCTAGCTTTACCAGAAGTAGTAAAACTGATTTGAATTGCCCCATATAGCCGTCGTATTTGCCTTCCGTATGGCACGGAAATAAACTTGTAATAAAGTTTAAACTTGTAGCGAAGTGAAGACTAGAAAACTTCGTTTTCCGAACGTTAGGTGAAATCTACCGAGATCTTCGTACTACTTCGTACTGATCTTGAGTTGCAGGTTTCTAAACTTGATTGCATTGCAATTTTATGTCAGTTCTTTCTAGAAGCTCTAAATATGCAGCATGTACTTTTACTTGAATCTTTTAAGTACTTTTCTTTTAGAATATCGAAAGGAGTTTGAATCTAGGTCAATTCGAGGCACGTAAAGAAGAAAAGGGATAACCTAGCGTTTATTAACTGTATCTTACGACGACAAAGATCGTTTATTTCGATTAAAGTTTAGAAAAGAACATAAACACTAACAAACAATAAATAACATTATTGCTCTGCCACGACGTTTTTTACGTCCATGACTATATATGAAGCCACTACATCTAAATAAGGAAGTATCTCACTAATGCGACTTGTTTTTTCAAGGGAGACAAGATCACTTCGGGTGAAAGTGCGAAAGCCTTCGTGAACATTCGTCATATCACGATCGAGCTTAATAACCGACTTGCATAATTATGTATCGAAAGCTTCCATCCAAATATAAATGACAACACAATAGAGGATTTATTCATTGTACGTCTACTATGCAGTTTTTGATGTCTTCGCTTTCCCTCTCAATCACTGATCAGTTCTTATAAGGTATAATATAAAGAAAGTGGTGTCTTGGGATTAACAGCTGAAGATAAATTGGAAATTACCTTTTATGGTGATAGGTGTTACTGCCATTTGAATGATTGAACATTGAATAAGCCTTTGTCTTTTGGTGGATGAAGAGGATTTTCTGGAGACTGTGAGTGCAGAGGCAGCATAGGATTTTAACCTCGAAAATCCATTTGATAAAAGTAAATTATAAATTGCCTTTTATGAATGGTGTACCGTTCAACTTTTTGTCTCTTTTGTCAATTTTTTGTGTCTTTATGTTGAATCTTCTGGAGACTGAGTGCAGGGCCATTTAGATACCAATACAATTTGAATTCTATCATTGGAATTTAGCAATTTGCCAAGTAGACCTTCCGTGTACTAAGTTTTAGACACTTTTCCTTTAATCCACTATAATTTGGGACTTCATTAATCCTGATACCTGAAGCGTAACTCCCCAGAGTAACTCCTAAAGTCAAAGGCTTCATTACTAATTCTGTCGAAGTCTGGCTTTTGCCAACTCCCTTGATTATTTGTTGCTTGTAAATAAAGTTTCGTTGATAGCAAAATACCGTTTTATATTCCTTTGAAACTAACTTGTCCTTTTTAGTAGAAAATGAAAACTTTTCGGCTTATACTTTTCGGACGACGGTCCAGGCAAAAGTATTGGAATGACTTTGAAGAGTTCGGACTTTTATGAAGGTTTTGAAAGTTTTTAGATGGTGATAAAGTTTTATTGTGTGTAAAAAGTAATTGAAGAATGTGCATATTCTTCTTCTTTGCGTGTCTATAAAAAACTATTTGACTCGTCCCAGAACTTAACTACGAGTTTGGCGCTATCACTAGCGTCCATCAATGTCTGTGGTGTGGCATAAGGACACGCCGCACACAGGTGCCCCATCGTTTGTGGAACAGCACCACATTTTCACTCTTGGCTGGAATTGTCTATAAATCTCCACCTTAGCGGATTGTCCACGGTTCAGCCAACCTGGGTCCGGAGTCTGTTTATAGACTTCTAGCTTAGCAAGTCATGTCCAGGAGGGAGAATCGCAGCAGGTGGAAAAGAAGGAATGGGTAATGTGCATATAATTAATTTGTTGAAAGCAGTGACCTTCGCAGTAATTAGTGAACTAACATAAGACATACTTGCTCGTACATCCATCACATATCGATTTTTGATGCTCAAGTGCTTACTTATACAACAAGCAAGCTATTTAGAGATTCGAGGGATCCGAATTAGGTTTCCGCCAGGTTGGTAGTGCCAATGGAATCGCATATAAATTATATTTGCTTATCATCAGCTTCATTTCCTTGTTCAGATACGTATATGGCGCTGGAATTGAATTCAAGTGGATTGAAGAAAAAGGTTCTGAAGGTTTCTGACTATCTACTAGTTTTTATTAGAATTAACTTCTTGTTTATTTTCCGTAGGTTATTTGTAAATAAACTAACTAACTAAGCTAAACTACGGAAGTTATTCTCGAAGAACAAGAAGTGTACCTACTTATAGGACACCCACATTTAGTCAGTTGTAAATCCCATGTTATGTTAAAACCTATTGCTATCAACCGGGCACAAATGCCGACGAGCTAATTTGGATACCAAAAAAAAAAAAACAAAATCTTCGATTAAACACATGGTTAATTTCCAACTTCAGGATGCTACCTTTTATTTTAAAGTTCAAAGTCAGAGAGGAACGACTGAACGATGAAGAGCAACCTGTGTAAACACATGTTATTATTATAAACATTAGTTGTATTATTGATACAGCCGGAAAGCTGCTTTCCTGTTGTGGTGCACACGGTCTTAGGTATACACATTAGGATAAACATTGAGACTTGTGTTTGGTGTCTCGTGTATTATCCTGCGTGTTGTTATTGTTGAATAATGTTTCCTAACGAGGTTGTGGTGCTGACCGCAACTATGGTAGGTATGTGTTTTGACAAACATGATTTAAATGCAGTTGATTCTCGTTAAGGATTAAGGATATTTGCAGTTTTGACAAGTCTGTGTTGACGATTGTTGTACCTACCCTATCTAACTTCATTTCGTTTATTAGGATCCATAAGTCTGAAGTTATTCTGAATGTCATGTACCTTTGATTTTCTGATCTCTCTCCAGTTCTGTGGAAATGCCATCCTATCGTTCAATAAGAACAAGGCCAGGCAGAATGCGCAGATCTGTGCATGCTCACACATTTCTGCACATTTATACAAGGTGTTGCTTGGCATTGTCGTCAAATTCAAGGAGGTAACTATGCTAATGATTCTCGACCCGAATCAATAATAAAATGGGTAGGTATTTTTTTTCTTAATATCGGAAATCAATAAGTGTAGGTACACCACCCGTATTAAAATGCGGCCCGTCCGAAACTAGCCCTATAACCGCGCTTTCACATGCACAAACAAACGCAGACATTTTTCGAAAAAACGGGTGATTCTCCTCTTTTGAAAAGGGCTTTATTCTGAAATAGTGTCAAATTAAAACAACAAAAAAAGCAGAGTTTATTATTATTGACCTAACACTGTAATTTATATTGATTATTTACGTCTTCTATGACAACCTCCTGAATTTTGACGAGGTTGCAAAACTACACCTTGTATATTTCCTGCGTCGATGCCTAGGCTCCTTGGAGCTCATGATCGAAAGTTCAGAAATATTACGGTTTTCCATCGATTTCCACCAAACATTTATTTAAAAAAAATCTATCTTCAATATTTTCATGTAAGGCCGAAAAAATATTACAATATTCTAACGTTCCACTAAATTTAAGGGACTGTAAGCCTAGAATGATGTGCGCTGAAGTAAAAATTATGCTAGTCACGTTCCGAAGGGCCCTGGATCATTCTCGAAGCTTCGAGGTCCTGGGATTTCTTTCGGAGAAAATTAATTATGTTTGCAGGACGCTCAGGATATTGAATGGAATTCAGTTTAAAATTGCCTATTTTCTTCGTCCATTCCATTGCTAAGAGGAAGACTTTTGTTATGTTAGGTTTAAAGATATATTTATTCTCAAAAAAGACACAAAGTCACTTACATGAGAACAGAAAATCTTATACTAATATTAAAAATAAGTTCGTAACTGCATTGAGCATTGTAGACACCCATCCAGTGCATTCAAAATTTGGTATTTGCGGTTAAATATTTAGCCAATTGAGTCTTGAATGGATTGAATGAGTGTAAACTTTTTATAGATGCGGGTATTTTGTTGTATAACTGTGCTCCTTCAAATGTCAATGGTTTCTTGCCAAACTTAGTTCTCATTTTTGGTATTTAATTAGAAAACTAGCTCGGCGAGTACTACGTTGGGTAACTTGTTTAACTTTAGTAAACGATAAATTGTTCTGTATACTTTTGTTGAGAACAATACATGTGTGGTAAATATATAACTGTCTTATGTTCATTATTTTAGTTTCTTCATAAATTCTGCTTGTTGGTGTTAAATATGGGTATTTTAAAATCATTTTTATCAATTTGTTTTGTGCTACTTGAAGATTTGCAAGTTTCGTCTTGGCCGTATGTTCCACTATTTAAAGGTTCCATTCAGTTTTATCCAAATCAATATCTGAGCCGTCGTTATCTAGCACTTGTATCATAGATATGGCACTATCTAATAGTAATACCTTATCTAATTATCTAATCTTTTAGGCACTCTGCATCTGGACTGTTGACTCAAAGAGTTTTCGTTTTAAGTCCTTTAACTTTGTTAGCACGTTCTCATTTTTGTTCAAACTACGTTGTAAGATTTCTTTGGCAAAGTGTTCTATCGAATTAATATTGGTAATCTGTTTGATCACCGATCAAGAGAAATGATCCTTGAAAAGTTAATCGGGTGAAAATTTTCAAGCTGATGTAAAAAGTTTCGAACTCAGCTTTGACAATTTTTTGCCAAAGGATTTCATACTTTAATTGTGATTTTTATACGAGTAACAAGAGAAGTGTTTTATCGTGCATATTTAGAACACTCCCCTTACTCAACCTTGACACCAATATCATCTTCACAGCCAAACCAAGTATTCAACCTTAGCTGTCAATCTAGAAAACGCAAACCTTCAAGTCGATAAACTACCTCTCGAAACGGTAAGGGACTTGAGCTGTTAACTCTTTGAGCAAATGCACTCGACGATACTACGTTAACGTTTACGTAACCGCGTGCGTTTGGTTTACGTAACGTGCTAGTTCGGACAATGACCGTGGTTAGTGGAAGGTTGAAATGCCTTGTTATGTCGATGATTGACGAAGCTAATTCTGTTGTCCATAATGTTAGTTCGCGTATTGAAAATGCAGAATAATCATTCATGAACATTATGGAGATATTCGAGGCTTTGCCGTCTGGGTCGGTATGAGGAGGGATGAAACAGTCACTAAAATAGTGATAGATATGAATGTTGATGGATGCAGTGGGAGAGGAAGGCCAAAGTAAAGATGGATGGATTGTGTGAGGAATGATGAAAGAAAAAGGAGTTAATGATAGTTTTACGGCTACAGGAGAATATGGAAGAAAAAAACGTGTTGCGCCGTCCCCAAGTAATATGCGACAAGGGCAGGAAGACGATGATGCGGAGCTTCGTCTAGTCTAATAAATCTTCCTGAATTATCTTTCAGTTTCAATTAAGATATTAAACAGATCAGTGAGAGTGTTTAATGGGGTAACAGTTTCACACCCAATATAGCCAGCCATTCTGATAAGGTCTCCGAAAATTGGGACGTCTTTATGACCATTGAGTAGATCTTTATCATCCCGTTGGGTGACTTTAGCTACCAAATAATTTATGTTCAAATTCGTTGCAAAATTGGTGATCTGTAAGACTACCTCGTTAGTCTAGTGATCGCAAACGCTACTGCTGATTATGAGGTCCTGAATTCAATTCCCAGATCGGGCAAAGTGTTATGGGGATTTCCATCACGAATTTTTCAGTAGCAGCCACAAAGTTTGGATTCGTGCCCGGTGGCAATAAGCTCGCCCCGATATTACATAGGACTTCAACATAACTGGGGAAATGTGGGTGTAGTGTTGGGCACTCGTGCCTACCTTCGGGAATTACAGGCGCGATTTTATGTCATATTAATTGGCAGGTCTGCACGTAAACCAAATTTTATAACATTGCCAAGTCTAACTTCTATGCATTTATGGAGTGTATGTGCAGTTTAGAAAGTAACATATAAACGAACATTACAGCTTTCGCGAGAGTTTGTCGTAAATAAATGTACATCAGATAACCGGACGTGTACTTGGTGACATGAGTTATAGCTTCTTCTACAACTTGTTTGTTTTTGTGTTTATGTGCACAATTAATGGCGAGACTATGGAGAAAACGGTTGAAAATGTCATTATATGTAGACAATTCGTCAGTTTGATATTGATGAGTCTATCCGTTTGAAAACCTACAAAACATTCTTGTCCATCCATCACGTTTCCCCTTATTTTTGTATGTGTGTCAAAACACTTGTGACAAAAAACTTGTTTCTGCAAGGTAAATTCAACAGACTTTGCAGTTTATCACACTTTATTTTGATTTCAGATGTCAATATCGTTTGAGATAAAATCATCTCGTATTTTATAAAGTAAATCGGATTTTCCTCTTTCATTTCCCAAGGAACGGCGCTATCGATTCTGTTATCATTCGTCGTGCATGCTAAAGTCTTTTCGACTCCAATACAATGCACATTCTGCGCCAGTTCTCATATCTCTACCTGTCTGATAATATTGTTCTTGTATACCATTGCTAATATTTATATTTCCTTAACGATATCATTGTTGTAAACTTTGTTCTTTATCTTTTGTTGTTGTAAAAGTGATTCATACTTTATAAGATCTAAGATTGTGTGTTTAGGCGTCGACATACTTATTCAGTTATCGCTATCGGTCTGATTGTGACTGATAGGTAGTAGGTACAGGGAGTACACTAGCACTTAAATATGCAAGCATTTCGATAATTTTATAGTTGATATGCCTTGGGCTTGGTTCTGTGCGTTGGATTAAAAGTCTGAGCCCTTCATTACCATACCGATCTACTGAAGATACGGTTTTCTAATCGCGAGATATCCTTGCTTTGACTTGTTTATTTTCAAATTCTAAACACATTAAATTTCTAGAAGCGTAAATAAATAAAGCATCAAACAACTTTCCACAAGCTTCCTCTCAACCATTATCTGCAATGTCACCGTAAGCGACTACAAATTGAAGCACTAACGTATATAACTCAAACCTGATGTTAACACGAACGAAAGCGCAAAAGTTTCTCCCTAGAGATACAAAATTCAAACACTACCCAAGATCAATTTTACGTCTGCCATTTAAATGTCGTTCGCTTCTATATTCGAGTCAACTCTCGGTACCGTTCACATCCTGAGTTTCTCTGAACGTAGGATGGCAGTAATAAAATCGGGCATTGAGCACGGCACTTTCTCCGATACGCTCGACGAAGTTCGTTGCTCAATCGAGCGGGTGACTGGCTGCAATCGCTAGCTTGCCCCTTCATGTGGACCGGTGACAAAACAATATCTCGTATGTCCTGGAGACTTATTCCAACAGCGAGTCAGCTTACGGTATGCGGAAACCGTGCTGCTGCAGATATACGAGTATGGACTGCATTGTTTGTAATTGAGTTATGACTGCGAAAATATTTGGTATATGAATATGTCAGTGACAATTTATATATATAGTCTCATATTTTGCTTGAAAAAGCTTGAAAGCATCATTGTTAGCCACCGCAAGGCAAGCTGACCAAGGAAATAGCCAAGAGATTTATTTATGAATTTATTTACTGAGCTTTCGCTACGCTTCTATTATAGAAAATTAGATTTGCTTACGGAACGTCATGATGAAATCCGTGGGGAACCAAGAATAATATGGTTGCGCGCGTTGGGAATAACAATTTCTCCGTAATAAGAGGCTGCAACGTTGAAAGTGTTTATGAGGTGTATGAAATCGAAAATGATAGGTTGTTGAGCCAATCTATGGTTCAGGATACAACGTGACTAAAAAATAGATTTCATAGAAAACTAAGCAGCCTTAAAATTACCATGATGTAATCGAGTTACGATCTGTTGTAGTTACAATCCACAGATACAGCTGCTATCATCAATATAACATTATCTATGGACATTAAATTGTCATTTATGCCTCTCGATTTATCGTTAAAGTCTTAGCACGGATCGATTTCAAGTAAAAGTGATTTTGAACACGATTTTGTGTCACGGATTAATTTATCATCCGTGCGCTTTCGATTATTCCACGTATTCAGTGACAATGACACGTGTAGGTTAATTTATTAATAGATTAGCAAGTAAATGTAATATAAAAGATTGCTAAATTACCAAAAAATAAAAACGGCTTGACAAATTATTCTCTGATTGAAAGGTAACGTTACCGACAGTTACTTTCCCGGTAACCTTAGGGATTACAGCTCTTGTTAGAGCCTACAAAGCGTTAAAACGACTCTCTAATATAAAAAAGCAACAACAACGAAATACCTCAATATTTCCATAAATTAGATTGTGGTTAGGCGTTTGTTTAGAATTTTCCTTCGTTCAGAAGGAAATAAGTAGCTTCCGAGAATTTTGGCCTGAAGGAGACACCTTATTACCTACAGCCGTGTATCCTGTTGTTTGTCATTACATTACTTGAACACGATACAATAGCAGATTTTGATAACTAATCAAGATAAACATAATAATTATACAATTCTAATCAGACTAACTGTCACTTTCGCAGATACTCCAGTACCGCTCACAAGTACAATTCAATCGATCATATCTTTGAAATCGATCAATCGATTCCGATCATCGAACTCGCGTGCAAAGCAGTTTACAAACACACGGTAGTGCACATTGGTATTAACAGTCACTTTCTCTATTATGTTTCTGTCATCGCTCATTACTCGAGTTATGTCGGGTCATTCGGACGACCGCTACTCGCCAGCTTCTAGGCATTGTTCGCTGTTCCACTAAGATTAATGTCTCGAATGATGGACAGTTTCGGTAATGGCCTTTCGCGTCCAGAATTTTCGAAATGAGGAGTGGGGTTCTGTTAATTGGATATTATGCAGCAGGCATGCCATAATTAATAACAAACTTCGTTAGCGTGTTTTTGTTGATAGTGCAGAATGATTAAGATGCAGATTTTCAAGAATGTTCTTATTGTTCCTACTTGCGTTTTGTACGAAACAATACTGGCTGCCAAAGGTTATCGATCAGCTTCTTTAAAACAATTTCAAATAGATCTGTATCTCTGAACCATTAACCAATTATTCCAACAACACGGTTGAATAACGGGTGAGATAATCCAATCTCCATATTTCTGTATTCAACCTCATTTTAACAATAAAGCAGCCGGCTTATGGCCATTAATTTAATTCACCTTATCGGATATCGTGGGAGAATCGAAACAATATGCAGCTTCTTGTGTTTAGTGAGATAGTTCTTCATTATTTAGAGGTACTTATATTTAATCTCTTGACTACGGGTTATGTAGGAAAATTGTTTGTCTTTATTAATCGTTACAGGCAGTTTGAGTTGAACATGGGCCTGCTCTATGCTTCTCGTTATCACCATCATCATCGTTCCAACCACTACTCAGTATCGGCATCCTGTCTTTTGCGCCAGTATTCCTTGGTTTGTGCGAGTCTCAACCAGGTTTTATCAGCGATCTTCTGAATGGCATCCACCCATCTCTGTGCTTATATTAGTAACTTTTATACTACTCGTATGGTCACGTCCAGTAAGATTGTCAGTACCTACCTTATACATATTTATTAACATTCCATTACCAACAATGATTTCTGGTGGACATCTGTCAATATTTTCTAGTCCTACTAATCTATGGATCACGTCTCCCAAATGTTATGCTTATGTGATATTTGTTTAGCATTTCTCTGTTATTTCTGTCCATAATATTGGTTTTAGCACTGACGTTGTCATTATTTTCGAAGTCAACTTTTACTAAACCTGCTGAAAGATAGCATCTTATAATGATATGAATTATGTTCTTTTTTCTACGACAAGTATTCATTTCCCTTATATTTTCCTCCTCTGTCACGATATAATTATTTTTATGTGCTTACATGTTTCCTTATCTCGGTGTCCTACCGCTCCTACGCGCGAAAATGACGTTCCATCAATTTACTTTACCGACATGACAAGCATAGCGAGCTCGTATTTTTAATTACTTTAATTAGTAAACTTGGTACTTCCATTAAAAAGTACGCATGGACATTGAACATTGTTGTTTGTTTAAAATGCGTGCAATTTTCATTGTTCGCGATGTTGTGACGCGTGGCGTTTTATACTTGGATTAGTTCAGTTCATTCAATTAGTGATTCAATAGCACGTGAACTGATATTGTGCGTGGTATGTAGCGTGACTACGAGCCTAGTAACGAGATTTGTTTGGATATCTAACTATACTGTTGCACAATGCGTGCCTCTGATTGTATCTATTAAACCTAACATCAAAACTATGTTTACCTCACTGCAGTGATTTGTAGGTATTTTTTTAATTTATTG
Source organism: Standfussiana lucernea (assembly GCA_964057025.1). Classification (NCBI taxonomy): domain Eukaryota; kingdom Metazoa; phylum Arthropoda; class Insecta; order Lepidoptera; family Noctuidae; genus Standfussiana; species Standfussiana lucernea. The sequence goes on along the minus strand of OZ059806.1, from coordinate 11,963,666 downwards.
CACCAATTATAATGTTATTATTAACTGCGAAATTATACCGCCAAGTTGGAACGAATTTAATATTGCTGTTCAGAGGAAATTCAACGCTCGCTTATGTTATACAGTAGGATAATCCCAAAGTCCGGAAAACCTATGTATATGGTATGGTGTAAGATGTCGGTAAAGTGTTCTAGTTCGATCAGATTGCTTTGAGAGCTGAGCCGGTTGGATATTGAGATACGATCTAGACTTAAATGGAAATGGTTTAGATGGATTTAGACTACATGTTATTACAAATTTCTTACACGTTATAAAATCTGACGATGCTCGTGATTATATTGATTGCTGCGTTGCTTTAGAACTTATTGAAAGAATCTTTGGAAGACTTCAAAAATGTAGTCACATTGAAAAGAATACTGTAGTAAGTACTCAGTAATATTCGAGTAAACTATGAAATACATCACACATGATTAATTCCCCAAAAAATAACTTCTGTTAGGACTATACTAACAAACTGATCCATTGGATTGACAACATGATCTGTCTAAACGGTCTTGATTGTTTGAAATCAGTAACAATGGTATCTGTCTGTATGACAGACCGTTAAAACTTTTGATCAAAAAGTAGCTTTAATCATGTTTACCAGAAACAATCCATTACTAGATGTCTAGATTCTGATGAGTAACAGTCTAAAATTCTATGAGTGAAAATCTACAATGACTTCTTTAAGAGTGGGTAGTTACTTGATCCGAACATTCTACATAATATATTAATCTACATATATGTAACAACACAAGAACCATTATAGAAACCAATCGTGACCTATCACTTGAAACTAGTCATGATCTTCAGAAGTGCGGAGGAAAAACCTTGAGGTTTTTTTTCGCTGTTCAACATGGCAAATTGTTTTCAATTGTACAATTTGTTACGTTATGCCATCTAGATTATTCATAGCTTTGCAATGGCTTACATGTGTAATCTTTTCTGTTGCATCAATATTATTATGTGCTTCTTTAGTAAAATGTTCGATCAGAGAATGTTTAGTGAAATTGAAACATTGTGGAATTTAAACTGTAATCAGAATGAACATTCAGAATCCATCTTATTGGTTTGCGTATCTGAAATTCAGAATAGGGCGTCAAATTGCTTTTTGATTCGAAATGAATGGGTACGACTTACTATTGAAGTGACATCTATTTCACTTTATCCAGCAATTTCGAAGTTTAATTTCTGTGAGGTTAGAGTCAGCACTATCGTGTGTGTTGTAGAGCATCCATTTGTATTCTCCGACACAACTAGGTCCCGCGATTCGCCGCGACAGACACATTTCTGCTATCTGGCATTCGCCACCCCCCGCAGTTGGGGTTTTATCAGTCAGCGACATCCCGACCTCTGCTATCTAACCCAGTACGTCTGTAAGTAGGGTAAGCTTTATTGTAGACTAAGGACCTTTTATGTTAGGGATAATAGGACTCTGTTTGTGATATAATAAATTCCCTTTATCCTGGAATTTTATGTCTCATTACTTTTTGGGATAGCTATAAAATCGTATGTTACTTATGACCCTACATTTGTTTCGTCCAACTATTCGCTCCGGGCAATTCTGCCAACGATATTGCCGGCCGAAATCGGAGGGTTATAAAAGCTGTTGTATCAAAAGTTATTTGTAAAAATTGCACGGAGCTTCAAACAATACAAATCAACAGTCGTAAATATCGCTTGCATCAACTGGTACACATGCTCAGACATTGGACGGTTCGCATTCACGGTGCAAAATATTTGTTTTCATATTAAACAAGTGCCATTAATTCAAACACGCCATGTGTGCGACGCTTCAAAGACCAACGTTATAAATTATGTAGACGCGACAAACGCTTTGAAACATTATCCTCTCCCGAAACTGTCTGAGAATGTTGATGGAGGACATGGCACACACATACGGCTTGAACCCGTCCGCGAATATGTGAGATATCTCGTGTGTTTGTAAACAATTTCGTACATAGCATACATACAAGTGGCATAATATGCAATCATATTATACCACTTATATGTATGATATCTGGCAGTAAGAATAAAACAACAAATTCTTGTTGGAAAAGGAAGGAGATCGTAAAAAGAAACTACGAAGTGACATAAAATTTCAAGATTGCCGTATGTGCTGCTTTTCTCACACATAATGGGATTGATTTTTTCTTTGTTTATTATTTCTGTAAGCGTCAATACCCCGTACGCAAAATACGCGCTTTGGACGTGAAGTTGCGGACACCAGCCCGTGATACAATACAATACAACAGTTAATATCGTTGCGCCCTATTTGCGATGTTCAGATATCTTGAACTTATATCGTGACCCCGTCTATCGGCCGTTTTCAATAACCTATCTATCCCTAGTTTTGGTTACTACAGATAGGCAAATCTATCCTTTTACGCTTACTTACTTTTCAATAACCTATCGACAGATAGCATTTCCTATCGAAGTTGTCTATCTATCGTTGGGAGGACGGATAGCCTACTAGAGATAGGAACTCACATACTAATGGGTGTTACTTGCATTTCAATATAAGTTTCAAGTTACTGTTCGATAGACGTTCTATCTCTGGTAACGGCATTTGTTTATCTGTCAACATCGGCCGGTTACGGGGACAGATAGCCTTTTGAAAATAAGTAGCTTTCTAATAAATTTGTAAATATGGAATATTTTAGCAGTGATGATAGCGATATGGAATTATTTCAAATTATAATAGATTGTGATGAAAGCAGTGACAGTGATACCGATAACACACCGTTACAGAAGGAATATAAACCACGTGTGAATTATATGACTAAATTAAATGACTACGAATTTGCGTATAGATTCAGACTAAGTAAAAGTGCTGTGAATCAGTTAATTCATTTGATACAACCATATTTAAGTGTAACATCTAAAAGGTAAGGTTTATTTTATATCTAGGCACTATAGGGGATTATGTTGCTATAATATCAGCATTTAATGAAAGTTCTTTTTTTCCAGAAATAATGGCATATCTGCCCTTCATCAGATACTTTTGGCTCTACGTTTCTATGCATTGGGTACTATGCTGGTGTCCGTTGCAGATTTTATCGGAGTGTCCATAGCATCTGCTAGTCGTATTGTCTCTGATGTGTCTAGAGCCATAGCAAGATTGTACCCAAATTTTGTTGAACTACAAAATCACACTCAACCAGAGTTTTATAATATTGCTGGATTTCCTAGAGTACACGGTGCTATAGATGGCACCCATATATTAATAGAATCACCAAGTAATAACCTCATCTATTCTCAAAATCTTGTACTTATTCATACTTTTAACTATTTTTTGGGAAATATCTTCATACTATAATTATATCTTTTACAGATTCAAATATAGGCGAAGAATTTAGAAATAGAAAAGGAACATTCTCTATCAATGTGCAAGTTGTGTGTAATTCCTCACTAGTGTTTCTAAATGTTGTTGCCCGATGGCCAGGATCCACTCATGATGCAACTATATTTAACCACTCTAATTTAAAAGGTTACTTATTTTGTTGTTTACCCTATGAATGGCACTGTCCCTATTGCATAAAAGTCTTACATTATTATAAAACTTGTAGATTATTGTGAACAAGGTTTACTTGGAAATCGCTGGCTGCTTGGTGACAGTGGCTATCCGTGTAAGCCCTATCTATTGACACCTCTACTCAGCCCGAACACTCCATCAGAGCAACGATACAATGAAGCACATATTAAAACAAGAAATACTATAGAGAGGTTTGTTTTGTTTAGTAATTATTTATTTATTTTATTATAATAGATGCAGGGTAAATGGTTTAAGTAAACCAAAAATTATATTAAAACCTACTGTTATTTCAGATGCATTGGAGTTTGGAAAAGAAGATTCCCTATACTGTCCTTGAAAAGTAGGCTAAAATTAGAAAATATTCAAGCAGCTATTATAGCCACTGCTGTGTTACACAACATTGCCAGGAATATGAATTTGGAAGAAATAGAACCAGAAATATCCATTCCACATACAACACAGGAAGAAAATGTAACTGTTCTTGACAATTCTCCATCTTCAAATACATCTGAACGGCAATTGCTGATAAATAATTACTTTAATGTGTAAAATAAAAAAGATAAATACATATGTGTACATTTTTATTTTATTTCACAAATTTCACATCATAATATCACACACTTAACAGAATAATAACACAATTAAAATATATTAATTTATTTTTTATATACACACAAGAAAGAACATAAGGAAACATCATAACTTTGAATGCAAAGGCACAACTCAAAATAAATATGACAAAATGAATTAACTAACCTATCAAATTTGAATCTTTTTTTAATCTTACATTTTCTAATCTAACATTTTCTAATTCTAACTTAAGTTTAGCTATATTTATCTCCTTTTCCTCATTTTCAAGTTCGACTTTTCTTTTTTTAACATGTAAATATTCAGCTAATGCAGTTTCCCTAAATATGCGGGCCTTGTGCTTTTCCTCTTCCATCTTCCGTTTCTGCTTGGCTGTAAAAATGATCAAAAGTTATCAAAAGTGCCAAAAATATGGTCCCTTTTCACTCCCCAAAATAATAATATATATATTCTTAATCTAATATGTAATAATGAATTGGATTTTTTCCCATAAGTTTTCATTGAAAGTTTGTTAATTACTAAAACTACTGATTACTTTGGTCTATAAATAAGTGTCATCTTCTACATACTATAGTATAGCATGACTCAAACAGGGAACAAATACTATCTATAGTTTAAACACAACAGAAAATAGCACCAAAACGGAATAAATAATGACCACCCACCTAATGTGCCACTGCCGCTAGCTCTATTAAGGAAAAAGCTTTTCTGTTTAGGGGGAGGAGGAGGTGTCTCAAGAATTTGTATTTCTTTTAACACCTCCCTCTCATCAACACCTCCACCACAACTACCATCACCACCATCGCCTAGCTCAATAACCTCCACATTCTCCACTTCACCCATCACCAAATTTGACTCTGTTTCGGTAGCATCTCCACCAAACTCCACAGTAAAACCTTGGCATGTGCTGCCTAACAGTGACGCTACTTTGTCCAGGACTTCATCTGGTGGGAAGTAGTCCTTGCCTCCTCCAGTCTGTAAAAAAATAATAATTGAGTACTACAAATTATTACTTTAACTGATCATTGCGAACTATTAACCACAAACAATCAGTAACTAACCTTATTATGGCTGATTCTCATGTCTGCGCAGCGTTTGCGAGCGGCCTTCTTCAAATTTTCCCATTTTAAACGAAGCTGCGCTGGGGTTCGTCGGGAACTTGATATGCTTGAATTGAAATTTACTGACAAGGTTTGCCAAGCCTGATCCTTAAGTTTGTTATTACTGGCATTCGTTGCTTTATTATTAATAACTGCACTTCCCGCCACAAGTTGTACTAGGAGCATCGCTTCATCCTTGGTCATTGGTGCCGCTCTTGACTGTAAAAATGGAAATCTTTAAAAGCTTGAACGCATTATGGAATCTAAAAAATATTGTCAATGTAGATACTTACAGGATTCATTTTAATTCAGTTTTATGATAAATTGATAACACAACACAAAGACATTCAATATTTACGCACAACATAAACAAACAATCGAGTCGATCGAGACGCGGTAACGGCCGTTTTCAATAACCTATCTATCCCTAGTTTTGGTTACTACAGATAGGCAAATCTATCCTTTTACGCTTACTTACTTTTCAATAACCTATCGACAGATAGCATTTCCTATCGAAGTTGTCTATCTATCGTTGGGAGGACGGATAGCCTACTAGAGATAGGAACTCACATACTAATGGGTGTTACTTGCATTTCAATATAAGTTTCAAGTTACTGTTCGATAGACGTTCTATCTCTGGTAACGGCATTTGTTTATCTGTCAACATCGGCCGGTTACGGGGACAGATAGCCTTTTGAAAATAAGTAGCTTTCTAATAAATTTGTAAATATGGAATATTTTAGCAGTGATGATAGCGATATGGAATTATTTCAAATTATAATAGATTGTGATGAAAGCAGTGACAGTGATACCGATAACACACCGTTACAGAAGGAATAGTACGTGTGAATTATATGACTAAATTAAATGACTACGAATTTGCGTATAGATTCAGACTAAGTAAAAGTGCTGTGAATCAGTTAATTCATTTGATACAACCATATTTAAGTGTAACATCTAAAAGGTAAGGTTTATTTTATATCTAGGCACTAATATAGGGGATTATGTTGCTATAATATCAGCATTTAATGAAAGTTCTTTTTTTCCAGAAATAATGGCATATCTGCCCTTCATCAGATACTTTTGGCTCTACGTTTCTATGCATTGGGTACTATGCTGGTGTCCGTTGCAGATTTTATCGGAGTGTCCATAGCATCTGCTAGTCGTATTGTCTCTGATGTGTCTAGAGCCATAGCAAGATTGTACCCAAATTTTGTTGAACTACAAAATCACACTCAACCAGAGTTTTATAATATTGCTGGATTTCCTAGAGTACACGGTGCTATAGATGGCACCCATATATTAATAGAATCACCAAGTAATAACCTCATCTATTCTCAAAATCTTGTACTTATTCATACTTTTAACTATTTTTTGGGAAATATCTTCATACTATAATTATATCTTTTACAGATTCAAATATAGGCGAAGAATTTAGAAATAGAAAAGGAACATTCTCTATCAATGTGCAAGTTGTGTGTAATTCCTCACTAGTGTTTTCTAAATGTTGTTGCCCGATGGCCAGGATCCACTCATGATGCAACTATATTTAACCACTCTAATTTAAAAGGTTACTTATTTTGTTGTTTACCCTATGAATGGCACTGTCCCTATTGCATAAAAGTCTTACATTATTATAAAACTTGTAGATTATTGTGAACAAGGTTTACTTGGAAATCGCTGGCTGCTTGGTGACAGTGGCTATCCGTGTAAGCCCTATCTATTGACACCTCTACTCAGCCCGAACACTCCATCAGAGCAACGATACAATGAAGCACATATTAAAACAAGAAATACTATAGAGAGGTTTGTTTTGTTTAGTAATTATTTATTTATTTTATTATAATAGATGCAGGGTAAATGGTTTAAGTAAACCAAAAATTATATTAAAACCTACTGTTATTTCAGATGCATTGGAGTTTGGAAAAGAAGATTCCCTATACTGTCCTTGAAAAGTAGGCTAAAATTAGAAAATATTCAAGCAGCTATTATAGCCACTGCTGTGTTACACAACATTGCCAGGAATATGAATTTGGAAGAAATAGAACCAGAAATATCCATTCCACATACAACACAGGAAGAAAATGTAACTGTTCTTGACAATTCTCCATCTTCAAATACATCTGAACGGCAATTGCTGATAAATAATTACTTTAATGTGTAAAATAAAAAAGATAAATACATATGTGTACATTTTTATTTTCTTTCACAAATTTCACATCATAATATCACACACTTAACAGAATAATAACACAATTAAAATATATTAATTTATTTTTTTAATACACACAAGAAAGAACATAAGGAAACATCATAACTTTGAATGCAAAGGCACAACTCAAAATAAATATTACAAAATGAATTAACTAACCTATCAAATTTGAATCTTTTTTTAATCTTACATTTTCTAATCTAACATTTTCTAATTCTAACTTAAGTTTAGCTATATTTATCTCCTTTTCCTCATTTTCAAGTTCGACTTTTCTTTTTTTAACATGTAAATATTCAGCTAATGCAGTTTCCCTAAATATGCGGGCCTTGTGCTTTTCCTCTTCCATCTTCCGTTTCTGCTTGGCTGTAAAAATGATCAAAAGTTATCAAAAGTGCCAAAAATATGGTCCCTTTTCACTCCCCAAAATAATAATATATATATTCTTAATCTAATATGTAATAATGAATTGGATTTTTTCCCATAAGTTTTCATTGAAAGTTTGTTAATTACTAAAACTACTGATTACTTTGGTCTATAAATAAGTGTCATCTTCTACATACTATAGTATAGCATGACTCAAACAGGGAACAAATACTATCTATAGTTTAAACACAACAGAAAATAGCACCAAAACGGAATAAATAATGACCACCCACCTAATGTGCCACTGCCGCTAGCTCTATTAAGGAAAAAGCTTTTCTGTTTAGGGGGAGGAGGAGGTGTCTCAAGAATTTGTATTTCTTTTAACACCTCCCTCTCATCAACACCTCCACCACAACTACCATCACCACCATCGCCTAGCTCAATAACCTCCACATTCTCCACTTCACCCATCACCAAATTTGACTCTGTTTCGGTAGCATCTCCACCAAACTCCACAGTAAAACCTTGGCATGTGCTGCCTAACAGTGACGCTACTTTGTCCAGGACTTCATCTGGTGGGAAGTAGTCCTTGCCTCCTCCAGTCTGTAAAAAAATAATAATTGAGTACTACAAATTATTACTTTAACTGATCATTGCGAACTATTAACCACAAACAATCAGTAACTAACCTTATTATGGCTGATTCTCATGTCTGCGCAGCGTTTGCGAGCGGCCTTCTTCAAATTTTCCCATTTTAAACGAAGCTGCGCTGGGGTTCGTCGGGAACTTGATATGCTTGAATTGAAATTTACTGACAAGGTTTGCCAAGCCTGATCCTTAAGTTTGTTATTACTGGCATTCGTTGCTTTATTATTAATAACTGCACTTCCCGCCACAAGTTGTACTAGGAGCATCGCTTCATCCTTGGTCATTGGTGCCGCTCTTGACTGTAAAAATGGAAATCTTTAAAAGCTTGAACGCATTATGGAATCTAAAAAATATTGTCAATGTAGATACTTACAGGATTCATTTTAATTCAGTTTTATGATAAATTGATAACACAACACAAAGACATTCAATATTTACGCACAACATAAACAAACAATCGAGTCGAGACGCGGTAAAGCTTAGGTAAAGCTAAGCGTGGGTGGCTTCGCTGTATCGATATGTCAAAACTGTCAAAACGTTTTATTTCGTGATTGAATTTGGTAAACCAAATGAAAAAAATCAATTTAATGTTGATTCTCCTTAAAACCTCGGAAAAATATACATGATAAGTACTTTAATTAACCGTAAATAAATAATTAATATTTGTTTTTATCATAAAACATTTATGTAGCAAATAACTAAACGTTTCAAGAGGGAAGAAGCTATCCGTCGTTGACAACAGATAGATAGCACTTATCCTTGATTGTGAAACGCAAACTATGGATAGATAAGATCTTGCTGTTAACCGGGGATAGCGATCTATCCGTAACTGGAGATAGGTTATTGAAAACGGCCGTATTTCGATTGCCATTTGTTGCTATGTAGATGAATCAAATATCATGCGTAACGGATTTTCTTAAGTAAACGAGATAAGAAGAATAACATGTATTCCGTGATAGTAAATCAATTTCGAATTTTTCAAAATTGTTACTAAGTTGATAAATAAAGCATGTGGTCTCAATTCGTATCGATAAAAAATATAAATATTGTATTAAATCATGTATTTATCCACCAGATCTAATAAGACTTCTGGATGAGTCTACAGCAAAAATATTTCAAATCTTAATCTCTGAACATCCATCGCGTCTCATATCTGCAACTGTAAATCTATTTATATCCCATCTGCTTGATCGCTTGTCCCATAAGTGGCGTTATCCAGCTGTGCTTAATTACGTTTTGATATGGAATAATTAGCGCTGTGCGAATTAGAATAACGCGTTGGTTACATATCGCGCATATGCACGTCGCCCTCATTGTTTGAAGTCAGCTATTGTTCACAATTCTTGGAAATTGGATCATTTTGTATCACTCCTATTATTACTTGTGACGCTTTAGTCCTTCTTTGAGCTTCGACGTGGGTTTAAAGTTGACGATTTGCATATTTGTGGTTAGCTTCGCGGTAATCGATGCAGGTTTTGGTCATTACGGGATTTGAGTAGTTATTATTGTAATGTAATAATAACTGTAATTTCATACTTACGTTTGTACCTATAACTTCAACAACATTTCTCAGGGAGTAAGGATCTTTTAATAATGCGTAATCATGAGATATTGTTATGAAGTATTTTCCCTTCACTGAGAAAGTATTTTTAACCTCGACAGACTGGTTGAAATCAGTTCATTGTCCTTCGCTGTTGATTTTGCGCTCATAATGTAATATTAAGTCCACAAGTCTAAATAACTTCTTATCGCATTCAGATAGCATAGTATTTGTAAATATTATGGCATAATACTTATTTTGTGTTCTTTTTGTTTCAGGTAATCATCGTTTATATGCGGAAGAGTCTTGTTCAAAAAACAGTAACGGACCTAAAGTGGTTACTTGGGGGACACCGGATGGTAAAACTTATTTAAATAACAATTGAACCCCTGTTCGCTGCCGGATTTTGCAATGTGTGATTTCTCGCGGTGCGTATATCAATAATAATGAAGCCTATGACAGAGGACTGCAAACCTAATCTGATTCCAATCTAAATTCCTATTAGCATAGCTAATCAAATTCTAAATTAGGTTCTATAAACACTACTGGCATACAAATTCCGACCTGATTTCGTCCAGAACCACTTATTCTCACCCATAACACGTTTCCGTCCAATTCGTATCGTAGCAACAAGTGACGGATTTCACTTTCGCGTTTACCGGGGTCGGTGAACTGGCTATGTTTGCCCTACCGGCTTGGAAAACCAAAGTTAATTGCTGGCTAAAATGTCAATGCAAACAATGTTGAGGCCTCTATTACAAAGGTATACGGTCTAGAATAGACGCGGTTTTGTTTATGTAAGAGCATTACTAATGCTGGTAAAAGGCCACCGTCCAGCAATTTACCTAATCACGTAAGCGAACTGATACTGGAATGGTCGTAGATGATAGTATTGTTAGGGTTGGCCTTTCAGGCGATCTATTATGCTAATAATAGCAATAGCCTAGTAGGAGCCAATGAAGTTTTGATTAGAAAATTTTTGTATCAGTTTCATTAATAATTTAGGAATTCTGGTTTCTGCTAAAACACTCCACATCACCATTCAACCTTTTGTTGAATGACTAATCTAATTTGGTTTTGCAATCCTCATATTATTATCACGAAAAACACGTTATCCTTTTATATTTGTCGAAACAAACATATATTTATTAACAGAAAAAACAAAAGTTACCTTTGTCTTTAGAAAGATAAGTAAGTTATTGTTCAAGCTTTGGCTGAGTGGTCAGTAAATTCATTTATCAGAAAACACTTTTGGTAGCCTGCCCACGTTATTGTTATATTTTCTCTTAGTCCCCCCTTTTGTCCACTCGATTCTCCCTCCCAGTTGGTACGCTAAATCAATAAAGCTTTTAACGTTAATGGTTTTCTCCGACGATGTTTACGAATTTAATCGACCTCAAATTGATGACGGTTTTCTGAGATGTTTTTGCTTTTCGGGCCATTCTAATGTTCTACGTCATTTAACTCCGCATCTTTGAAATGTTCGTTATTGAGGACAAGTGAGTGTTTTATAACTGTTGAGAACACCTTTTCTTTAATTTATAAATATTTTGCTGCCTGATTAAGAAGCTATTTGTAATCTTTTGAGCATTACAATTTGTATAGAGCTCAATGGGTCTTTTAAGAAAGTATGAAAGGTATTTCATTCTCAATATTATTTTGCCTTCATGAGCTTCAATTTTCGCATACTAATGTGCAGTTTCGTGTTCTGAGAATGAATAAAACTGTATAACAATGTCACTTGTTTGTCATAATAAACCATTTTGTAAGACTTGCTCGACTGAGAATGTTTCGTCATATCTTGACGGTATTAATTTTAGTTTGACAATTGTAATATTGCCGACATTTTATTTTCTTTTTCGTGCGATTTTTGTACTATTTCATTTCATTTTTGACAAATTTAGTTGCTGACATTGTATTTTATGAGATTTTGTATTTCTATAATTAATTTAAATTTGATAATATTGATTTAAGCGACACTTAAGCGTCACTATTTTGTATGCCTTTTGGCGGAACATAGGATGGACCAAACATTTTTATAAACATCATTATTGTACCCTGTGCTCACAAAATTAATAAATGAATGAATAAATGGATATTATACATATAAGTTGTCAAACTCTTGTGTGAAATTGAAGTAACATGTGTATGAACTTTTATGATGCCGTGATGTCTGACAGGGAAGAATGCAAGCAGAAAACGTGTTGCACCGACTCCAAGTAGAATGGGATAAGGGCAGGAAGATGATGATTAATATCACCTTCATTAATTGACTGCTAAAAACTTCAATATCTAAGTTCTAACTCCCGAAACAAATCTAATTTGCCAAGTGGTTTCAACTTGCTATTACTTTCCATCTATTGAATCTATTGTTGTTTCCCTACTTGTACGTATGGTAACTTAGTCTTCATTGTTCTTATTGTTTAACATTAGAGGACGATGGTCATATTATTAAACAATATTCTTGAACACAATACATGTCATGTTATGGTTGTCAATTTGTAGATCTTTGACAGTCGTTACAGGTAGTCACTGGCATAAAAGTCTGACAACCAATTTTGCAAAGGGGTATCGTATTACCCAGTGCTGACTGGGTTGTGGAGGTCAGATAGGCAGTCGCTCCATGTAAAACTACTAATATTCAGCTGCATCTGATTAGACCAGAAGGAAGCCGACCTCAAAATAGTTGTTAAAAGGCTAGACAGGTGATGTTCTTGAATTCGACTGTGGTCGCGTCCAGTCGCAATTTTTTTTCATGTTTTTTTTTGTAATGAAGATTAAATTAACTCTGCTTAAGTATTAAATCGTGTTCAGAGTCAGTTTATTAAATGAATACAGTAATTATAACGTATTTGTTTGTTGTTTCTTTTATGATGTTAACTGTTTTATCGTACGTCATGTGTGAACAACTGTTCATTTCTTTCATGTAACTGAATGAATCATTAACTATTGTTTCTACTTGTTTTCGTTAATTAACTAGGACTTTTTAAATTTAAATTTTCACATGGCTACAGTTTTCGTTTAATATTTAAATTAATTTTAACAAAGGCTTTTGATAGATTTAGGTCAGCTTCGTAAACAGTTAGTGGTTTTTCTAGGTTATTACAGCGCTTTTTAGTGTTATCTGATTGATAGCTAAGACTTGGTCTAGCTAGAACGTTCATCAAGAAAATCCAGATAGAAATTCGTTTCTTACGTTATTTTGTAATTAAGTACTTACATCTTAAAGTCTTGTTGAATCCTTTAGCAAGTTCTTTATTCATTGACATCATTAATGTCATAGTATTGTTGGGAACATTTTTCTAACTTCTTAAAACTTGTTAGATTTGTAATCCGTCACGAAATTATTTTTATTTATTTAAAACCTTTAAGTTATTAAGTTACAACTCAAGAGACAAAAACGTGCAAGAATACATAAAATGCGCTTACATAAGACTAGTTACAGATTTTATTGTTGACATAAAAATGTTCTAGCGTCTACCATACTGGATGGTTATTATGCAACATACTATTAACACGAACATGCACTTTTTGATGCGACAGAGAATAGCCCAGAAATGTTTACTAGCAATTTGCAACAAGCCTTGTGAAGCAGAAAAAACCATCAGGGGTACGAAGTCAATCAGAAATCAATCTGCCCGACCAAGCTCCATGAAACATACATAGACGTTAAAAAAACAGAAGCAGGAAATAAAATCAACACGAAAACCTGAATTAATGAACTTGAAACTAGAAATCGATGCACTGATTCCAATATTCAAATCATAGAAGCTAACATAACAAGGAAAGTGGAAAGAGAAACTGATTTGAATACGTTAGACAATGAAGAATTTAAATCAAGTATTTTAATCATTCATTTAAAAACAAATAATTGCCTCACTGACCTTCACCCAGTAAATGTTGCAAATTTTATGTTTCGGAACGTTTTTAGTAAGTCATGCTTCTTTTTACTACAAATGTTCAGACAGTTAATAAAACTGTCTGAACATTTGCCTCGGATTATTTACTTTATACCAGTATTAAGCAATAGCTTAATACTGGTATAAAGTAAATAATCCGAGGCAAATGCAAACTAGATTTAAAGATGGAGAGATTTGATGGTCTTCCGTCATAATAATACCTGTACAAGTTAGACCGCCAGGCTTAAAATAGTTCCTAATGTAGCACCACCAAAACAGGTCTATCTTAATATAAATAAAACCCGAGTAATCGATGATATAGATTTGGGCTTACTAACAAAATTATGAAGCTTCTTCGATGTTAATCAACTTGACAATATAGGAAATCGAGGTCAAAATCAAAATATTTTATTTCACATAGGCCTACTTGGGCACTTATAAAACGTCGAGCACATATAAATCGAGGTCATAAATAACAAGGTCATATAAACACTGGAAGTGAAGATACATTTTGAGAGGTTATAATGGACAGCGGTCATCGGCATGGATTGAAGAAATATCGGCTAAGTGAGTGACGTACTCACATCGTTTTCACAATTTTCTGTTTGTCGGGTTGTTCCTTTGATCAGAAAATGGGGCGGATAAGCCGAAAAGTGGGTCCTTCCGGGTGCCAATGAATTTGTGGATGAAAATGGTTATAATATACAAGCTGTTGCTTTGCATCCTCGTCAAATTCAAGTAGGTAACTGTGCTAATGATTCTCGACCCGAATCAATAATAAAATGGGTAGATAATTTTTTATATTTTTTTCTTAATATCGGAAATCGATAAGTGTACACCACCCGTATTAAAACGCGGCCCGTACTACTAGCCCTTTAAATCGCGCTTTCACACACACACAAACGCAAACGTTTATTCGATAAACGGGTGATTCTCCTCTTTTGAAAAGGGCTTCATTCTGAAATAGTGTCAAATTAAAACAACAAAAAAAGCAGCGTTTATTATTATTGACCAGGTACCGTAATTTATATTGATTATTTTCGTCTTCTATGTCAATCTCTTGAATTTTGACGAGGTTGCAAAACTACACCTTGTATTGTATAGTAATTTGTATCAAGATTATCTTCGAGTAGCAGTTCATTCTCCCTTAAAATTGAATTGAAATCTCTGATAAAGAGGAGTAACGAACCATGCCAATGAACATTACCCTTAAAATTGAATTACATTAACCCATATTATCAATTTACAAGGGTTGCCTAAACTACTAAGTAATATCTCCTCCTTCGAAATAATCTAATAATGGTTATTGGGATTCAGAAAGCCAATTTAATATAATAGAAATTGTATTAAGTTATTATGAACTGAAATATTGAATCTTATATCACAACTGACTTTGAAAAGTGTTTGATAATATGTCAGAAAGTGAAAAGAAGGGTTGAGAAGTTGTAACGGTTCAGAATTTAATTTGGAAATTAAACATTTATTTTATACCAGCTACAGATGCTAAAGCGAATATTAAACTGAAAACAAACGCAAAGGTTTGCTGATGAAGTTCTTATAAGCGACGATAACGATGATAATGTTTGCTTTTTAAGATTCATTGGCACAGAATTGTACATGGATCCCTAAATTCTTCAACAAGTTTTTCGGCACAGACAGACCCTCAGGCGAAATCATTAAATCTTTCTAAAACATAATTACAAACAACCTCACCGTTAGTACTGCAGCTCAGGTCGTTTACCGCCACCACCGAATACCGGTCGGTGTCTTAGGACACATTCGTCAGTATGATCCTTGAACTTGTGGCCCACTTTGAGGTGAACGTGTTCGAAGTCTAGCGTGAGGCGAAGCACATAGTTCTGTTACGCACCATACGGTTAGCTAGCTGTTGGTATGTATGCGCCATTCATGGTTCTCGTATTTGGCAGTTCTAGAATTTTTGGCAGTGTTGTTTCTTCAGTTGGTGTTGGTGTTTCGTTCTCATTAACGTTTAGTTGTGTAGGCTTTGGCATACTTTGTAACACTGATACGTTGCTTTTTCCAATATATTTGTAACGATTTGTCAACTATATCAGTATTTATCGTCTATTTTGTTGTGATACTCCAATTGTCGGATAGCTGTCGTTTAAACAATGTCGCAGTCGGTGGCTATGATTTGGCACATGCCTTCAACAAACTGAAATAGGAACAAACTCAAACTCAAACTCAAACTCAAAGCATTTATTTCAATTAGACCACTACAGGCACTTTTGAATGTCAAAACACAAAAAACAAACTAAGCTACAGTCCCAGTCACAGGGCATAATAACTTGTGAAAGTACTGTAGTTGCCCATTCGAAAGCGTAGATCTCTATGGAGAAGAATGGGCAAGAAACTCCATGGACACTCTTTTAAATCATTGTTGTTACAAAGTCTCGGTTACATCATTCATGTCGAGATTAAACATACATGTGAGAACGATGTAGAAAGACGTGCGAGTAAGAGCGTCCAGAATAAAAAGATAAAATTAACAATTCAAAAATACAATAATCCATGGCAGCTGCGAGATGACCAGTCACAACTGACAGCGCCCGTTCACGAACATGACGCATGGATCAGCCATCATTCAACTCAACCATTTTGGAGGGAACTAAACGACCCGACACACGCGCCACCATCAGCGAGACATTTGAGTGAGCATGACATTCTCTCAACCGCCAGGGCAAATTCGAGTCAGTAAAAGATGTAAATGGTAGCTTTATCGTACATAGAACTCACACATGTGCTATGCAATTATATAATACTAAGAGACTGAATCTATACAATGCAAAGATATGTTTACAATCTTCTGCAGCTTCCACAATAACTTCACAAAGTAATCAATTAGTTTGCCCCTATGGTTGTGGAGCAGGACCAGCATTGAGCCAAGCATTTTTATCATCAATGTAATCTCCCAACTTATAGTATGCTTGCCTACATAGTGTGCGTTTTATACAAGATTTAAACTTCGTCTCATTCAGTTGTAGAATGCGGGGAGGTATTTTATTGTAACATTTTAAACAGTACCCCATGAAAGATGAGTCTACTTTAGCTAGCCTGAAACCTGGCTGAACTAGTTGGTCCCTGGTTCTAGTATTATAGTGGTGTCTGTCGCCTCTTTTACTAAATAAATGCAGATTTTTTCTAACGTACATTATGTTTTCATAGATGTATTGGCAAGGTACTGTCATAATGTTAATTTCCTTAAACAGTTCTCTTAGAGAATCGCGCCTACGTAGATTATATATGGCTCTGATGGCTCTTTTCTGCAGAATAAATATAGACTCGATGTCTGCAGCCCGTCCCCATAGTAAAATACCGTATGACATAATACTATGAAAATAACTAAAATAGACTAGCCTCGCGGTATCTACATCAGTAAATTGACGGATTTTTCTAACAGCATATGCTGCTGAACTCAGCCGTCCTGCAAGAGATGTTAAATGAGGACCCCATTGTAGCCTTGAGTCGAGCGTGATCCCTAAGAAAACAGTTTCATCGACGAATTTTAGTTTCTCTTGATCCAATACTATGTCACAATCACTACTTTTGACATTTGGTAGAGTAAATTTTATGCACTTGGTTTTTTTCCCATTTAATACTAAATTATTCGCGGTAAACCAATTATGGACCTGCAGTAGGGCGCTATTTACGTCGTCAAGATTTGAGGCACGTCTGTTGATCTTAAATATTAAAGAAGTATCGTCAGCAAACAACACCATTTGTGGTTGGTTTTTAAATAAATGGGGTAGATCATTAATATAGACTAAAAAGAGGAAAGGACCTAATATCGAGCCTTGTGGTACACCCATCCTTACTTTTAAACCCATTGAATTGACACCATTTATTTGTACTTGCTGATGTCTATCGTTTAAATACGACTTCACTAAACTGAGCGCAAGTTGTCCTAAACCGTAATGCTCAAGTTTAAGGAGTAGGGTTTCGTGGCTCACGCAATCAAATGCTTTCGAGAGATCACAGAAGATTCCTATGGCATCTTGTGCCTCCTCCCACGCAGTGAATATGTGTTTTAATAAGGTGACACCGGCGTCAGTCGTACAACGTCCTTTGGTGAAACCATATTGTTTCTCATGTAAGATCTTATTGTTGTTAAAGTGGTTAAGCATCTGATTAAGCATTACCTTCTCAAACACCTTGCTAAAAACTGGCAATACGGATACGGGTCTATAGTTATTGGTGTCTTTACTGTCCCCGGATTTGAAAAGTGGTATCACCTTGCTGTATTTCATAAGGTCCGGGAAGACGCCTTGGTCCACACACAAATTAAATATTAAAGCCAAGTACGGTGCTATAGTCTCAATAATAGCTTGGCAAACTTTAATAGACATTCCCCATAGATCTTCTGTTAATTTGATTTTGATTTCCTTAAAGGCTTTAATGACAGCTATGGGGTTTATATGTTTAAATTGAAACTCAACCGGACAGGCTGAAACATTTGCTCTTAATAAATCAATAGAAAGCAAGGGTGAGGAATTTAAGGTTTCGGTAGTTTTAAGTGGGATACTGGTAAAGAAATCTACAAATTCTTGAGCAACTTCATTTTTAGAGCTTAGAACACCACGTGAGGTTTCTAATGTGATATCACTATTGGATTTTTTATTTCTATTAGTTTCACTATTGATAATTTTCCAAACCGTCTTTATTTTATTATCTGCGGATTTAATCTTGTTGCTAATGAATAAGGCTTTAGCAACCTTGCAAGTGTTTTTAAAAATTTTTGAGTATGTTGCAACATATTTATTAAAAGTTTCTGAATTAATGTAAGGCTTGAGGCCGTACAGCTCAAACAATCGCTCCCTACTTTTCCTAATACCCTTAGTTGCCCATTCACTGAACAAAAACTTTGGGTAAATAGATTTAGTTTTCATTTTTATTGTATTATTAAACTCCGTGTAAACTACCGAAAAGAATTCCTCATAAAATTGATTTACATTTTCAATAATATATCCCGGAATGCCTAAATTACCAATTAAGTTATTATTAAAATTATTCAAATTACTGGGTGTTATTTGTCTAGACTTTATCTGGATTTTTTGTAATGGTGTGTAGGACTCGAAAACAACGGTTTGACCACTGTGATCAGAAGGAAGGTAATTTACAATGGATTTATCTAAGTAGTCGCAACAACAAAAAACATTATCAATACATGTAGCAGTATTTTTAGTAATTCGGGTTGGTTCCGAGAACACGTTTAACAAATTGAATGATTTAAAAAGATGTAATAATCTACTGCTATTTGAATTTTTCTCTAAAATATTAACATTAAAGTCACCACAGATAACGAGTGATTTATTACTAGTAGCAAGTTTTGCTAAAGCATCCTCCATTACTGACTCAAATAAAGAGTAGTTCTGATAATTTGGGGGTCTGTAAACGCACACTATTACATGCTTATCTAGCTCAACACAAGACAGTTCAATATTATGCTCAACCGATAGATCAACAATATCATTACGAGACTTAAATTTAATACAATTTTTAACTAAGATTAATGAACCCCCACGCATCTTAGATTTCCGGTTAAAGCAACTGCCCACACTGTAATTTTCGTAATTAATGAGCATTTCAAAGTCTTTTAACCAATGTTCAGTGAAACAAACTATTTCAAACTTTGTTTTTTCTAAAAACAATTCAATTTCTAATTGCTTTGAAGCGAAGCCTTGAATGTTCTGGTGAAATAATTGCATGGAATTCTGCTTAGCCCCTTTTTTACATCTAACTTTTTGGGAGCAAGAAGGTACCTTTGTGTTGTTGGTTAAAGTAACATTACTGTTACTGGTATCTTCTGTTGTCTTACTAACTAGTTTAAATGAGCATCCGGAGTGAGCCCCAAGACTCCTATGCCATTACAAGACAATGAAACCTTAGTACTAGTGGACCCTACTTGAGAATCTTCTGTAGTTACACATGGATCCTCGTTCGTAAAATAATTGCAAAAATGAATATTAGTATTCTTACTAATAGTCGCAGTGTTAATAATAGAACTAAACATAGACATACTATTTATGTCTGAGTGAATATTAAAAACTAATAGCCGAGCTATTTTGTGTCTACAACTAATAGGTAGATACACATTACCCCGTGTCGACTTAAGATTACCTACAAAACTGTTGATATCAAGATATATAAGTTTGTCACTATAGTGACCTACTAAGAAATGAACATGCTCATTCAGCATGTGAATATAATTGTTTTTCTTGTCTGACAATTTTTCTAAGTATGGGAAAGCACACAATATTATTTTACGACAATTCAACTTTAACAATTCAGTTACACTGTCTGTGATGTCTTCTTTTTTAATTTTTGAACTATTTCCAATAAATATAGTGATGTCTGTATTAATATTATAAACATTTCTAGTTACTGAAGCCATTATCTGTTTGTATGTTGCCCCTGGCATACAATGATTTTGATTGGGAAAACTCAGGTTATTACTAACTAATTTACCTACACCTCTTCCTATACTATCTGAGAACATTACTGAACAAGAACAATTATGACTATCATATATCTCAGGCTGTACCACTTGTAAATAATCTTGATTGAGTACACAGTCCTGAGATAAATTCTCAGCCTGGGACGGGTCCTCCATTACCTCAGGCTGGACAGTATCTTGGTTGGTAACTGACTGACAACTACATTGACACATTACCAACTCATTTGCTGCAAGAATATGTTCCCTAATTTGGTTCTGAGAACTCACATACCTACTGGAAAGGGAACTAAGTGAGTCCTGAAGTACCTGTATTTCAGCCTGCAAATGCCGAGTATCAATTTCATAAATTTTTATACTGTCTTCTAATTTTATTTGGTAATTATTTAACTTATTAACTAAATCAACAACTCTAATTTTATTTGGTAATTATTTAACTTATTAACTAAATCAACAAATATAGAGAGATAACAACTTATAATTAGAACGACTGTTTAATCAATTACTGCATGTCAACATCCTTTAACATATATAATTTATCAAAACAAATACAGTTAAATGTTACACAGACGTACTTGCTCGGTGCACGATAACACGAATTGATTACTTCAATACGCATATTACTTGTTTTTGTTAGAAAATCGAGATCATTTTCTAAACTCATCAGTACAATTGGATAGTGATGCAACGGAAGTGTCTTAACGGAAGCAGAAACGGAAACAGATGTCAAAAGTAAATCTTAGCGGATGCGGATGCGGATGCGGAAGCGGAAGCGGAAGTGTTAATACTATGAAGAAAAAACACATTTTTATTTTTTTCAGATTTGTTTAATAGAATTTGTCATTTGTATTTTGTACTTTTAGTACTCGAAGTTAAACAGATTATATTTAATAAAAAGTAATTTGGCCGCTTTTACACCTTTGAGTCTGTTTCGGTGTTCTTCATATATATATTAAACCAGCTCCGCTGTAGTCGTGCGACCTTTTCGTGAATACACTTTTTCACAGAGTTTGCATCGGGCACTTGAGTCATTAATCTCAACAAAATAGTTCCAAATGGGACTGGTTTTTGGTATCATAATTGCACTAGACACAAAACTAATAGGTACCTAAGTAACAAGTAACAAAAATAAGAAAAAATCAACAGAAGATTTACGAGCTTACGTTAAACGTCACGAGGTGCGGTGATGCGCAGAATGAAACAGAAAATAGAATGATAAACAAACTCGTTGCACGCGCCGATTCCGTCATGCATGTCCAGTCGTTCACGCGCCCCCACCCCCGCGCTCCCTGCTGTATCTTCCGTTTAGAGTTCTGTTATAAAGTTGCGGAACCAGAAACGGAAACAGAAGTGAAAAAGCTTGCGGAACTTCTGCAGAAGCGGAAGCGGAAGCAGAGTTCTGTTGCAACACTACAATTGGAGTGGAAGTGAATCATCGAGGTAAACGGTATCTCTCCACAAAATCACTGGGCTGAGGAAAATTCAATTGCAGAAAGCGCTTTCGAATGTTTCAGCCGTGAACGTAACAGGTAAAATTAGTGAATCGTCTATCTGCTGATTGGTGTAGCTATGCCTATGGAAATCTGATTTTATCCGTCGGCTTGATCGACTAGGTACGATATTTTGAGCTTTATGATCTAGATCGGAAGTTTAATTTTATATCTTCTCGTACTCAGCACTCTTAACAAAAAAAAAAAAACTTCGTCTCTCTGCGTTTTTTTCGTTTGAACCAAGAGTAAACAAGAACGTTTGCATTTTCATCAAATTGAAATGTTACTTGTATTTAGATTTTCGTACAAAGCGAACCCTAATTGATGTTTCGCGTTGCGACAAAATTCAGATTTTTATTTCAGGGGTCGTTTGCTTTTACCGTAACTTGATTATTATTGAAAACGTTTTTCGTCGTTTGTTGCGTGATATTTTATTTCAGCAAATGTGAACGAATATGATTTTATTCTTACGTTTATTTTTATTAATCCAAATCTTTCTCGGCTCCGCAAAATGTTTGGGAGGCCCAGATCTTTTTTGCCCTTAAAGGCTTTATCGATTCCTTTGTGAACCGTTGTTACAAATGTGCTCCTATTTTTCATCCATAGCAACAATATTATAAGATTCGAAAACTTTCTGTCATCTTATTCGGCCTTTCTGAATTTACATCATTGTGAACGTTTGCTTCTGTTCTTATGCTAATAGGTTGGTGCAAATTAGTCGTGAAATAACTAGAATTTACATGAACGTGCTATAACTATGAAAGTTAAGGAAGTAGTGTTTATATCTAGTCATGCTGTATGCGAGTGACCACTCCATTTGAAAATACATATCGAAAGTCGCAATTCCTTTAGCAAATCCGAAATTCTGCAAGGATCTTGACGCAAAGACGTGTTATGCATACAAATATCTTTGTTTTACATCCTGCACGTTTCAATAATGCATAGGTGCTGTATATGTTAACGAATGAGAATGTCATGAATTATTACTTCTACCTGACCTGTCGTGTCCTCTAAAACAAAGTGTTTAAGCTTTTAGCGGAGATTGCTTGTAACATTATACGTTTTGGTGCCAGACACCATCTGCGCCATCTTGTCTACGTTTTCACATACTGTTATAGTTTTTATAACAACACCTGTGAATTCATTCTCATTTCCTAAAACAATAACTATAAAATATTGTTTCCTTATTATATCGATTATGGTTATTAACGGTAAACGTGAATATTTACGAGGGAAGAATTGAATAATTATTTTAATTTGACGATTGATTGTTTTATTAGTTGTTCCGGTAATTGTACCACTAAGTTTAGGTAAGCCCATTAAGCCGTTTGCCCGGGACGAAAGTTGAACAACCACACTCAATAAAGGATATCGTGTTACCCAGTTAACTGGGTTGTGGATGTCAGATAGGCAGTGGCTCCATGTAAAGTCATATGATTTACCACTATATTCGCGTTCATCCTTGGGTGTAAGAAAATACCAATACATATGTTGGTAATTTTGTCGTGAACCATAGCAATATCTTAATTATTATAGTACGACGTGGTCTTCCCATCTGAGTATTATTAATTCGCTAATTTCTCTATGCCAAGGGCTGCAACGTGTGGCGCCGCGATAAGTAATTGACATTATATGTCTAACTTTTCTCGCTTGGTTAGTTTCTGCTATGATTTGTGCAAAGCATTTATTATTCTAAGCTAGAATTTATATTGCTCATTTATTTTTAACCTAATTCCTCTTCTTTCTTTATTTCTACTCTTGTATCGGACGAACTAACAGCATTTTTTTTGATAAAGTTCCTGTTGATTTCTCATAAAGGCAGATTCCAACTTAAACAACTTCTAACCTTTCGTATCCTCTCCAGATGTACGGATTCTCATTAAGCACACCACAATGCTCACAGCTCATCATCAACGCAATTTCTGATGTAACATTTAGTATTCAAAGTAACCCACGGTTCCTTTGTGTTCTGCCCTTGGAACGTTGATCGGTTAGTCTGATTATCAGAGCGGACCTCACCTCGGTTCCCGGTTATGTTACTCTGTGAACAAAAATGTTACTTCATTTCAATTTCGTTACTTTCCCCTCTTCGGAGTTCTCTTAAGTGTTTTGTTCCGACGGTGACATGTTTCGTTAATGTTATTTGTGTTTTTTTTTGTGAGTATGGAACATCAGCGGCGTTTTTTTATATCATCTTTTATCGATGCTTTCTCATTTATTGCTGGGGGCTGTTTTGTCTCTTGTGTTTCTCAGAAACTCCTTATTGATTACAGACGTCTCTCAAATGGCTCCATAACTCCTCATTTTTAGCAGCACTGTAAAAAGTTCGGCTTGGATTGATAGGGTTGGATCGAATTCGACGTCTACTGCCATTTTTTCTACTTTTACCTCATCCCTCGTTCCACCAAGCTGGAACTATTATTCGTCCGCAATCTCTGCTCCCGATATATAATTCCTGAAATGCTGGATTTTCGTTCAGACACGAATGCAGTCTACGTTTGTCACTTAACGATGGTCGTAACTCTTTCCAGAATCGAACTGATTTTCGAAGAGCTTTTATAATAAAACATTTTTCTCACTAAGCCGATAGTTTTACGTTTGAAGTTCTGTGTCCTCCTTGGTCTAGTTATATGAAGTGTTACAGCTGAACATTGAGTCATGGGTTTAATTTCTACGTTGAGCAAAGTGTTATTTGGGTTTTTTCAATCGGAATTTTTCAGTAGCAGCCTGCTGTTTTAATGGTTCGTTGCCACTAGTACCATTAACAGTACCATGATGGAACCACTGAGGATTTTTGCAATCACTAGTACCATTTTATAAGAATCTGAAAATAATGGTACTAGTGTTGAATTTTTTTATCACTAGTTCCACTTTATTATTTTAGGGACTTGTGAAATTTTTTAAGGGTGTAAAACACTATTTTTTGCGAATGAAGTACTTTACATGTTTACCTGGCGATACTTGATGAGACCGCCAGTGAAATCTATGAGTCGTTTATTGTAATATCGATTTGTTTTTTCCTTATCAGGAGGTAGTTAGTGTGGTATATATAATAAATACTCTTTTGTATTGTTTATGTTTTTATAGCCATATTACTGTTACTTTCACATCATTCTCTGTCACAGTTCTATCGTAGTAAAGCAAGTTCATTCAGCTCCTCTTAAAAATACATTTGTGTCCGGTTAATGTTGAACATACCTGGTAAAATGTGGTTGTACTTTAGATACACCTATGCCTAATTCTTTGAGGATTACGGGCTTGCTGTTTTGAATGTAATTTCTATTTGGCTGGTTTTTGTTTTAATTGTCATCCGTCCTAAGTAATTATTAACTTGTAAGCTTTATCTGCCCACTGGCTGTCCATATTTGAATATGAATGGACATGGACCAACCAAATCAGTATTGTACGCATATATTTGAAAGAAACTGCGCAGTTATATCCACTTGTTACACACAGTCCTTTCACAGTTATGTTTCCTCTGACTTGACATCACTGTCAAAATCACACTGACCTTTATTGTCGTTAGTGTAAAGTTGGGGTTGGGTTGCTTCCACTGACATTTCCGTCAAGATGATAGTGATCTTTATTCTCATTGGAATAAGGTTGCTGTTTGTGTAATTGCAGAAGGACTGTACTAACATTACACTGGCGGATTGTCAGCCTGATTGATTGACGAGCCGTCCAGGTGTAGAAACATACCGAAAACAGCCATGAATCAGTTACGGTATGCTTGTTATATGCAGATGTTGTTACGGTATGCTTGTTATATGCAAATATTCATGTGGATGTATGGATGGAAGTGGAATACAGATTGTTGCAGCTGTACGTGGTTTGGCAGGAAATGACATAACGTAGACAAGAGTGTTATGTGCTACTGAGGCAGTAAAAAAATATGTTGTAGTCTTGTTATATAGCACAGTCATGTCTTCTTTAACCTTATCCTCAACTAGCGACCCGCCCCGGCTTCGCACGGGTGCAATGTAGATACTAATGTTTTCTCTACTATAATATGCATGTATTATACAGATAAACCTTCCTCTTGAATCACTCTATCTATTAAAAAAAATCTACGTATCAAAATCCGTTGTGTAGTTTTAAAGATCTAAGCATACATAGGTGCAGACAGACAGCGGGAAGCGACTTTGTTTTATATGTAGTGATGTAATGATGTCCCGATAAAACTTATTTCAAAGTAAATGTTAGGAGTTTTATTTGCCTCATCAGACATAATATTACGAAGATAATTTTCTTTGATAACTTGCGAAGTATTTATTGAATTTATCGATTGAAACTCAAAACTTCCTTCGAAAATAACTTTGGGCTCCGATTTGGTAATAACAATCAAAATCTGGTAGACGATTCGGAAAAGTTTTACCTATTGAATTTGAGTTCGAAACTTAATTTGAACTTCCTTTTCTACGGAAGTGGTAATATTTTCATTTCGGTAGGTATTATGTAGTTATTTTTTAGACTTAACTGCCTCGTTTGGCTGGTTGTAGCAAGCGCTACTGCTGGGCACGAGGTATTAGGTTCGATTCTCAAGTTGGGCAGTGCCATTGAGGTTTTCCATCTCATCACACAGCTCAAATACTAGATCCGTGCCCGGTAGATGAATGGTTCGCCCTCTATTGCATGGAACATAAACGAACGAGGCACATCTCTGCCTAACCTTATGTTGTAACCTAGATATTTATTCCACTTCAGAATTTCTTAGTAGCAGCCACGGAGTCTGGATTTGTGCCCGGTTGATGGCAATAGGCTCGCCCCCTATTACATGGGACTTGAACATAACTGGTGACATGTGGGTGTACTATTAGGTACACCTCTGTCTAACCCTTCCGGGATAACAGGCGTGATGTTATGTGAATTTTCTGGCTTTACCTTATCACCAGACACAGCTTCCTGTGTGTAACGCGTTAGAACTAATTGGACATGGTTGATAATTCGATTTGCCACAGCAATACCTTTGTTTACCTCCAACTGTGCGTCCAATTAATCTAATTAAATAATGATTTATGACTGCTGTTGGTAACGAAGATGCATGGGCGTGGTTAATTAGGTTAAAATCATGGAGTTCATGCATAGTGTCTTGTCACTTTTACTGCAAATCAACATGAATAGGGTGATCCTATATCATACATTTTATGCCTTCAGCCATTTTGGAGTTTAATCAGACTGTTCTCAACACGGTGAAGGAAAATACCTATGAGGAAGTCGGAATGCTCTAGACTTCTAGACCCAACATTTCAAAGACATGTGTTACATCTTCCGAGCTACACTGGGCCCTCTTGGTGGATTATGGCCCACTTCGTAGAGGGGCTTGTGTCCCATCAGTGCGAATTTTATAGGCTCATTATGCTCCAGACATCTGACAAAAGTCGTGCCACAAAATGCAGGAATTCACTCACATCCTAAACAAAGGATAGCGAACTATATTTTAATCTACCCATGGCCTTGAGAGATGACCTCTTACAACTCTAATTTAAGTAATTTTCATTTAATCTGCAACACAGAAGTCACACTAATGTTACTTTAATTTGAGTTACACGTATAATTGAAAAATATATTACTATACAGTGCAGATTGTAATTTTTTTGTAGTAAATAAAGAGTTTTGAGTCGTTAATTTCCCAATAATCACTAAGTCAAAATTATCTAACGGCACATGTATGGCCCCATTAAACGTTTCTTTAGATAAAATGGCTCGTTGAGCCATAAAGGTTCGCCACCCCTGTCCTAAACCCAAGCAATAGATCGATCAAATCTTGACACACACCGCGGACATAATTATACCATAAATCCATTATACATACAGGTTGAAAAGGACAGCGACGCTAAGCCACCATTCGTGTTCACCACGAAAAAAAAAAATCTGCTGTTCAGTACATTTTGACGTGTAGGTATTGCAGTTTGGTAGGAAAAAGCTGATTTTTTTTTTAATAACCGACGAAAATTTTCTATGTGGGGGTTCAGAATGGTCTACTGATCACGTGGTAACCGGCTTGGCGTCGCTGTGCTTCCACCTTGTATATCTCGCAATTATCTAATCAACAAGTTTTATTCACTTTCACATTTTATCGCCACCTAAAAAGTACAAACTCATAAACATACTTAATCAATATATTCAATTAGGTTAATTTGATTGTGCAATGGCGTCGGTTTCGCAATCACTTCAGTTATCTTAGGCACGTGGGGACCACCGTGCTTTTTTATTGTACGCCATGTTTTATGGGTTTTTATCGTAATTAAACGGTGCCATGGTGGAAAACTATTCGTTGAGTTTATTTTCATTCGATTTATGTTCGGTTTTATTCGGGTTCGGTTCGGTTTTATTCGTTGGATGATGTGATTTAGTGTGATGGGTTCTTGTTATGGAGTTGTAAGCATGATGGTGTTATGTTTTATTGATTTCAGACTTGAGGTCTTACAGGAATGTATTGCGAAGTGACGGTTTTGTTAGGTTTTTAGACCAAAGAAACGGTAGATAGACTATGTGAAAGATAAGTAATTTTGCAAAAGCATCTTTTCATCTTCTGTATTAGTCGTTATCTCACGAGGGTGACTCATAAGACAACTGAGTAATAAATAAGTTAAGTCGACTAAAGTAAGTGCGGACCCCAAAATTGAGACTGTCATGTAATGATAGCTTTGCTAATGTCTCTCACTGTAATATTTCAAGCCATTTCATGACCTTTACATTTCGTACAAACAATCATTTATCTTAACACCACACCTTATTAGCAATCGATCATACTAACCAAGTAATCACCCACAATCAGAACGTGTGAAAATCGAACAACAAATGGAACGGATTCACAAATTGCATAACGATGCACTAGTTGGCGTTATCCGTCCGGTAGTAGTGAACTAGTGGGTGACTCACGCGCAGAACTCCTAGCCCTAAAATAGCTGGACAATTGCGAGGGGTCGTGAGTAACCGGCTCGGCATTCCAACTGCCTGTTCTCTAATATTTTTATTGTTAGAAACAGGTCTTCTGCGTAGATATGGGGAACTGGGCATAGTAGACATATTATTAACAATAATAAAATAAAGATAAAATAAAGACTTTATTACCGTTTGCAACGTTTAGAGTATTAACAATACACACATTTATTTATCTTAGACGATCGCTTTTAATCAACAGCTTGTCCTTCGACAAAGGCCTTCTCTAAGGTTTTTACCCAGTTTTGTTGGCCTCGCGAACTATACGGCCACGACCACGACTTGGCCGCCGAAGCTTCGACCAGGCAGAATTTTTTCATGCGACAAGTCGTGGTCGTGGCCGCGTAGTGCGCGAGTTCCCTTACATGTCCGCTTTGTGATCGGAGTTTATCAGCCAAAGTTGGATATGCTAGTCACTGCAGAAAACTTGAAAGAGCAGCACACCAAAGTTCTCAACAACCACCCTTGAAAACCATCGCATGCAGTCGCTGGGCCGAATTGGCTAGATGGCATCATCAGAATCATTCCAACTGTAAGCAAATTGCATGCCATTCGTTGCGTTTACACGAATTCTAAGCATGTTTGTCGCATCTACAAGTGATCTTGTAGAACATAATAGAAAGTTTAGTTGACAGCCCTAACACCCGCGTTTCTTTTAAAAAAAGGGTCTAGTTAGTTTACTGATTTTATCTTTGTACTGTGTCATAGGTGTTTCCAGACTGGCTGAGTAAGTATAGCGAATAGAAATGTGACTTATTTGCAGCGTCTGTTGGCGGTGTGATACGTTCCTAGAAGCAATTGGAATTTTAAATCATATATAGCATATCGTCATGTATTTTATAGACATTGCCTCGGTATTGCCAATAAGATATATGGATGAAGAGTTTAATATTCTTTGGGGCTGCATCCGTTCATTCAACTCGCGAGGTGTTGAAAAATGTTTTTAATAATTTTACCGCCGCCGTTGATATTACATATTATCTATTCACTTTTGGCTGACATGCTGGCAGAAATCCTACCTGAACTCAGGCCAGACAACCTACAAAGTCAGTCTGAATACTTTGCAACCATAAAAAGCACCCCAAAAACATGCCTTGAACTCTAGAAGTCATCATAATTAATTCTCTAAAATATTTTCTTGTTCGATGTTTGCAATCTTTCGCGATTGCTATTCAACGCTTGGAAAATGGCAAAAGTTTTATAGATTCTCTAAGTTTGTTCAATGTGACATTTACCTGTTACGATGTTAGCTAGTTTAGCGAGTTTGTTCACGGGATTAAATTAAATCAGCTCAAATGAAGTGAACGATGAAATTGCTCAAGATGTAATCCAAAAGTATTTTGGCTTTGCTAGACTGTTCTAGAAACAAATTACGTTTTCTTTTGTCTTTATCTAGTCTTTTACCAACAATTTTGGGGAGCTTCCAGTCTAAACGGATGCATCTGAACGCCAGTATTTTACGTAAAGCGACTACCTATCTGACATCCAGTTATTGGGTAATTTTCTCTTGAGGCAAAAAAAATGCATTAACGTTATCAAATCAACCTAGTCCTTGACATTAAACCAGTGATCCATTAGGCTGTTATCAAGGAGCTCCCATCCCTTGTGCAGCACTCCTGGCCGTCACAGCCACTTGTGATATCAAAGACATAACAGATACCGGAATAGGGCGCTTGCCCCAGATTATTTGATCTCTTATGTGACGGCTGCCGTGGGAACGAAACTGGTGCAGTACAGGGGTGCTCACTACGGTCAGTACGGGCAGGGGTATGAAAGTGGGTTTCGATTCATGTGATTGATTCGAGTTGTTCGTTTGATGTGTTCGTTAATTTTAATTTTATGTGTTGTTGCAGGTAATTACATATTACATCTGTTAGCCATGTCGCTGTTTACCGGTCAAGGTGTCATTTTAGCCTGAACTTTACACTAAGTTTTTATTGTCCATCAATTTAGTCGTAAGATAACTTTAAAACATCGTCATTTATAATAGCTCTGACTCTAATGTGATTACTTTTGCAATCCCCACAGTCATGTCCATTTTATAATGTCTGCAGTTCTCCGCCTACGTATTTCAAATGTCCATAATACTACAAGTGGGCGATTCGCTTATTTTTCTTCATTTTAATAGAGAGCCCAGACGTGGTTCTCTTGCAAACCTACGTAGTTTATTGACCTGGCATCTGCGGCATGCACTCGTATGTTAGCCCATATTGGTCTTGAATAAGTTATTGAATTTATTGTGCTGTTCATTTCTGCAGTCGTAGTTTTATCGTTCACGTTACGCTTGTGTTTTAATCTTATTATTTTCTTTATTTACGTGTCCTTTTTCTTGCATTACACTATCGATCATCTGAGTCATGCCAACTTTAGTTCTTACCTCAGCTATTGCGTAAAAATTGGCATGCGATAGACCACCTTCAGATTCCATTATGCATTATCTGTCCATCCGTGAGTCAGTAACTCAGTCTGGCATGCGTTTAACGCCGCTGGCTGTACATCGCATATCTGACAATTGTACACATCGCATTCAATAGCCACAAAGTGCTTGATTGAATGTGAATGAGGTAAGGTACGGTGTCGGTGACCTTAGGGCTATGTCAATTGGCGTCAATTGATTCATATCTTCTATTGATAGTGACTTATCATCTTGACCCTAACTCACATTCCTTTGTGACATCGATGTTATAGTTGATCGCGTGAGAGTTCTCAAGAATCGATTCTTATTCTAGTTAAATTGGCCCGAAGAGTTTCCGAAGTTCTATGAATATTAATGAAGTTTTAAATGATGTTTGGGCTAAAAACGGGTCTGTCTATAAATAGAGGTGTTTATAGGAAGAAATATGAACAGGTATTGGCAAAGCACTTAGTGAAAGTTGGCCTTTGTTTGTTTGGCGAATCCTTGGCTCACGTAACATTCTGTGTAACATCATTTATCACGATTCACTTTCGAATATACTATCTTTTTTTAACAGTTAGTTTTTTAAACCAATGTCATCTAAAATACTTTATTAAAATCAACAAGTGCAATAATCCTTTTAAGGTTAGGCACCACTTACAAAGCTAACTAATTAATGATAATGAAATACAAGTTTACGACATGCAGAGCTATAAACCCACAAATTAGTGAGTCATCGTCTCCTATTGATATAAGAACAATCGTTAAAATCACGACTCATACAACTATGAATGAGCAACACCAATGAAAATATGGAATATTTGATAAGGAATGTGGGACCTGGAAAACGTCCGGCAACATCGCGGCAGACCCAATCGAAGATGGTGGAACTAGCTTGACATCTACAGACTGGATTGATCTTTGACATTAGCTCGAATCAGAGTGGATTGGAAATGAAAAAGGGAGGCCTTTGCCCTGCAGTGGGACAATAAAAGCTGAAAATAAATAAACAAATGTGGATAGCAGAAAATTCGATTAGAAACACGAGTGCTTATGTACATGATTATACGCAGGGGCGTAGCTACCGCCGCCGTAGCAGCCGTATCAAAGATACGGGGCCCCTGGGTGTTAAGGGTCCCCGACGTGTAAAGTAACAAAAAAATCTTCCTTTAACATCAAATTATTTTTGAAAAGAGGTTCGTAATGAGTAATTAATGAAAATTTCACTTATCGCTGCCCAAAAAGCTAAATTTTTCGGGCACGCTTCGCTCGTTCTACAATTAAAGATCTTCATTTATCACGGACCGGAAAGATCCATTTTTCGAGGTTGCTACGCTTGCTCTTTAATAATAATTGTATAGATAGCTCAAATCATTATTTCATAATTCTATTTTTGGGCTTCGCCGCACTCGGGTTCCAAGGGCCCCCAAAATTTTTCGATACGGGGCCCAATTATGACTAGCTATGCTAAGCTAGAAAGAACACTAGACCGGAAAAACCTCTAACAGACAGAAAGTACCAGGGACTCAGGAGTTTTAGGACGTTAGGAGCATTGTTAGATTTCCCTCGAGGTTAGGTCTAGAATAATATAAGACGACGACGGTTTTCGAGTCATAAAAGTGTAGGTATGAAAAATAGACCTCGTTATGGCCTAGGCTAGGACACATACGGCCATGGCAAAGAATATAGAGGCCTATTCCAACTTGTATCGTCCTCAGATAACATTAAGATCATTGCGCACTACAATGCTATAAGTTCGTGCAATTAATCAAATATAACAAAAATATTAAGATAATATTAAACTCTATTTTAAAAATGTGCAATCCATTAAAGGTAGACCGAGAGCCCGATTGAATTATGGCCGCGGTTATGTTCTAACAGTAGGTAATGGAGAGACTCGCAGTAATTTATCGTCGCATCGTAAAGGCTCATGTACATGTATCTACGTTACTATTAATCCACACCACACGAGGCAAATTGCCAGATTCAAAAATAGTAAAACTTTTTCAATGTGGATGTAATTTTGAATTGCGTTAGAAACTACATACTGTAGCAAACCTTAGATCAAAGATCACTAGCGTAACTATTATGTAAAGGATACACTACTTAGCGCCGCCCCTCGACGCTAGATGGCGCTGTGCAAATACGTCACGATCCTGAATCGCGGTGTCAAGATTCTCCGCGATCTAATGACCTCCGCTACTATATTGTTTTTTTTGTACGACTGACCTAGCAGTGCATTCGTGGGTTACGTCCTACTTGGAATGATCACACGAGACTCAGCTACTAAGCCTACTAATAAGACGGACTCTGTCCTTTGTTTTTTTTTTGGATTAGAGGACCTAAAGTTCCCTCCCTTCGTCCTTCCTGGGAAAAGGTTGTTGGGACTTGTCCTAATTTATATTATTATAAGTCTATCGAAAATAAATCGTTTGTCAAGAACTAAAAACTTCTCTTCGTGCCGGAAAACGGTGACAACATCCCCTACAAACTGGCGACCAACGGTGGGCCCGAACAGGATCAGCAGAAGTACGTCACGCGCTCAGGCAGATTAACGACGACAACTGTGAAGACCTCACCAAAAGCGATGTCAGTCAACCTATCCGACACTCAGTTCCAAACCTTACTGGAGAAGATCTCCCCGTCTAGGCAAGGGTCCTTCACGACGTGCACCGCCCAATATGACGGGACCAAGAGTTCTGAAACTCTAGAGGCGTTCCTGGCAGCGGTTTCTATTTTCAAGCAAATTGAAAACATTACGGAGGCTGATGCCCTTATCAGTATCCCGCTACTGCTAAAAGGAGAAGCAGCAATATGGTGGCAAGGCGTGAAGAAACATATTGATACATGGGAATCATTCAAAGACCGTCTACGCAATGCGTTTGCTCCCAAGAAACCAGGGTATCTACTATTTCAAGAGATAGTTGGCGTAAAGCAGGACGCTAATACCACTACAGAAAACTTTATAGCCTACAAGCGGATGCTAGTATCTCAGCTTCCGGAGCCTGAGTTGCCCGAGTCTCACCAGCTGGATTTGATATACGGGTCACTAAGGAGTAAGATCCAAGATAAGATTCCGCGAAACACAGTTAAGACGTTTGACGAACTATTAAATATTTCACGAGCCATTGAACAGCTGTGGATGGAGCAAGCCAAAGAATCCAGATCCGGGAACACGCAAGGCAAACAGCAACCAACAAGTGTGTCACAACCGAAGAAGAAGTGTGGGTTTTGTCACTTCACTGGACACCGCACCGAAGAATGCAGGAAGCTAAAGAAAAGGCAGGAGGAACTCGGAGTTCCAGTTCAACCTGAAGCTTTACGTCCCAAAACGGAACAAACCAGGTCGACACAAGCTCCGTTGCCTTCAACACCTTCAATAAAATGCTACGGATGCGGCGCACCGGGCGTAGTTCGCAGCAGTTGTACTACGTGTTCTAATAAAAAGGAACGGGAGCCACCAGCGGACCTAAAATTCTGTTCCTTCAACTTTCGCCCTGATGTAAGAGCAAGACCAGTAATATATGTGGATATTGACGGCATCAAAGGAGTAGCGTACATAGATACCTGCGCAAAAACAAGCGTTGCCTCATATAATTTATATAAACAACTGGAAGCAAAGGGACAGCAGTTCGTTAAAGAAAACGCTCGGGTCACGCTAGCAGATGGGATACCTAAATATCAACGTGTTCTGAAAACAGTGGTACCAGTTAAACTCGAAGATAGAGTAATACCCACTCCGTTCATAGTCTTGCCCGAATCTAGAGATAACCGTACCCTGCTAGGAATTGGTTTCATGCAGGATGCAAGAATGGTACTCGACTTAGCACAGTTCACCTGGGGGTTCCTTGGCAATCCTATAACCTACGAATTATATGAGGAGGACTTCGTAGCTTTCACTGATACTGCTAACAGCTTTATAGAAATAAATTCTCCGCAAGTTCATTCTTCTGTACCTTCGTTTAAGCAAACGGCCAATTTACCACGGCAGACAGATACAGCCACTTATAAACTGATTCCGCTAGACGAATCGACGATAAAAAGACCCAAAACAATCTACGATGGATACTCACCTCGCTTTGCTGATTTTATGATGGAGGACGCCGAACGCAACGTTCAAGAAGCAGAAGACACACTAACATCTCGCGAAAGAGATCTCTTCCCTAGCACAGCCAGAAACAATGACTGCACTAATACTTTTATCAACTCATTCGACTTGTGTTCTATTAACATTAACGATCAACAAAAGAATGACCTCAATAAAGTTCTGGCAGAGTACGAGGACGTTTTCTTCGATAATGGTAACCCATCGTCACTTGGAGAGCATACTATCGTAACAACGAATGATATCCCTATATCGGTGCCTCCTTATAGACTATCCCAAACTAAAACTGAAGTCCTTAAGACCGAAGTAGATAAAATGCTGCAAAAGGGCATTATTGTTCCATGCATCTCACCTTGGGCCTCGCCTGTAGTAATGGTTCCAAAACCTAATGGAGAAGTTAGAGTATGTATTGATTACCGCCGTTTAAATGCGATTACTGTACCAGATACTTACCCTCTCCCTCGAATAGACGATCTGTTGCATTCAGCTAAATCAACCCCGTTTATGACGTCACTAGACCTGAAAGCCGGCTATTGGCAGATTAAGATCCGAAAAGAAGACGAGGAGAAGACGGCATTTATTACTCCTTTTGGCGTCTATAAGTTCAAAAGGATGCCCTTCGGTTTGCGCAATGCTCCCGCCACTTTCCAACGTCTAGTCGATAGATTTCGGATTACCCTCGGTAACATGAAACTGCTAGCCTATCTAGATGATCTAATCCTATTCTCTGCTACATTTGAAGAACATATTGCAGATCTGGGAAGAGTCTTACAGAAGATGAGAGAATACAACTTAACGGCAAACAAAGAGAAGTGTAAATTTTTACGTTCTTCAATTAAATATTTGGGGCATATCATAACGCCCGACGGTTTGAAAACTGATTCAGACAAAACCAAAGCCATCCTTGAAAGGCCAATCCCTAAAAACCTTAAACAGCTAGTATCATTCCTCCAAATGTGTTCCTGGTATCGTCGGTTTATCGAAAACTTTTCGGCGATAACTCAACCACTTACTAAACTTACGAAGAAAAAGGCAGGTTGGGAATGGAATACGGAACAAGAAGAAGCATACAACACGCTGAAACAACGGCTTACAACTGCGCCTATCCTAAAACAAGCAGATGGAACCAAGCCCTACATCCTGAAGACAGATGCCAGTGGTTTTGCACTCGGAGCTGTTCTCGTCCAGGGGGAGAAGGAGGAAGAGCACCCCGTGGAATATGCAAGTAGATTACTTACGGCAGCTGAAAGAAACTATTCCACAACCGAACGGGAAGCGCTGGCCGTGGTATGGGCTTTAGATAAATTTCGAGCATACATAGAGGGCTTACCGATTACCGTTATCACAGACCCTTATGAATTTAAAATCACCAACAGGCCGTTTGGCTAGATGGGCTCTGCAACTACAGTCATTTGACGTAAAAGTTGTTTACCAACCCGGTAAAATGAACACTGTAGCGGACGCGCTGTCCAGACCCCCGTGTTGTGAAGATACCTGTGATATATGTATAATTACCATAGACATGCCCAGAAGGAGTACTAAAGAAGTACAAAAGGACGTGGACGTCCTAGGAAGCAATGAATCTCCAGTTCCTCTCGCCGAGACGTCTTCGGGAACTGAGGGGGAGTTTGTAGCAAACCTTAGATCAAAGATCACTAGCGTAACTATTATGTAAAGGATACACTACTTAGCGCCGCCCCTCGACGCTAGATGGCGCTGTGCAAATACGTCACGATCCTGAATCGCGGTGTCAAGATTCTCCGCGATCTAATGACCTCCGCTACTATATTGTTTTTTTTGTACGACTGACCTAGCAGTGCATTCGTGGGTTACGTCCTACTTGGAATGATCACACGAGACTCAGCTACTAAGCCTACTAATAAGACGGACTCTGTCCTTTGTTTTTTTTTGGATTAGAGGACCTAAAGTTCCCTCCCTTCGTCCTTCCTGGGAAAAGGTTGTTGGGACTTGTCCTAATTTATATTATTATAAGTCTATCGAAAATAAATCGTTTGTCAAGAACTAAAAACTTCTCTTCGTGCCGGAAAACGGTGACAACATCCCCTACAATACTTCATTTTTTTTTCACATATTAGCGTCATTTATAATTCTCGCAGTCATTTTGCTTTTGGTATATTATGTCATCGCTGTGACTTGAAAGTAGTTGAAAGATTATTTTAAAACAACCTGCTATATCGAAATGTCCGTTATAGACAGCCGACGCGACGGCTAATATTGATTGAATATTAATAAATATATAATTTAAACTTAGTACAAAAGTTATTTTAGTATTCAACTAAGTAAACCCCTTATACCTATTCAATTGAAATTACGTAAAAGTTAAAAGCACTAGTGATAGAATGGATTCAGAAATAAAAGGAATTTTTTTCAGTAAAATAATATTTACAAACGGTGTCTAAGAAATGAAATTCTTTACACAGAAACATTCTATTGGCTTTCATAAAAACAGGCTTCAATTTATTTTCTTTATTTGAAACATTTTCGCAAAATAAATGTGTCGTTCCTGTTTAGCCTGTGAAAATTATAAAGAAAACATTTTATTAAAATTACTAGGGTAATTTAATCAACTTCTTTAAAGTGCTAACTTGATTCTGAAAATGGCTTTCGTTTATTACTTTTTTAACCGACTCCAAAAAAAGGAGGAGGTTCTCAATTCGGTTGTATGTTTTTATGAACCGATTTGAAAAATTCTTCTTTTATCTGAACGGATTTACTTCCCGATTGGTCCCATAGAAATTTCATCAAAATCGGTTCAGCAGTTTGGTTTTGAAATCAAAATAACTGGAAAAAATGTCATCCAAGTAAAAGAAACTGCGAAATTGATACTTGACAAGGATTTGTGTATGATACGATAACTAAAAAGGGTAAAATTAAAACTTTTTTGCAAAAAAAAAACCGACTTCCAAAAAAAAACACTAAAAAAGTGGAAAATAACTTTACTTTCGGAAGTCGGTGCCAAAAAAGTTAATGAAACAAACAATAGTCACCGACTTCCGAAAGTAAAGTTATTTTCCACTTTTTTAGTGTTTTTTTTTTTTGGAAGTCGGTTTTTTTTGCAAAAAAGTTTTCTTATATTAAAAAGACTGCCTCGTTGGTCCAGTTGCTGAGTGCGAGGTCCTGGGTTAGATTCCCAGGTCGGGCAAAGATTATTAAAGAATTTTTCTTAGTAGCAGTCACTACGTAGGTTGGATTTTTGCCCGCCGGTTGATGGCAATAGAGTCGACCCCGTTACATTACACTTAAAACATTACTGTCGAAATGTGTACTATTAGGTCACCTTTTTTTTACCCTTCGGGGATTGCAGGTGTGATGTGCATGTTAAATTATTTTAAAAAGATATTTCAGCAACACAATTAAGAGTTTAGTTTTGTAAAAACATTTAACTTATGCCTCATGAAAAGAAATGCTGTAGATTAACGTGATTAGTGCTAGCTGCGGTCGCTTAAGTTTAAATTATACGATCTCAACACGATAACTCGTTGTTTATGTTACTGTACAGCTTTTTCTACATCGTAAACTTCTTTTAAATATGCGTGTTTGTGTTTAGGCATGTTTTTTTTTCAGTTCGAGAAATGATGGGACTTTTGTAGAGCAAAACAGCATTTTATCTGAATGTATCTCGTCCATGTTTACTGTAAAATATACTTTTTAGGGTTCCGTACCCAAGGGCTGCCAAGGGGAGCCTATTACTACGGCTCCGCTGTCTGTCCGTCTGTCACAGGGCTGTATAATCTAATAAATAGATAGACACTTGAAATTTTTACGGAGTGCGTATTACTGTGATCACTATAAAAATAAAACAGAGTAAACAATTAAAGGGATACAAGAAACGTTTCTTTTTTCGGCCTTTTGCTTAATCTTAATAAATAGGTATTAAGCAGTGTTCAATATTGACGGTGGCACGGAACCCTTCATGCGCGTCAAGTCTGACTCGCATTTAGCCAGTTTTTGTTTTGTTCACTTCGAGTTATGATTGGTCTTTTTTAGAGCATCAATATCTTATTTGAGAGTATCTCGAGCATTTTTACTGTAAAAGAATCTTTTTTCTTCTTCTAATAGTCCTTTTCCATAGAAGCGGGTGATACTATCGTTATTTTAACGTATCGTTTTACCACCGCTATCGTGTACTAATGATCACCGTTGCACGATGGCATTACCCAAAGAAAACACGCGACGCCAACCTCGTTTTCTGTTATATTAGAACGAAAACTTTTTCTAAAGAAGAAAAAAAACAATTCGAATCCCAAAAATACACAAAAAAAAATCGATCCAATAACAATTACTGTGCCAATCGACGCGACGTCCATTAAAAATTAATTACAAAAATAATGCTGAACGGATGTTGTCAAACAAAATTGAATTATAAAAGCTTTGCCATTCAAAACAAAGAGGCTTGTCTGTAAAAACTATTTCTGACGTAACCATATTGACTGAAAACCTAATAAATTGCGTCATTCTATCTAATGGAAAATGGGATGTTCGCTTTCGAGTAAATACATTAACCTACTCGACTTTGAATGACAGAGAAAAATCTCTTTTATTTGAAAAACACTGACGAGCCGTCCCAAACGGTTTGATTACGTTCAAAATTCGAATAAATTTGAATTGATTAGAATGACAGCGTTCTTTTTATTCGAAATATGAGTCATCATGAAATTGCGGTTGCCAATTATTGTTTTATTCCGAAATTCGTAACCAGATATTTTATTTGATTTATTAATTTTGACTGTTAACTCTTCGACTACACGCGTGGCTGGATTCGTTTTTTTTTTGCAATTTATATTCCGCTTTTATTATTTTATGTACGTGGTTGTTTGAAAATAAAATAGAAGCACAAATTAAAACGTAGCTACAGTATATGTGTAATAATAACACTATTTAGTTGCTAAACACATACTGGAGTAGTGGAATAAAATCGATAGTGACCAAGTTGATGTAGTATTACGTATTTACGTCGTTTTAACCACAATAAGAGGGACTTCATAAACACAGAACTTTATAATTACTTATAGTCCAACTGAATTAATCAGACCCTAGTTTATCCACTCACGTGAATTTAAATGGAAAATTAGTTTGGAATTAAAATAAAACTAATAAAAGTAAGGGATTTAGATAACTATCGTCCTAAGCTTTTAGGCCCTTTTACCTTCGAACGCCTTTAATTTTATGTGGGTCTATAGTTTATTTGAGCAAAGTGGAGATTAAAAATATATTTGTAAAATAATTCCGAAAATCCTTACTAAGAACTATTCTACCGAGAAGAAAAGACACAATTCCTTACTCCACTTCTTCCACATTCACTACTACCAGCATTTTATCAAAGAAACCCAATTTGTATGCACACAAAACACTGGCAACATCAACAAAGCACGAACGATCTACTAGTACTTCAGTCTCGCGCCCTTT
Organism: Standfussiana lucernea; assembly: GCA_964057025.1. Classification (NCBI taxonomy): domain Eukaryota; kingdom Metazoa; phylum Arthropoda; class Insecta; order Lepidoptera; family Noctuidae; genus Standfussiana; species Standfussiana lucernea. The sequence goes on along the minus strand of OZ059806.1, from coordinate 11,922,932 downwards.
TGCAGCATATATGCGTTTTAGCTCTCCATTCAACGTCTATGTGACCTGGATTTCCTCAGTTTTCAGCAGATTAAAATTCCTCACATTGTACTCACAACAACTCCTTACTGTTATTGTTAGCCTAAATCATCCCACTAGTAAAAAACACCAAATGCACAACACGCACACATATCACACATCACACGCATATAAGTAAATAAAATAATACGTGAAGCCAATTATGAATGGAGCACGTGGTTAAAAAAAAATTGCCGGTACTTGTAGTGAGGTAAATAATGGCTGCGTAGAACGAAACACTACGCGTCAGTTGCTTTTCGCTCTACGTAACTCGTAAAAAGCCAATGATGAAAACAGACGATGTAGTTAATGTCATAATCATAAGCACTCATAACTACCTGCCTTTTTGTAAAATAGTTTTTCTCTAACATTTTCTTCTTCAAAACTAGCATTTCGCTCTGAGATTTATGTTATGTTTATACTCAAACTCAATCTCTATTTAGCTTTTGTATGAAATTCCCAAGCTTCCCACTTAGCTGACAATGCTGACATCTATTTTCATTTCCTGAACCACCAACCGCTTGTTAAGATTAATTTCATAAATGCAACACTAGCTGCTTCCGATAGCTGTCACCGTGACGTTCTAATTTCAAACGAGTAACGTGTCTCTAATAAATCAAATAGCTAGTTAGTGTCCAATGGAATTTGCGGCGGCTCCAATATCAAGCTAATTTATTAGCAGTGACGTAAACACTGCAGTAAATAGCAACGAAATTAAAGTGTACCATGTTTTACGATCACGCTGCAACGTTGGATAAAATGCGAGCCGACACGACAAGGACACTGCAGCCGGAACCAAGGCTGCTGTTACTATTAACCATGTAACCATCCTGAGAATGCCATTGTCATTACCACTTATATTAAAATAAACACAGTTAGTTTTCCAAAACAAATATGAAAGCATGCAATTTATATTACATGGTGTTATTTCAGGCGAGAATTAATATGCGGTATTGCGCCCCCGCGCCGCCGCCGCGCGCCCCTTCATGCCTTAACCGATAGATTGGTGTTTTGAATTATTTAATATTTAAACAATTACAAGTTACAATTTCTATTCAGTATTTTTTTATCGATGGTTATTGTAAATTAATTTTACCCTTTTTGCTTAATGAAGATATGCTACGTCCTACAAAAAAAAAAAACTAAATGGATTTATTATGTAAAACTTAAACATAACTAGCGAAATGTGGGTGTACTATTTGGTACAACTCTGCCTAACCCTTCGGGAATTACAGGCGTGATGTTATGTTATCAGTACATAGTATAAAACAAATACACTTCCCACTGTCTTTCTGTCCGTATGTATGCTTAGATCTTTAAAACTCCGCAACGGATTTTGATGCAGTTTTTTTTTCATAGATTCAAGAGGAAGGTTTAGGTATGCAATTTGTCAAGGTTTTCTGTAAATTGGTTGAAATATGACTATAATTATTGGAAGTGTCGGAAAAAGTCAAGCCGCCTAATATGCTCTACTACCCGTGCGAAGCCGGGGCGGGTCGCTAGTAAACTTATAAGTATTATGTAGCGGTTTCTGTTACCCCAAATTCTTCGAGAAAATATTGTGATTCAAATAAAAGCTTCTCATTAACGCGGTCAAGGACATAGACAAGACAATAGCATTTTGCGCAAAAGCCAGAAAAACGCACTACAGAAAAACACACATAGTCATTCCCACTCATTTTGAATTATATACATACATTACTTATGCATTCGTATTTGGCAATGCAGATTTTTATAATGCTTTCGTCAGCTGGCTAGCACTCCAAGAACGAATGAACAAGCGACGTTGATTTTAATTTAAAATATGATTGTATTGACATTAAAATGAACGATTGTTGGCTGAAGGAAATTGCAAAAGATAAAAGAAAATAGTCTTTGTAAAGGAAAATTAAATGGGGTTTTAACGAGATTGCGAAAATGTAATGAAAAAGGTAATTTTGAGGTTTCTTTAGTTTTTACGAGGTTTTGTTAAAATTAACGTAGATACCGAAATCGTGATGGACTGTCTTGGTTGGTTATCAAATTACGAGATCGGCACGTTCTATTTACACTTTTTAGTTGAAAAGATGCGAGATTGGAAAAGATGGATGATGGTTGGTTTTTATTATGATCTGCTTTCTCATCGTGGTGTATGGATGGTGGATGGTGATACTGAATCTAGTAAACCTAATTACAGCAATGTCTCCTTAAATAAGCAATCTTAAACAATATTATAAGTGATAAAAACCGTTGAAAAGTTTAATAAAACAAAAAAAAAGTTAAAAGTTTGTTTGTTTGGTTTAGTTTGGTATGTGTTTTGTGTGTACATAAATAAATAAATAAACAATTTAAATAACAAAATTCTTGTTAAAATTTGTAAACTGCGTAGGAGTGATAATATTTCTCTGCTGATCCCTCAGAAAACCACTGCAACGATGAGAAATTGATAATAGTCACGCCTGAAAGACATCAAATATTAATAGATTTGATCACATGTCAAAATTGGAACGATTCTTAAAGCACTGTAACTAAGATAGAGATCTTTCTAGATATTTAGTTTGCTAGACATGTCCCAAAGAATCCAGAGATATTCTAGCTGAATTCAGAAAACTGGAAATCGAAATGTAAGTAACGGCGACGACCAATCGGATAATCGAAACCTTGGTAAAGTTTTATCACAGGGCTTAGGTTGTCTAAACGAAGTAAAGCTTAGTTTTAAGAACAATCAATACACTGATTCTATTTGAACAAAAAAATCAAAAACGAACCGAGAACCATCGATCTTGGTAAGCTTAATTTAATCCCAATCCTTTTATCGGATTTCGTGTATAAAGCAATTGAAGGCATTGATGTGAATACAATGGAATTCTACATTATGTTCGCAGTACGCAATAATGTTATTGACAATCGTTTTATCGTCATCTCTGAGTCCAACTGGAGTGATACGGGGAAAGATGTTGACGATTCCATTGTTGTATTGGTTTTCTTCACTGGAATGATAAAGGAGACGTAACGGTTTTTTCTTCTTTCTTTGACGTTTTGTCTTTAATGGAAGTTTGTGCAGCTTAAGGGGTATATTTTGCTTTGTCACGATCACTACATTGTAACGGGTTTTTTCAACAAGAACTTTGTTTTTCAATTGGGGTAACACCAGCAACATGACAGTTTTGACATTTAGTTTTTTGACGTATTCGTAGTAGATGCTTTGGCATTTGTTACTGTTACAATGGATTCAATTTCGCTCGAAAATCTAATTAAAATAATTAAAATCCACTATGAAAATGGTGGTTCTGTTAAAGTTACATTTCGTAAAATTCGTGATATTTTCGGACAACATAATCGTCCTTCTGAGACCGCTATTAAGAATTTGGTCGCTAAATTTGAGTTGACAGGCTTGGTACAAAATGTGCTAACATCAACGCGTGTTCGACCGGGTCGTTCAACTGAAAATGTCGCAGCCACATTGGAAATGCGGTAACGGTCAATGGATCACGCTATCGCGAGATGTTAACTACTCAATTTTAGCCTATTATTGATGACGTGGATATCACTGACATGTGGCTTCAACAGGACGGTGCCACATGTCACACAGCCAATGAAACGATCAATTTATTGCAAACCAAATTTCCCGATCGCATAGTTTCACGAAGTTAAGTGGCCAGCCAGATCGTGTGATTTAACACCACTGGATTATTTTTTGTGGAGCTATATTAAGGACAGAGTCTATACGGAGCCAATCGAATCGATTGCAGCCTTAAAACTCAAAATCCGTGATGTGATTAACGAAATAGAGCCGCCATTTTGCAAAAAAGTGATTAAAAACTTTGACGAAAGAATTGGCATCTGTTAGCGTGGTCGTGGTGGACATTTGCCAGATATCATTTTTCATACATAATTGCCAAACTTTTCTCTTCGTTATACAATAAAAAATTGAATCATCTCCATCAAAATTCTTTGTTTTATTTTGTTTAAGAAAACAAAGTTCTTATTGAAAATCCCTGTATATAAAACAAAGTCGCTTCCCGCTGTCTGTCCTTATGTATGCTTAGATCTTTAAAACTACGCAACAGATTTTGATGCGTTTTTTTTAAATAGATAGTGTTTCAAGAGGAAAGTTTATATGTATAATACATGCATATTATAGTAGAGAAAACATTTGTATCTACATTGCGCCCGTGAGAAACCGGGAGGGAGGGTTTGCTAGTACTTAATAAATAATTTTTATTTTGGACAGTAATACGAAAGGCCATGATTAATATTCAACTCATTTGCATATCTTTTGCGAAAAGGACCCAAAGGCCAGTTTAACAATAAAGTTACGAAAGATTCGAGATCGTCCAATTACTTAAAAGTCAAAGCGATTTGCCTGGATTGTGGGTGCGTCTAGAACTTAGCAATCTTGTTGAGGCTTAATAGCGTGGCTTGCTTAAACTGTTATTAGGTCAAATTATATTATAAGCGTGAATTTCGTTATACGTTAAAAATTGCGAATTTAATTCGACCATTGGTTAGTTGACTTGATCATAGTTGAATATTCAAAGGTTTAATAGTAAAAGGCCACAAGACCAAATCGGGCAAAGTGTTATTGGGTTTTTCCATCAGGAAATTCTCAGTAGCAGCCACGGAGTCTGTATTTGTGTCCGGTTGATGGCAATAGGTTCGCCCCCTATTAAATGGGACTTAAACATAACTGACGAGATGTGGGTGTACTAATGGGTACACCTCTGCCTAACCCTTCGGGGATTTCAGGCGTTATGTTATGTTAAAAGTAAAAGACCAACACGCAGTTTATTTTATTTTGAATATCAAATATTCGTGACAATCAATCCCTAAGTGCTAATATAGAAATTTGTGACAATAGTTGAACCTATTGTCTCAGAACGTATGCAAATTAAACTGGGCCAAGAGAGTGGAGTGGGCACTATATTGTGTCAATGTCTTGAGCGGTCCCCTTCCTGCCGCGCCACCTGGCGTGCCAGCTGAGCGTTAACTCAATGCTATGTCCATTTCGCCAAGTTCAAGTAAAAAGGTACTCACCAGTTTGCTGTACTAACTAAAGTAATTGTTTGCTTCTTCAAAGGTCAGAGGCTAATATGTTAAGTTTTAACGATGCGAGTACTGTAAGGTACTGCGCAATATTCTTGAAGCGTTCGCAGTTTTTCTTTATTCTTCAGAAAACGTGTGTTTGGCCTTTTCTCAAGTTTTTCCTTTATACGCTGGAGTTTTATGACTTCGGTCTCAATTTTTCGTTATGGCTTAAAACGTGACTTTTCTTGAGATTTACCACGGCTTGTTAAGGATCAGCAATTTTCTTAGTTCGCATACAAATTTAGTAGATTATGCGCTTATTTAGGGTTTACCATATAAGTGACAGGGCTTGTAAAATCCAACCGTACGCGTCTTCGTACATGTTCATTGTCGTAGTCGAGTATTGGGGCTTGGGGCGTCTAGACCTTCACGTAAGGTGATACGCAAAGACAAGGAGAATATACTGCTAATTTAAAATTGGATTTATTATTGGACCAAGTATAGAACCCTGTGTCAATGCTTATAAAGTATTTGTCAAAGTCAATCTCACAGTGTATAAAGCTTGAAATTTTATTTCCATAGTAAAAATACACCTGAAAGCTACACAAATTCCGTACTAGAAGTCGTGTGTAAAAATAAACACGAAAATACTTTCTGAATTTAAAGAATTCGTTCACGTAGTAAAATTAACGGTCACACGCATATGGCGCGAAGTCGTTTCAGCTTCACACATAAAAATCTTTTATGGGTGGCTTGAGCAAATTAGTCCAACCTTCAGAACATCCTGACTAATTAGTGAAAATAATAAAGATGCATACGTTACGCATTTCAAACCGTCCACGCTTTTGTCGTCAAAGTTAGTAGAACTAATTTAAATACTTGGTAGTTCTTCACGCAGCGCTTTCTTCTTGAACATAAATAGCTTCGCTACAGCTTGTTTAAACAAGTTTGCTTTGAAATTCTTCAGTATCGTTACCGTGGTGAATCTCAACATCCTCTGAAACATCGTTTGGATATTTAACGGCTTTTAAAATCTCTACGCATTTTTCCGCAATGGAAGCAAAAAAGGCAGTTTTATTCCAAATCATAAAATATTTACTACCTTCATTAGGAGGAATGGGACTCTTCAAACTTTTTGCTGTATTTACCTCCGCTCCGAAGTCCGTGCATCTGATGACACACTCAGAATATAAAATGGTTTTACATTTGGAAAATTGTTTTGGTTCGGGAACATTAAGCCTTGATTTATATGTTTTCGCTTCTGTCGGGTGTACATTGCCATGGTTGGAAGTTGCGCATGTGTGGGATTTATGTGTTGGGTTAAGACATCGAGCAAATTGACACCAGTGAACATCTAAAGCCATGTGCTAAAGTTTACATATGCAATGGAATGGTTAATGTGGTGATTGTCCAATTAGATGATTCTGAAAGCAGAATTCCAGACCCAAGTAAACAGCAAATACCTAATGCGAATGATAATAACTATAAGGACATTGTAACCGCTATATTTACATACATGTATACAATTTTGCATACAAATGGGTGTTCCGACGCGTTCAATCGATTTCGGCCTACAATGAAGCCATCCCGAAACGGAACAATACATGTTAACATATTGTAAGTGAAGAACAAAGGCTTATTATAAAATCAATTATCACGACATTGTGTTCGCAGGGGCTCGGTTGGCTCGGTCGTGCTCCGTCGTGAGGCTTGCAGTCTGTGGGATACTTAATTGGAGGCTTGGAGAGGCATTGGATGTTGACTGTAGCTTTATTTATTTTGTGCGAAGCGGAAAAGTGTAGCTGTTTATTTTTCGTCCCACTAGCTGGTTGAGTCGAGAAAAAACAACACGATCCAAAATAAACTTGGTCTTCCTGAACCATTTAATTTTTATCACACTCAGCTTATGCCTATTCGCTGTCTATGCCTCTGTTTACTTTTGCTTCTTCTTCTCTTTCTTTGATTTCTATTGTATTTAATTGTGTATCCTGCATTAGAGGTCCGAAATTAAATAAACTTATAATTTCCCTCTGTCGTAATGTCGTAATGATTACGATGTGATCAATCCAATATTTTAACTTGGACTTCTTGTCGTCATCATCACATCTTAAACCTTTTAACCACTAATGCCTCCATTTACTTTAGCCTCTTCCCTCGGACATATCCTAATCCCATCCGTCCAAACCCGGTCCCAGTGCCTTTTCATGTTACTTATCACAAGCACAGAGGTATATGAATTCTAAATTGGAATTGTAATAATGCGAAGTGAAATTCGCTGTAACACCCACGCAAGCGAGGACCCTATGTGGCATGATACTTTTTTAATTAATGGAACTGAATGAACATTGTATGTAGTGTTTCATGAAAAGAGTTTCATATTGATAAAACCTTTTTTAGTGAAATAGATGACTAATGCTCAATGAGAAATGATATAATATAAAAAGGAGTAAATAACAGCGTGACGGCTGAAAAAAAAATGTGTTGCGATTGCGACGTCCCTAAGTAATATGAGACAAGTGTAGCAATGATGATAAGATGACTTTAATCCTCTACAGTGAAAGATAAAATCTCAAAACTAAGTCAAAAGATAACTCTTTGAGATATTATTACAAAGCTAATGGATAAATGCTACACCCACCTCGTATAATAATGCTGCGTACTTTAGCTCGACTAAAACTATTATTTAGATTTTCTCATTGTTATTCCGTACAAGTACTACTCGTATACTCGAGAGCGTCTACTAACTATATCATATGTAAAGAGTTAGCGCAATCGAGCCAGAAATGATCTCATAATCACAAGTCACTACCCTCTGCGGAATTTCAGCTTTACGTAACATGGTCATCCTTTTCAAAATTCATTGTTTCTGTGGAAGCGCTAAGCATTTTAAATAAAACTATTCCGTCTATTTTAAGGTTTATTGCTGCATTTTACCCTGGATTATATAACTCAAAGTATTCTTTTTTATGGCCTATTCTGTTTGGAGAATTTTATATGCTCTCTGGAACTATCGTAGTAAACAAATTTACTTCTGATGCTATAAGCTTGGAGCTTTTATGCGTGTGGTTTCATATTGAATTTTATGTTGTTTATAGCACGGCGATGTTTGAAAAGCGACTATAGTGAAAAAATATTCTAAGCTACGACAATACACAAACTGGATTATCATAAAACAAAAATTACTTTGCTTTTAATTCGATAGTTCTAGAAGCTAACATACACTGCAGTAAGAAAAACCGTAGATGCGCAAACAAACTTTCCAGAAACATATCAAAACAAAACGAATTCACTTTTGAATTTCAATGCAATCACGATGCCCGTTGATATAATCGATATCTCGCGAGTAAAAATCGATATCACTCGCTAAGTGTGATTATAGAATCGATTACGAATCCAGCCGATATGCCAGTAATAATATTTGCATTTCGCGTTAGCCAACATCAAGTGTGACGGAGAGGTTTTCTTAAACTGAGTTTCACAGATTGTGAGACAGTCTGCGGTCTGTAGCAATTAAGGTTTATAGTCGTTTTAATTGCTTTAAGCAATTAAACGCAAGCTGCTCCAGGGACTAATCGACTTTGTTGGGTTAACCTTTTAATACGTTCTTATTTTAATTCTTGTCCACGTAATTCTTAGCACCGCTTGTGGCTGATCTTTCCTAAAGGGTTTGGAATACGGTGGCTGCAGTAAAACTTTTTATTGCCGTCCTTTCATACATAATGGCTTGCCGCATGTGTTTGCAAACTTTCTTTAAGTCCTGTCCCAATCTTTATTTATATAACATCCCACGCATAACCCAGCTGTCTTATAAATTTTGAACAAACGAAATCTTTTGTTTCAGGTAAAAATTTTCCTCATCAAATGCGAAGAAACGTTCTTCAGAACATCTGCCAGCTGTTTCCTGACACCCAATAACATCTATTTATTTCCCGCTGTCAATCGTCTTCTCACAAAGTGAATGTTTTTCAAGTATTAAACCCTTTTATCTGATATTATGTTTGTAAATGAGTCATTTGGCGGTTGGCGTAGGTGTCCAACGTGTGAATGGTATGGTTACTGCTCCATTATTTGTGGCTTTATTGGCTTTAGTATCATTATTAAATTGGTATAATAAAGGTGTGTTAATGTCTATTATGTCATTCTCTTAATCATCGGGTGCTTCTACCTTATCGTGAGAACAAGAGATTACATATTATATTCCATTGTTACTTAGAGCATACATTACTTAACAGTTGCTACGTAACTTGAAGTTAGTTTACTTAGTCTAAGCTCTATACTGTGGCGTACTAGACAGTAATTAACGCGATCTCTTTCCAACGACGCATAATTTCTTTGGCTTGAATTTCTATAAGGCTTCTTCCATGTTCTTACAAGTTAAGAGCGATGTTAAGTAAGCAGACGTATCAGGTGTCGCCTTCCTCCTTTGCTTTGCGTTTAGAGTGATGCCTCTCAACATTAATTTGCTGTCGAAGACTCTAAGGACCAATTACCACAAAGTGCTAAGTTTGACAACCAACCCCACTGCGATGCCGTCACTACATACGGCTTGCAGAATAGACCACACAGGCGCACTTGCTAGAGAGGAAAAAACACTTGTAACACTATCAAAACACGAGTGAAAATGCAAAAAAGTAAAGCTTTTAGCAACTCAGGAATCGAAAAAAAAGACCCATTTCCCTTTAGACTATGTAGACTCCACAGCAGTTAAAAAAACATCGACATTCGCATTCAAAGAGGCTCCAACACAGCTAGATCTAAAAGCTGTATGAAATAAAAGGCTGGGAATGCCTCGAGAGATCAGGGTTGACAGACCAAATAAAAACCAGACTGAAAATTCTCGTCGTTTAGTAAATGCAGAATTTACTAGACTTAAAGTGAAATATCAAATAATCTGGTCGGTACGCTAACAGGAATATTATTTCTGCATATTTAGCTATGGTTGCGATGATCGCAGTAAAGTGCTAATAAACAGATGAAAACTTCTTAGAAATTTTTACTGTTTTAAAATCTGTGCAATGTTTTGATAGCTGAGCTTATGGCAGCCCTGTACTTGAGACTAGTTCGCAGTATCACAGAATTTCACTACAAGAGAAACCTCACCTACTTAAACACAGTTATACGTTTGTGGTTTTCTGAGCAGCAATTCAGTATGCTTTCATTTTCAGTACCACTTAAATTCTCGATGAAGTTAAAACTGAAGAAAGTTGTTAACCATTAAATGAGTTTAACGAATTGCAATTAGTTGAGAAAGCCTTCATTTACCAAAGTAAAATAAACACGACATATTAAGACTTTAAAAAGCAAATTGTTAATGTAAGAAGCCATAACAATAACGTACCTGAACAATGTAGCTCAAGAAACTTTCTACAAGAAGCCTACATAAAATACAAGAAGCCTAAAACATGCCTAATTAGCTAAAACAACATAAACCAAGGCACAGCATTAAAGAAAACATTACCCTACTTGTTACTTATTTTATCGAAAGGTGGCTCGTGAGCCAAATTCGATGAAATATTATTCACATAAGTAGTTAAATTACTGAACCACCGTAACTTATCAGATTATCATTTTGGTTTAGAACTTGTATTTGCGTCATAAAGCTATGTTAAACGAGGCTTGGCAGAAATTGATTATCTACTAGTTTTTGCACACGGCTTCGCCCGCATGTTACTATGTTACACCCCACTGCTGGGCAAAGGCGTCCCCCCATGACTTCCAAATCATTTCGATCTAGGTCTATTGTGGACCACTGGTCGTTGGTCCTGTCCAGCTCGTCCCGCCATCGCTGTCGCCTTCTGGCTGTGTCAGAGCTCTATATTGTGGTTATTTTGACCCACAGCTCGTAAAAATGAAAGTGGAAATTTTCCTATAGGAAAATACACTACCAGGATAAAAGATCCTTAGTTCTAGGTTAAGACCTCGGCCAGGACTCCTAGTCCATGTCCGCATGGTGTATCGGTGTGCAAAATTTTGGTGTGATTAAGACTTGAGAGGGTAACAGTCACACTAACAAATCGATTGGCAAACAGACTGAGGTACTTTTGCGTTTAGAATATTAACTTATGTTATGGATTCTTGAATTTCTTATTTTCTGGCCATCAAACATTTTTCTTGCTAGTTGTTGAATAGTTGCTACTTATTGAATATTATTATTTGTTATGTCTTTTCACGTTATTATTTGTTTTGTCTGTGTGTGTGTATGTGTGTGCACATTTTAAAATATTTGAATAAAAAAAGAAACACAACTATCAGGAATAGGGCCCAAGCTACGGTCAGGGCTCCAGAGAGAGGAACCTAACAGTACGAGCCGTGGCTAGAAGTACCGCTTTCTGAATCAAGTCCTTAATACAGCTGCCTAACTACAGCCTGCCTTTGTTATGGGATATCTTCTTCAATCTCCGTTAGTAGACTTTGTAAGAACTTGTTGATCATAAATCTGAAGCCCGCATTGTTTTAAGAGCTGGTTTTGCATCCGTTGTAAACCGAACCATTATTTCTCAGCTTGAGCATTTAGTAATTGCCATCGGTCGGTATGCGCAGTCTCTGGAGGAAACCAGATTTTTGCTCTGTAATTTTATGCCTGTGTTAACAAATACCTTATTTCAGTTTTTGCGCTACCTCGCGCTTCATAATTACACGTTACAATAGCTATGGAGGAAATAGTATCATATCATCATTTCGAATTAAGAATAATTCCCAGGTGAACTCTACCAGCTAGCTAAAATAAATTTACCCATCTGCTATCTAGACTAGTACTTTTATTCGAATCACTACAGCGTTTATGCTGTCTTTCTACACCAGTGCACTTTTTCAACCCATTGGCTTATCACTATAAAGTCCGAGTTCCACCTCGCGTTAGCTCACTATGCAAGCAAAAAAACACATAATGGACACTTAGTAACTCTACGGGACACAAACGGCTCGCAATAATCGTTTAGTGAAGTCCAAATGACTTTTGCATTCTTAGTAGCTCCGGTCTTGCATTTAATGTTTGTTTCAAGAGCATCCAAAGAGCTTTGGCAGTGTGTGGGTGCTATTACTTCGATGCGAAGTTCCCGAGCAGTTTATAGTGTTGCATATTGAATAACCCGCATATTGGAACTAACGTCTGTGGCCTCCTCAAGTTTGTTTGATAACTCAGGTTAGTCATGGCCTCGTTTAGAACCGTCTTGAGTTTGCTGTTGCAAATTATTATGGCTGCTTCTGCTTTATTTGCTGCTTTTGTTGGTGTTTGACACATATTAGTTGCATATCCAGCATTCCTCTCTAATCACCATTTAAAATGTCCGTCATGTTACAGAGTAAATGAAAGTAGCATTAAATCAACTAAGGACATCATATTATAGTGGCGATGGCGACGCAAAGGATCGAATCTAGCCAATGATTCTTCTCGAAACGTTTTCCATAGATTACAATTGTTGTTTTACGAAGACAAACTTGAAAGTGAAAGATGCTGTGTGCCATTCCAATTTATCTTACTCGTGTTCCAGTAACCCTGAACCAGTTTTGTATTCTGAACGACATTCAATAAGCTGTCACTAACTACGGGGTGGGTTGGAGGCTGTCCAACATTCTAATAGTTTCTGGATCGCGTGGCTTTCACTTTAATTTATTTCAACACATTCCGCCAGACTTTCGGCTCTTTATTTGGAATTGTTAGAAAAAGTTCGAAGTTGTTTATGGCTGCGCAAGTTGTAAAGAACTGCCTCGTGGATTTAGTCACGCGGCTACCAACTCCTTACAAATACTTTTCTAAGGAGTTAACTTGTTCTTTCTTTTGAATATTCGAATGTTTTCTTTTTCTGTACCCACCTACTGATACTTTATCGTTGCTAGGTATATTAGCATTCTTGAGTATATCGTTACCACGTTCCTCTCTGTGTATGACAGTACCTACACTTTCCTTGAAGAGTCGTGGGCGTGCCAGCATGTTATGATAAACAACCCACCCAACACATGGTTTTAAACGGATGTCAACATAAATAACATCCATATTATTTGAAAGGGGTATTTCCAAATTATGTTTACCATGCAAGCCGAACGTTATGACAATAAACACAAACAAACAATGAACTAAACCCACATTTGTAGGTTAAGGCGTTAAACTAAAACTAGGCTATCGATTCAACGTTATTAAGCTCACCTCACTTTGTTCGAAAAACTAATATAGACCATGACTATAAAAAAGTTTCATTGGCTTGATAATCGAGTTGCTTCCGTTTTACGATTTCATTCATTTGATTGATGTTCATTTATACTATCAACTCATTATTTATTTGTAGTGAATCAAATGTTGTTTATTAGGAAATTAATGGGACACGTATTTTCTATCGCTGGGTATCAGACGCTTTTACGTGTATAATTTAGTATGTCAAGAGTATTAAATGTAGTGTTATTCTCTGTGTACCCAAACACTGATTTTCTACTGATTTTCGGTGGATAGGTTGATTTTACCCAGATTTCATCGTCGTCAACATTCTCCTTCTTACCCGTAGCATCTTCTTCGCCATCTTATTATTTTCCATCCATATCATCTTTTACACCGTCTATCATATTTCGTCCAGATTTCTTTAGTTTATTTGCTTTAGCTCCTAGGAGATACAATATGTTCGTCAGAGTCAATTAAGATACCAGCTGATATGATGAATGTATTGTTTGTTATTATTTTTCAACCGATGATTTATTCGTTTTCGTTTCGCCATAAATATTGAGCCGACACCCGTTAATCAGATTCGGCTTTTGGGATTCCGACTACGTCTGGCTGAAAAATGAAATATTGTTTTTTTATTATTATTATTTAGAATAAAATTCACAGTTTCTCTTCGATGTCGGTTTCATTTGTGATTAATATGTGAGGTGAACAGATTATGTGAGGTGTGTAGAGAAAAAGACATTCTATCTTTACGTACATAATTATGTATATTCAGAAAGTGGGTACATACATACGTATTATCTCATAACTCCAACAAGATACATCGCAAAATTAAGTAGATGCCTTTTATTAATTTTCCGTAGCTCTCAAAAGGCTTCTTTTGCTGAAAGGGACATAAGCTTCTTACGATCTTGACCAGCCGGCTTGTGAGAATTTATATTTATAAATTGAACATATTTTTGGTTCGTTTGTCACCTAGCTTTTTCTTAAAACCGTCTTTCAGGACTGATAAGTACTTCAACTATGAAATGACATGTAGTAAGGATTTAATTTGGCTATCCCAATTTTTTGTTGATGTTGCTTCTTGTCCAACATTTTTTTAAAATTTTGTAATGTCCATTGATAGCAATATTTCTTTATCTTCAACATCATTGACTTACAGTACTTTGATATCTTTGTGCAAAGCTGGTTATTTTGGAGATTTCTTTGGAACCATACTGTTCAAATAGTCCGTTTTGAACCAATAAGTGTTAAGTTTGATACTGCTGACTTCAAAAGGGAAAACAAGCATAAACAAACTGAACCTATAATGTTCTCTGATAAACTTACATAAGTGGAGTCTCCCGAACTCATAATTCACTATAATTACGACAAGAGATAACTTAAACATGGCATGCAGGGGTTATCAGTCTTGACGGCGTAAACGCACCCTTTGTTGCACCCGTGAATCAATCAACTCTGCCTTATCTTCTAATTGATGGGAACCAATACGCAATGAGCTTCCTAGAATGGTTGTATTGTTTATTGTTCTATGTATACTGTAGTGAATGTGAGCTTTGTGGTAGGTTCAGGAATTTGAGTGAGTGTTTGAAGATGATTCATGGGTTATTTTGAGTCGATGGATCGTTTTCGTTTTGGGTTCATATCAAAACTGCTCTTCCTAGATGTGTGTTTGGCAGTGGACATTATAGGCGATATGATTACATCTATTACCTAGTAAGCTTAGTATGTTAGCATATTTTACTAAGCTTTTTCTTCGTCTTGTCGATGATTCCCTTAATAAATGATCTAATCAAAAGACTGACCTAACACGCCTTTAAAGTCTTGGCTAACACTAAAAGAAAAATCGGCATAATTTCCTCGAATAACTCGGTAACCTGAATTCACAATGTTAATGCGCAAACAAAAAATCCTTAATTAAATAATTTGCAATATCATTCACAACCGTAACCCAAAATCCTAACCAAACAAAATAACAGTACCACAGACAAACAATTAGTTCCTAAAGTCAAAGAAATAGGCATTCCTATTCAAATTAGGTGCTCCTACCGCTTCGGTCTGAGCGTAAACAAGGCTCGAGTAATTAAATCTAAATGCGTATCTTCATTCTTCGCGAGTTCCGTACATAGAATGTTTACGTGTTCGGCTAGGATGTTTGTTATTGCTTTGGTGAGGGGTCAGCGGAGGAAAAAATCCAGCGTTTGTGAAAATTGTATCTTTGGGAGAGAAATATGAGGTAATTTTGATGAAGATGATAGTGGTATTTAAGTTTGATAACCAGTCCTACTAAGGGGTATTGCGCTACCGAGTGATTAGGTTATGGAGGTCCGCAGTCACTCCATGTCAAATACTGGTATTCATCTGTATCCGGTTAGATTGGACCCTAGCATAGTTGGGCAAAGTTTTGATGAAAATGAGGACTGTATGAAAATTACTTTGCAGGTTTCAAAGTAATTTTGGCATATTATAAGTACGTTGTTGGAGACGAATAACAGAAACCTCGAAAAAAAATCTTCCATTTCTTCACGAGAAAACATGTTCATATCGTGCTCCACGTTTACTTTGCCTTTCTCTTGTACAATAAGAACCACTTCAATGTATACTTAAACATATCTTAATTCTTAAGCCAAAGCCATTCAGTTCAATATCGAAACAGTTCAGTGCATAATTCAACATCTTTAAGGAAACCGGTGGGTAAAACCGCGGAGTGCAGTGTCGACAAACTGATAAATATTCAGAGCAGACGTACTCGTACGCAAGTCTATTTCTGTTCCTAGGAAGTATCATTTGTTACTGTATTATGTATTCATGACTTGGTCGCTTGTTTTGGGACAGAATTAGGGTGTGTCAATAAGTTAGCTTCAGTAATGCGAGTACGTTTTGATTGTTAAAGTTTTTCTTTTACTACGTTCTAGTTTGTGTTGTTAATGAATGTTTTAGATTGTTCGGAACTTTATAGGAATTCGATATGGTTGACGATTTTGCATCTTCCGTTGATATTTATTAAGACTTGATAAGCAGAGCCGATGTAGGTACTGTCTAATTCAGTTTTTACTTTATACGGTACAATATTATCGAAAGTTTTCTACTAACATAAACGTAATATTAACTTAGTAGGGTGCGGCACACAAGTAAAGAATTCTACTTTATGAGTTATCTATGTGTAGATTCTAAGCTTGACAATAAAAAATTCACCACCTGCAAAAACCTAAAAGCCAGTGTAAAAACAAAGCCTTCGCTGCTCTGGAACCTAATCTGACGCGTACCATTACTCCATATGGCCTTGTGACAGGCCTATATAAGTAATCATCTATGTGCATATACGCCGTGAACTTTCATCCGCACTTTTATGACGGTATTTCCTTCGCATTCAGCGGTGATAGCGTTCGGGGAGCCTCGTCTTCGACGGAAATGGCCGATGAAATTAATATTGACGCCGTAACCTCCGAGTGAGTGGTAAGATGTGTTATGTGGTTGATTGTTCATTTTCATTTATACGAACACACAATAGAATATTCTTGCGAAATTTCATGGAGACAGTAGAATACTAACAGGAAGAAAATGCAAATATGTTACAGTATTCAAATTCAAAATTGAAAAGATGTTGGTCTTATCCGTCTATTAATTAGGTGCTCTTTTGAACAGTTTGCTGAATAAAAGATGACAACGACGTCGATGTAAATCTATGAAGGGATTCAGAATTCCGAGCAGATTTTTTTATACCACGCTCTCAATATTCGCTTTTCTTTTTACATAAATCGTGTCGATCGCTTGTGAATTATGCAGCGACACTAAAATTTTTTTCGCTCTCCCAGCTAGGCTGAGATCATCAACTTCGAATATGACAGGCGACATTGTTTGATTAAACCTTTAATTCATTTTTGCTGCTGAAGCTCCATCAATTGTAATATTCTATGCAAGTAGGCTTCTTTCTTTATTTATTCGAAGTCCTGAATAGACAAAGACAGAGGAATCTACAGATAAATCTACTTTAGAATTGAAGTCTTGTAGTTTAACTCTGTCCAATTACGTCTAGATGTTTGTCCGATTCAGTACAATGTACAGCTGTATTCCTTTGATGGTCTTAATTAAGATTTATACCAAAATCGACGATGAAGATCTTGAATACACAGTAGGGGCCGTACTTTACCTAGGTTCGGTCCCATATTGATGAAGTGCCTCTATTAGGTCGGCAACGTATTGGGCAATCATGCGCGACGGCTAATACGCTGACCGTAGCCCAGTTATCCAGTCTGACGTGCCTACGGTACATTAGTTTAGTCGCTTTGAGCTTTATTTGTCGTAAAATAGTCTAGGCTAGGGTTTTTACGACAGGATGGGTTTATAGGTTTCCTGATTTTTGTAGGAGCTGGACTAGAAATGAGAGAAAGCCCATTTCACATTGATACTTCTAAAAGATGTTATGGCTTCCTGTTTTTTTTTTTTGCCTAAATTAACAATTGAATGCCAGTGACATACTGAGAATCCTTATCACAAATAGATCAACCAAATAATACGCTTTAGACTCCGTATTCATCTCAAAAGTTAATTGTAATTAAATACAAATCCAATACACGAACACAGGAATGGAATGGAATTAAAATTCTCATTGAATTCCAATTTACCGTCAATATCAATGGGCGATGCTCAAATTACCGAATTCTGAATAAACACAAAGGAATCAGAGATCAAATTTATCCGTGCATGAAGACAAAGGCAGTCTTTTAAGGGCACCGGTGCTCTGGTAGCCCTGCGAAGGTCGAATTGGCACGTGTTCGAATAACTATGTGAGTATGAGGGGCATATTATAACCTTTTTGGCAATTGCGACGCAGTTTCGTTTACTGAAAGACGTATTGATCGAAGGCTGTAATGCGTAATAGGGTATCAGAAGGCTGCTTGTGTATGTGAGTTTAAATATTTGTTAACGCACCCACGATACAGGAGAAAGTCCTAGTGAGGGTTTAAATAAAAAAATCTTGTTTGGCTTGTCAACTAGGACTTCATGCGTTCTAGAACCTCGAGGTGCTTTGCTTTACTAGCGAGAGCCATCTAAAAGCCTTTAAGTAGGCAAATATTTTTATTACCAAAGATGAGTGTTTAATATCTACGAATGTTAATGGGATACAAATCCTTCAGAATCGCAAATCAAATTAAGCATTCCAATTTGGCCACAATGTCGATGCCCAAAGCTCCAATTACTGTTGTAATCAAACACAAAGGTTACAGAGATCATTAAATTAAACCCGATCGTGCTTAGAGGAAAAAGGCTACCCTCTAATGGTTACACGCTCTTTGAAGGTCAAATGAAGATGTGCTAAAAAAATAAGGAATTCAGTTCTGAGAATCGTAAAATATGAAACAATAGATCTTCCAACCACAGAAATTCATCATTCTCCTGCCCTTATCCTAATTTATTCGGGGTCGGCGCAGCATGTTTTCTTCTTCGATACTCCTCTATTACTCGTCCTCTCAGCAGTTACCTCCTTTCTAGCCAGATCATCCTTCACACAGTCCATCCATCGTTTCTTTGGTCTTCCTATATCCATCCACATTCATACTCAAAACTTTCCTCTCAACATTTTCCTCATTCCTCCGCATCACGTGCCCATACCACGATAACCGATTACCACTCAACTTTTCAGTCACCGGCGCCACTTTCAGACTTTCTCTTATGTACTCATTTCTCATTTTATCCATCCGCGTTACACATCCCCTTTAACATTATTATTAAATTGACTAAATTAATTTCCAATTTAAACCTAAAGCTCAACAGATCTTAACATACAACGGCAGTGGCGATCATTGGATTGATTCTAATCCGGCAGCGCTGTGAAATTCAAATGCGGGCACGTGGTAGATCTTAGCATACAAAGGTATTAGGGATCATTTGGGTTGAGTCCGATTTGGCGTAGACTAAGGCGATTAAGAGCTCCAGTAGCCTAGTGAATGTCGACACGCGCTGCTAGCAAGATAAAAAGATTCAGTTCAATTGAAAATAACTGCAGCACTTCTGGAAGCTTAAAAAATAGTAATTAAAGGAAACAGAGTAACCTCTAACCAAACGCATTGACTAAACAATGCGCAAAGCTCAAGAAATCTTAACATACAAAGCCAGCAGGGATCATTGGTTTAAATCCGAGTAAAGACAAAGGCGATCTTGTAAGAGCACTAATGCCCATACGTGCTATAGAATGAGGATATCCAACTCAATGAATACATACAAACAGGATTAATAGATACTCTGATAATAGTAATTCATGTAAACAGAACATCCTTAGCAGGCAGTAACCAAACTAAGCACAAAGCTCGAGAAATGTCAAATTCTCAACATACAAAGGTATCAGGGATTCAATCCGCGAACCATCATGGAAGGGCACCGGTAGCGTTGCAAGGGTCATATGCCGAATCGTGTTAGAAAGATCAGGCTATTCAGCTTAATGTGAAATTAACTACGGCCCTTTGTACTCTAAATGTCGAAAGAATACAAAAAACAAAACACAAACCGAATTCTTAACATACCAAGGTAGCAGGAATCATGCTATCAAATCCGATCATGCGTGAACACAAAGGCGATCCTTTAAGGGCACCAGTAGCCCTGCGAAGGTCGCATACCCACGTGCTGCTTAAATATGTATTTACGTTTTAATCAACCTGAGGACGCGCATGTTCGGGGTTCTAATGATGTCGCCTGTTTGATTATTATGTGTTGGCTTAGCTCCTACGTGCTTGCTGGTATTTGTACTTAACATTCTTGTTCAGTTGATAAATATACCTACTACATGGTAGTTATTTGGAGGTAGCTTGGGATTTTGTCTGGTCTTATCTTCGTCTGGTAGGCTTGTAGAACTGTAATATATGTACTTCTTTTAAGTAAGGTTTACTTCTGAGTTGGCGTTAACTATGAGTAGGAGGATCAATTTCTATTATCAAACACTATCTATTGTGTAACAATTTTTTACTAATTATCAAGTTTTCAGGCAATTTTAACGCTGTATCAAGTATACAAGTGTAGATGTAGATGTTGACTAGCCCAACTCAATTGATATTTGCAACTAACTTAATTTACGCGGGAGGAAACAGATGTTCTCAATTTCCGAGAACTAGTTATTAACCCAGATAAATCTGCTAACGAACATGAATTAAATTATTAACTCTACCGTGAATTCCAGTTGCGGTTTTCAACCGAGCCGAACCGAAGTCACGTGTTATCTCATTCAGATGAATACTAGCTACAGTGAAGCGTCAAAGTTACTCACGTCCCTCCAAGAAATACATATATATTAATTCAACTTGGCAGAGTTGCCAAGCCAAAGCTTTCTCCTTAAGGCCTTTGGTTTGCGTGGCTTGCCCGAGTTTAGGAGCTGCTTCCGTCTCGCCCCGCCCACTGGCTTCTCATTGTTGTTCAAAAGTGTTTGGCTTCATTCCATTTTGCAACATTGTCCTGTTGACGCCTTTGATTGCTTAAGTTCTCGAAAGGAGCTTTCGGGAGTTCCTTTGTCTTTTGTGAATCGCTTTGATACAACAGTGTTTGTCACAAACAGTTACTTGTTTGTCTAGCTTGTAACTTCGTGTTTGTCTAAAATTCCTTGCTGTGCTGCTTTTGTGCTGCAATTAATTAAAATAGATCAGAATCTTATTTATATTTCGTTATTCGAAGATGTGAGTTGAAATACACATGGCCTCCGAATAATTTGATTAACTTTGGGTCTAAAGGTCGACATATAGCCCCAATGCCATAAAATAATATGAGAGTACGTCACATAAAAATGTCAGATACCCTACAAACGTAGCTGTTCTATGGTATGTTGTTAAAAATTCCAACATAAACTAAAAACCGTATCCAGCTAATAAAACACAGAACGTAACCTGAACCAACAGCGTTGAACGAATAACTTTTTACAACGTCACAACTTATTACGACGATATAAATAAAAAAAGGAGGCGCACAAAAGAAAATAAAACTCCTTCGACACGACCACTTTGTCACATGATATACTAAATCCTTAACGAACGGTTTCTTCGCCGAGTGCCCTTCCATATGAACGGTCTGAAGAACTCGTTGGTCGGTGCTTCGAATGGTCGATCTTATCTCGATGGAGCGAGTTGACTTATTTGGGTAATGTATTGACCGTTTATGTGAGGCGATGACTCGGTCGATTTATTCTGTATGTGAGGTTTCATCGCCATCTTCAGTATAACTATTGTGAATTAATGGATTGCAATGAGTGTCATAGATCCGGACACTTGATTGGATAGACAAATAGCTTTGCAATATGGCATGATTACAATAGCATTCCTCTAGAACCATTCCTATTTACTAACTAACTCTATAATTTAGCACTGTGGTAAACATCCAGTACACATATGCCTATGAGCGCTGCCAAAGCAATTAGCGTTGCCGTCGCAAGTTTTAATGCCCAAATGACTTCATTTAGGTAAACAAGGTGCCAAGTTCCAACTTCGTAGTCTTTGACATTGTTAACGTTCCTAGCGTAACATGACTTTGCATAATTTTCTTTAATGATACAATAAAATCATCTATGTAAGAGGGTTGTCTCTGGCATAGTAGTGTAAGAAAATCTGACACGAGTTTCCTCCATTCGAAGGCAGCGGCGTGTGAGGGTGCGAAGGCACTTTCGGAGATTAATATCTCGTCTAGTTATTTGATATGGAGCTGAAACACGGCCTTTGTCGCGTCGTTTATTCTTGTTTTCCCTTAATATGTTTGCCATAGGATTAGATAGGCTATTTTTGTACGGAATCAGATTCTGTCGTGTCATATGACTTGTATGATATTGACATATAATTTCCTTTATGAGATGGGTTCGTAAAGAAACCACTAAAAATAGGTATTGATAGTTTTGAGTTTCGAGCTACACGATAACTTACAAATGCTTGCACTGGCTGGACAGGTCCACTCAAATCTGCGTGGTTCTTTCTTCAAAAGACCATCTCAGATACTCATCTGCATAGTCCTCATGTGAGTTGACCAAGATTATGTCTGGAGCTCTGAGTTTGTTTCGGCTTTTTCTTCTCAAAGTAGTCCGGTACGAAACATCGGCCTCATTTAGTTTTAAAAAAAGAAGACGTAAAAGTGTTTTTAAAAACCTATTTGCAAAAATAATCATAATTTCATCAACGTAACTGCACAAGAATTTCATTGATAAAAGAAACAGTCTTGTGACATTCTACACAATATTAACTCGTAGAATCTACACAATTCCTTGTTCGATCCGACCGAGTGAAATGGTAACCATTTTGCTCATGCAACGAAAAAACGTAGACAAGAATTAATTCGTTCGCGTGAAATACTGGGGTCTACCCTGACGCAAAGGGTAACGTAGATTAATGTGGTGCCGTTATTAGGGGCTGGATATCGGCTCGGCCTATCGGAAGCTTTCCATAATCGCCGAGTGCGTTTATTTCAATGGAACGCCTTCCATCTTCTTGATTGACGGTTTTAGGTCATCGAGTTTGGGGAGGGTTTTGGACAAAGGGTCTTCTGAAAATATTCTTTTGGGGACAGGTGGAAAGATGTTCGTATAAAATTCATATGATCACTTTGTTACTTGGATGATGTATTGATTTTCTGTTTGTGGAATTGCACCGTAGGTAGCGCCACAGTAGACCGGAAGTATTTCGAATTGGTAATAAAAATACGATTGAATTCACTGTTCGAAGTAAAAATATGTTATATTATATCAGCTCAAAAGTTATAAAACTCTCGTAAAGATATGACGACGTCATATTATTTCCTCTTCCGATATTTCTATATCCTGTGATTGTGTATGGCTCACATTATCGTTATGTTGTCGTAAAGTCCCTTTCCGTGTCCGTTATTGGGTTTATCCAATTGTCCGGTCGTCAGAGTCTCTTACGTGAGAAGATAAAAGCCATCTGTTCAGGATATGTGCTTAGGGAAACCCCGAAATTGATTTCAGATCGTCTGAAAATACGAGGTGGAATATCGACGCGAAAACGGTAACCACATACTCAGTACATCATTCTGAACCCCCCCACATAGAAATCTTTCGTCGGTTATTAAAAAACAATCAGCTGTTCCATACATTTTGACCTTGTAGGTATTGCACTTTTGTAACAGCAATTTTTTTTTAATAACCAACGAAAAAATTATATGTGGGGGCGGTTCAGAATGATCTACTGAGGTGTCCCTTCCACGACGAATGTAGCTTCGCTAAGTGGGTTCTTAATGTTATTAGGGGTGGAAATTTAATTATAAGTAGTTAATTTTGCGTTTCAACCGGTGATCCTAAGATATGGTATTGTAAGATGCAAATTTTCAATGCTGAAACTGATTAATTTTATGATATAATAATCAGCAAAGGATCTTTTTAACCTTTCACTGATACTATCACAAAGAAATGCAATGATAACAGCGTAAATAACTAGGTATTGTAGTGCAAACAATAGTACAATTGGTCCCCATAGCTCGCACGGTCGGTTTTAAACAACACCTTGTACTACATCTTATCCATCATCATATATTTGCTCGGTTTAATTGCGTGTTTCAAACTATGCACTAGCGTCATACTGCATGGCTGAAGTTTACATTGTTGTTGGAACTAGAAATTTGTAACGTGTTAACGTTATCGAGTTCTCAGGAGGGTAACTGAAGTGTTGGTAGCGTTCGACTAATCTTACTCAAGTGTTAGGGAGACTGCACACCAGGTACCTTAACGTCTTTGATGGGATCTTATGAGTGCAGGTATCAGTCTAGTATATGTTGTGATAGCCTAGTGGTGTGACCGTCGGACTGCCAAGTCATAGGTCTCAAGTTCGAACCCAAGACACGCACCTCTGACTTTTCGGATTCATGTGCGTATTGTATAATTATCACTAGCTTCGGTGAAGGAAAACATCGTGAGGAAACGAGCATGCCTGAGAGAGCTAGTTCTCGACGGCATGTAAAGCCAAGTCAGAGGCCCATGGGCGGCATAAAACTCTGACACCAGGTTAGTCAATAACCACACGATATAGAAGAAGTCTAGTTTGCTATCTCCTTTAGTTTGTTCTCATTATGGATTCAGGATTTCGCCGAGACACGGAGCGTTTGAATAAAACTTTAGCGTACTGCTGAGTTCCAAATTAGTTTAGAGCTACTTAATACTTAACACGGATATTATTACTTCAGCACTGTGACTGAATGTGTATGCGATTTATTCGTATCACGTATTTTATTTATGTCTTTTTTCTGTTTCAGGTAAATCTTTTCCATTACGCGATGCCAGAGGTCCGGGATTTGGCAAGGTAGACGAATACGTGTTAATTTGGTTGTCCACATATTCATGTTATTTGATTGTTCTATAAATTTATAACTAATCTTTCAGTTTGATTTTTCAATCAAATAGGAGTTTAACCTAATGAAACTCTGTTGTGTTGCTGCGGAGTGTGTGTCGCCACTTCTTCTCCCCACCTACAATACTAGGCGTTGGTGAAAATGGGGTAGGCAGGGGACAGTCTAGTGTAATGTTGACGGTCAAACATGCTGATTTTCAGCCCAATTTAAATAAATGACAAATGATGATGATAATTACATTAGACAATGCACTTTACCGATGCGTGTATTCGTACAATCAACCGTTAATTTCCAACGACATTATGCAAACACTTTCGTATAACTCGTGTGACACACGTCGTTTATATACAGGTGCATAATATTATGCAAATACATACTTGTAATGTATGTGTTTCGTATCGTCTGTGTCACACTGTACCTACACCAAGTTCGCATACCATTCGTGCGGTTAGCTTGTATGCGGACAGTCGCGTACAAATTGATTTAGAATTTGTTATTGTATTGCCTCGAGTTATCGTAATGTGGTGAGCGGAATTTTGATTGTTTTTGTTTTTAACTAATAATCACTGATTCATTGCACTGGAAAACAAAGCACTTAAAAGTCAAAGAATTTTATTAATGTTAAAACAGCAACCTCATTTTGTTTCTAAAAAAAACATACACCTATTGCCGTGTGCGTGTGAAAATGCTTGTAAAACAATTTATTTACAGAATAATCATCATTTGTCAAACCTTGCGAGATGAAACTCTTGGTATTCAGTAGTACTGACTTTGAGGAAAAGGAAAAATTAGAGAACTCTGGTTTTAGTACTGTCTCTGGTGTTAATTGGAGCAGATGAATCCCTAATAAATGATCTAATCTGGTCTAATAATATTCCGATTTGGGAAAATATTAGATCTAGAATTGAATCGTTTGTTATAAGTACTCAATAAAAGCAATTGCTTTTAAGACCCGTTTTGAGAAAAATATTTTTTAAATTACCAATAGCGCCTAAACGTTATGAAAGTCCAACTTAAGGTGGAAGCGCAAGTCTGCATTTGCAGGTCAGTGTCAATACAGCCTGACACTGACCTGAAAATTGCAAAAAAACGCAAGAAATTTTAAATTTCGCGGGTTACCCGAGCGCTTTCCCCTTAACTAAAATTATTGTTTAAGAAAAAAAAAAAACATTTTATTATGGACAACTACGAGATCCACACACATTGTTAGTAAAACAGGTTTGCACTTAAAAACTAATGTTAGTAACTTAACTAAAGACTAATTAATGAGAAGACCCCCCCATCAAATGCTAGGGTATAAGTCTTCTCACAAATAGCCTTACTAAGGAGGAGGAAGTATCGGTCGCCACGGCCTTCAGGATGCTATTGTGACTGCTCCTTATTCTTCTCAGAAGCGAGGCCGTATTTTTCGGATGATGACATTAAACCCATCGGTATGGGCTACCGCGAACAATTCAGAAGCACTGCAAAAACGAGGCAATCGCAACAGCATCCTAAAAACATTATTATATTGGACGCGTAGGACATCCAAAGAGTTTTGCGTTGTCCCGTATAATTATCACATTATATAAACCACACACGCCATTCGCAGTAAAACACATCTGCCCACTCTCAGCTGTGGCAGGTGTTGCCAACGACGGCGCTGATAACATCGTTAGCATCGCCGTCGCCAGGTGCTGCAGTTAACGTATTAATTTATACCGCTTTATTCAATACGGGTTCGACGGCTGAAACTTTTTGATCATTTTTGGACCTCCGAGTTTTATAACGAAGGTGCGGACGGACGGAATTGATTCAATTAATTTTTCAGTCGGAGTTTATTTTGCCTTTTTTAAACCCAGATTTCTATGTGAGGATGCTGTAAATCTGTTCCATTTACGGCTTAACTTAGTGGCGGTACTTTCATACAAGTCTAAAAGCTTGGCTTGCTCTTATAACCTACAACTCTTTATGATGTTAGGGTTTCTGAACAGTACGCTTGTCTTATTGTTGGCCCCTAGACACGCCACTGCTTAACAGCATGTTGTAGTACAATATGCACATAATTCTTTGAATCATACCCGCTATGTCGACTCCCGTTACGGTTTTGAAGCAAAATGTTAATATTGAAAGTTGCCTACCACTTTTTTACCGACTAGTACATTTCACATAAGTCAACACGATGCGTGCGTACAGTTTTCCTCATAGCATAAACATCACGGCATGTATCTGTCTATACTATACTATCTTTGACGTAACCTTTAACGTAATACCAGCTAATCATCAATCTCTCAGTCTGTACTTCAGACCCGCTTGACCTTTCACTAATCGAAATAATCGAAACTTTGTCTGGTTCGCAAGTTCCTAAGTGGAAAACTTCTTATTAGCTTATCAATACTTACATGTTGGTAAACATGTTGCGATAACATTTTGATGATTTAATAATAGACGTAATATAATTGGACGCATAATATCAAAATATTGTGTCATCAAGGTTTTAAAGTTTTTTTCCGACAAAACAAAATTCGCTTATGCAACACAAAATATGGAACACCGCTAAAATATTATAAACAAAATATTACCGCAATACGAGACACCATGTTTATATAATAGTGTTGATACATATTATATCGAAAAACAACAGCTGCTGAGTCCATTCAGCAAATTTGGCACGCTCTTGAACTTAAAATGCCAACATATCTTCCGCATTTCTTCGAATCTGAACCTTATACGCCAGTGTTAAAGGTCAGGGTATATTTTGGCAATAGAAGTCGTGGTGCGGTATTCAAATATGTTGGCTAGCGGGGCACACAAACACGCGGGCTGTGCCAAACTCTATCTATCCGCGCGTAATCATAGAACGACTGGACATCATCCAAATTATAGGAGACATGTTTCGTTTTTGAGTGCTTTCAGTACCATTTAAGTTCGTGTGACAGAACGGGACTACTGGGACTCGTTTGGCAGTGCTCAATTTTGTCATTAAACATTGAATAGCTCTTATTGCTGCATGTTCGTCAACATGATCATCCCTCTCCTGTCTTTATCCCAATTTATTTGAGGTCGGAGCAGCATGTCTTCAAACTCAAACTCATAGCATTTATGTCAATTAGACCATTACAGGCACTTTTGGATGTCAAAACACAAAAAAAAAACTAAGCTACAGTCCCAGCCACAGGGCATAATAACTTGTGAAAGTACTGTAGTTGCCCATTCGAAAAAAATCTTCTTCTTCCATACTTCTCTATTACTCGTCATCTCATGTATTGCTGTATGTTCATGGTTGATATTGTTATGGTTTCCACAAACTGCCAACGTAAACTTTCCGTCATTCAACTTTCTAGTATCATCTTTACATCTAAGGTTTGCATAACAAATATCAGGTTGTTTTCAAAGTTTTTGAACATAAACTCTAAATTAGATAACTCTGCGACAGACCCGAGGGTTCTAGAGTCGTATGTGTAACTCCAAGTTAGAAAACTAGTTCTGAAAGTGAAAGATATCTGGAGTAAACAGGATTCGGATGCTACGGAAGGGTTTCATCAGATAATTAAGAAAGGATTTTGTGCTAATGATGTGATTTCACCTAAACTTTTTACCACATTTCGGTATAGTTTTTATTGCCAAGTACATTGGACTCATTTTGATAGAACTGTTCCATATTTTATGCCCTATCATAAAATAAAAATGCGTTTAAAAATAAAGTAGAACAATAAATGAACGAGAGGGTTTTCAAGATAATTCCGAATGGTAACAGAAGTATAAAACTTAGTTCACGGATTATGTACTACCTATTGTTCATATTTCATGATTGATGGCGACCTACGAATCACATTCTCTCGGGGCTAGACAGGGATGATTAATATCTTAGAATCTTTCACGTAATGTTGCTTCATTAATAGTTCTTGGTTCAGACGTTGCTTTTGTTTCGATTCCAGCTTGATATTTAATTCAGTATTCATTATGATTGATGTCACCGTCTGTCCGTATTGCTGCATTATCTGTGACATTGTGATGATGGCTTCATCACTGTAAATTATGATGTTCAGGAATCGATTAAGGCCATGTCTTTGATTTTCAAGTGATTGAGTGCGGTTGATTTTACATTGATGTCGATGACTTATTCATTCTGTGTACCGTAGTCATTAATGACGCAAGGGGTGTACTGTTTCTTCCTGTAAGTATAACGATATAAACATCAAGTTTCGCAGCAATATGATAAATAATGCCCCAGTGGTCTAGCGGTCGGAAGCGCGACTGCTGACCATGAGGTCTTGGGTTCGATTTTCGAGTCGGGCAAAGTGTTATAGGGTTTTTCCGTTAGGAAATTCTTAGTAGCAGCCACGGAGTCTGGATTTGTGCCCGGTTGATGGCAATAGACTCGCTCCCTATTAGGTACACCTCTGCCTAACCCGTCGGGGATTACAGGCGTGATGTTGTTCTGTATGATCAATAATGTATGTTACGTTAAAAATAAGTTTTCCAGCTTCTAATATCTTAAAAGTGTCAGGAACCGTTACGCATATCTCCAAACCAAATTAGGTTATGTTCAGAAGCCCGCTCGTGTATACTAGTACTTATCCCCGACTCCTTGCCCCTGACATTCCGGTCACGGACAAGACGAAGATTATTTATGGATGCAGCGAACGGGATATAAAAATTTGGAACAACAGCAAATAGAATAACTAACTGAATTCAGGCACGTTTTCGATAAGGATTGTCTCATAATTTACTTAGAAAACAATTCACC
Source organism: Standfussiana lucernea (assembly GCA_964057025.1). NCBI lineage: Eukaryota > Metazoa > Arthropoda > Insecta > Lepidoptera > Noctuidae > Standfussiana > Standfussiana lucernea. The sequence goes on along the minus strand of OZ059806.1, from coordinate 11,893,668 downwards.
ACAATACGATTATTATAAAAATAGATTGTCTTCCGTAAAACGATATACGTATGATAATCCTGTGTTATAAACACGACTCTGATCGTAAGACAAATAATCCATTTGATCGCAAGCCAAAAAAATACTCGATCTGCATTAGCTTTCTAAACCCATTGGTAATGTTATCTTATTACGAAATTGGGTCAAGTTTATCCTTTGCGGCAGTTTTTGCGAATCCCCAATCACCATTCGTGGGGCTCTCATACCTGACATTCACATCACAACCCTTTAACGACTTCAGCACGATTCATTTATTCAACTAGTGTAAGAATAATGCGTAAAAGCAGTCCTATAGGAAAATATTTTCTGGGTGTTAATTGGTTTAAAATAACTAGCACACCAATTAGTGCGGAATACCGTATGGTATTCGTACGGTTTTAATTGATTATTGTTTTCGTCAATCGATATTGGCGGAAAATGTTGTTGCATTAACTTTTTATTGATAGTTCGGAATAATGATGTTAGGCAAGATTAAAATTATTAGAGTATAAATCAAAACAGAATAAATACAAACAAACAAAACAACAACAAATAAAAACAAAAACAATTTGTAATAAAAACAGATTTCTTTTACGAGCCCATGATCAAGGAGTATATAATAATCTATCATTCAGATGATTTATTTCTACATGCTTAAATTCAGCAACTGTTTTGATATAAACGAATAATGAAGGAGACTTAACGAAGGTCTACATCTGGTAATATTGTTTCAGAAGGGTATACAATGTCAAGTTCACAAAGAAAAACTCTCGCATGATTTATTTTTATAAGACCCTCGTTAGCGTTAAATGACGTTTTAGCAAAAAGTACAACAAAATAGAAAGTGGAGATTTATGATGGCATAATATCTCTTGGACATCTGAGTGCGTTGACTGGGAGGACTGGAGGTCACAGAGAGGTCGAGAGGTAAAAAGAAATCCACGCGTAAAAAAATATAAGTAGCTTTCTCTGCCCAGAATTTTTAGCAGTAGACAATGATACATCTACAAGGATATAGATTTTGTGAATCATTTCGATGATTGAGTTAATTTAAAAATCAATACCAATCGACAAGACTGCATACATTATGGATCCAGGAAACCACTAATTTCCACACAGCTGGATTTGTTTTTTGTATCATTATTTGTCCGATGATGAGCAAAAATGATTAAGTAAGGAATAATTAACAATGTTAATATTATATAGAACATGAACGAGCTACGAGAATAAAGTCACAGCGCGGCGAAAAGTTAGTCATCGAGTACTGATGTTACAGATTGGTCATCAGCTACTTCCAAGAGAAAATGGTAATAATAGCAGTCAGAGAAGTGAATCAGAATAATCCAGATCATAAAACGAGGAAAGTAATCTACAAATAATTTTTTACTTTCATCCATCCAATTTTGAAGCCGTGATTATTTTCTATTACCCACGCCCGGAGACACGACCAGAAATAAATTTTGAGGATTGTGTTCGTGTGTACCGAGCGGGATTAGTGGATTATTTTTATTTCGTTCTTTCAGCCTTCAGTGTCAATCTAGACGCGGATCATCATAATAAACGTCTGCACTAAAACGAGTGTTTAGATCATAAAATATATCATTCCTCTCCCCCGTTTATGTCACCCGAAAAGACATGACCTTCTGGAAAGTATTACGGTACCCCATACCTCATAAAGGTTTGTATTATCGCTTTCACATGGGCAACCTTGCACCTATAAACAGTGTCGTTTGACCTAGACCGTGTACTCTAATTTATCTTGTGATAACTATGGCGCCGCTAATAATAGACTAGGTGTCGCCGACGGGCGTTGCCCGGATCGAGTCAACGAGCTTCAGACGGCGAGACTCGAGACGATTTCGGTAATAAGGTTGATGTATTTTCAGGTCTGCCTAACGTCCCAGCTTATGTTTCTAGACGTAAAATGCGGTACGGAATATTAAACAGTAAAGTATGTCACTTTGATGATAAAACAAGTTAATATCCCGGCGAAGCTGTCCTTATTTACGCTTGACGTGTATCCAAGTTTGCTACCCTGAACTTTTTCGTATACAAGTTTTATACTTAAATGCTTCTTAGTGGAAACCCTAGGCGAACTTCGGAGATAAATTTTCTCCGAACAGCTGTTGCTGTTTCTGTGAATTTCAATAATTTGTAATTGAATTCTGTTATTAGATCGTTCTCAATTTTCGCTGAGGCCTTTACTAGGCAGGCTTTGGAGTTCGATTTTCTCAGTAGTTGTTTGAATTACGCCTACAGTAGACTCATAATGATATTAATTAAACTTTCAAGCACTCATTTCAGTCTCAGATTTATTCTAAGACATTTCAACTTCAACCCCGAGGTTAGTTAACTCATTAATTAGCAGGTTTTTGCTTGCTAGTTGTAATTTACGGCCAAGTCGAAAGACAGACATTTACACAACACTTCTTCTAACAGATTTTTCAGTCAGATTTGAACATACTTTGTCCTTACTCGTAGTGGAGGAATAAGGGCATTCGGTGATTTAAATAGATGGAGCTCACAGGGGTCGGTCGACGCATCCGTGCATGTAATGTCAACCTAATTTGTGTTGACCTTGCGAGCTACTTTGTTTTCCATACGAGGAATTAGCAGGTTTCCGTTACACATCAGTTTCTCTGGGTTTATTTAAGTATTCATGTAATAGCTTATCATTTCGAAGCGAGTTCGAACAACAATGGAAAGATATATTCTAGTAGGATCCATAAATATCTCCACTCATTACACTGCCAGCAATATAACTACTCATAAAATTAATTAGAAACCATTATTTCACGTGTACTCTATCTCTCATATAACCAGCCGAGTAATAGGTGCTTAATTAATTCGTTTGCGAAATTTCATTTCAGTACATATTATAATATATATATACATATATTATATCAGAGTTGAAGGTCGCGAACTTGGCTGTCGCTCGCGGCAGTTCACAAACTTTGTTAATTTGCAACGAGTGCTCCTGGCAGCTTTAATGGCTGTTTGCTACGTTTCAAAACTTGGCTCTTTCTCTTCGTCTTGACATCCGATTTGCAGCTTAATTGTGAAGCGCTTTTCCGTTTCAAAGGAAAAGTGAAAAGCGCTGCACGTTGGGGCTGGTTTTGGCGCGCTCATATTATGACATCTGTCGCTGCAAGTTTCTGGGAGCTTTTGTGTATTTTAGATGCTTTGAGAGAGTTTACTTGACGGGTTCTGCCAAATCATGCTATTGCAACTTATTATACTTTTGGAATACTTAAAAATTTAGAATTCGATATCCTTAATTGTTTTGTCATTATTTTATAAAGACCGAAACTCGAATCATCAATCGGTCGTTTCATCTCTTTCTTCAACAACTTCAACAATTACAAACTAGTCCACCTAACTATTTTTACTCCCACATTCCGCCATTTTAACATGTACATGTACATTGCGTACAGTTGTCCGCGGAGTTTGTATAGTGATAACAGAAATAGCTTATCCACTCACACTCTCATTATTGGATCATCGCCGAGAGCACACGAGAGTTGATATGTTGACACTTCTAAAGAAACTTCGCTTTTTTCGTGGAATAATGATTGCATCTTTTAGATAAGACCCTCATCTGCTGGAGTGTCCCAGAACCCCAGGTGTCCGTTAACCAGGGATACGTAATACTATGTTTGTAACAACTTCAAATTACAATGATTTTTAAAAGTTGCTTAGTGTTGACATATTAGTGGTCGTGACTGTACACATGAGAATTCTTTACGCGCATATGTCTTGTCGGTTCGGTAGTGGTCGTGACTGTACACATGAGAATTCTTTACGCGCATATGTCTTGTCGGTTCGGTAGTGGTCGTGACTGTACACATGAGAATTCTTTACGCGCATATGTCTTGTCGGTTCGGTAGTGGTCGTGACTGTACACATGAGAATTCTTTACGCGCATATGTCTTGTCGGTTCGGTAGTGGTCGTGACTGTACACATGAGAATTCTTTACACGCATATCTAATCGAAATCTTGTCGGTTCGGGGAACAGCTGTTCTTACCGACAGAAAATGATGCAATGTGACTAGAATTTGGCGTGGCGGGCCTATGTTTTTGCTTCATCGAAATACTTTAGAGGTTTCTGTGAGATATTCTATTTTTACTGTAGTGGCTGTTTGTTTGTCACGGCCAAATGGTAACTAAAGAACGTTTATAAGGATATTTCGAACTACTAATCTGAAAACGTTTATTTGTCTTCCGCATGACGCGAGTAATCCCGGCTTACAGACGCTCGCCTAATTAACTTAAAGAAACCATTACAAATTATTTCCTATTCACCGTTTATTTATGGCACTTCCTGAACGCATACACTTAACCGAATTATTTTTATAGAAGCAAGGTGCTCTAACACTTTATTTAATAGGTTATAAACATACAATCCTGGTTAATTAATACACGCACATACTCACCCTCTTGCTTGAAACTTAGGCGCAGGCCACACCGTGTGCTAAATCAATTGAGTTTGAGTCTCGATGCAGTGATTATTTATTATTATTTATTTATTTAACACCAATTATAGCAACAATAAACATTATTATTACCAACATAAAAAAACAAGGATTTAGTGACGAAGTTGAAGAAAAGAGGTTGACTAAGAGACATGTAAGGTTTGAACACAGACAGAATATGTTACTCGTAAGCTTAGCCGGAAACATTGGAGAAGCTTAGCCCATATAGTTCAATAGTTGAGTTTCAGCCGACTTTTCGTTGATGACACTCACAAACATAGCCGAAGGCTCACAGACTGCAGACATACAGACTGCAGACAAACAGACAAAAATTCAAAAATTAGTAGAAAAGGTTCTATTTGTTATCCTTTAACACCCCTACAATTTTTTTCCTAAATATTTTCAATGTACGGAAACGCCACGTCTACAGATTTATTATATTATGTAGGTCTTAACCGGTAAAGGGTGATAAGGGTAAAAACAAATGACGCACGCCTATCTGCACGTGGTATTGAGTTGTCAAAGATGAGTCTATAGATTTATCTATAAAATATAGATATATCTATGAAATATCCCGGTAATCTCGCATAGCTTAGCACGGTAGCTCGAGATGTGTACTGAAATATGAAAAGACGCCACCGTTTCATTAGCTGAACTAATTGAAAGTTAGCTTGGCTGACAGTGTGTCCTGCCCTTAAGACACGTGCCCGAACGCGGTATGCTAATATCTAAATATTATTTTTAATTATACCCCGTATGTTTTGTTTCACGTATACGTTTACTTTAACCGCTTCAGCTATTTATAAACATGGTTATTTTTACGTTTTCTGCAATGTATTGTTATGTAGGTGTTATTCGATAAAGTTTCCGTGCGTGTTTACAATTTTTCGTAATTTATGCGTGGTAGCGGAATTTTGTGCGTATGTATTTGGAAGTGGTATTTGGATTGTGGCGGTATAATGGTCGATTGGTAAAGCAGGGTTATTATACAAGGTGTTTTGTGTTATAATCAGACCATTACTAAGAAAATTATGATTCCTCTTTAGCTTCACTATCATCACTACATAGTATAAAACAAAGTCGCTTTCCGCTGTCTGTCCCTATGTATGGTTAGATCTTTAAAACTACGCAACGGATTTTGATGCGGTTTTTAAATAGATGGAGTGTTTCAAGAGGAAGGTTTATATGTATAATACATGCATATTATAGTAGAGAAAACATTAGTATCTACATTGCACCCGTGCGAAGCCGGGGCGGGTCGCTAGTTAACATAATAAACTGACGCAAAAAATCCTATTCTTAAAAAATAACTCGTACAGTAACTACCTGAAACTTGCAATTTATTTTTGCCCGACTGAACGAAGGCTTGTTTTTATAGATTTTTTGTACCTTTATCAAAAATATGTGATTCGTATTATAGTGTTCTATTGTCCGTGCTTTGCCTATGGACTTGTATGTCTGTAATATTTTTTTTATTGTTCAACTAATGAAGCTTTTTGTTTACACCGATCTCATTATGCATCTTATTTACTCAATTTAGGTAACTGTTTTTATAATTATTGCCAGATTTTTGGTTAATCGATGGCTAATAAATTGTGTGTTGGAACAGGGCCTGCTAATTAAAATTATTATTCTAATGTAATTAAAGGCTCTGTTTGTCTAACAGCCAACATTCAAATTGGCTTGGAAGAGATGTGGAGTTAATTAAATTTAAATTCAAACATGAACTGTTCTTTTAAGCTTTTAGGTAGTTACCATATCCATTAAAATACGGTTTTATAATTCTAATCAACTTATTCCGATAAATTAATTTAATCAGAATGTCCAATCGTTGTTCAAAACTAAACTAAAATACTTATAAAATAACGACCTGGTCGAAAGCTTTCGAATTATGTATCGATTTATCAAACTCGGTGATCACAACATCGATGAGCAGGCGATTAATCGCTAAGCACTAGCCATCAATAAAGGGTAAAAGTGCGTGACTTCTTATTATAGATATTTTTTTTATAAATAATCGAATATGAAGGAATGGAGGGAGGCCTTTGCCCAGCAGTGGGACAGTATGGGCTAGATATAATAATAATAATCGAATATGTTCGTGTCTCGTGCAATATTTATTGAAAAACAATAATATTTTATGTACCTGGTCTACTCAGATATTATTTAGGTTTTTTTGGGGTTTATTTGGGTGTGATTTTGTATGAGCAGTTTATGAAGTTTTTTGTCTTTAAATAGCCGCAAAGTCGATCACTCCTATGTTTTCTTCGAGACTTTTTTTCTAGTGGAAAAAGAAACTGGGTACCCTAAAATTAACCCCTATTAATCTTTCCAACATTCAAATCAACTAACAAAATAACCCTACCCTACGTATTTTGTTCAGTCATTCTATTACATAAATTATTGACAACCCTTCGCTGCTAAAAATAGCTTGTTCCAAAAATAGGGTTACTTAACCCCAACAGGCCACAGGTAGCTTTAACAGTCGTGACGTGAGTCATCGTAGCGTCATAATGTCTGACTGTGTAGTGAATAAAAAAAAAATACGTTTTTATGTATTGTGTAGCATAGTGCTTTTGGCTATTGAATGATATTGTCAGGAGTAGGGCATGCGAAACCCGGTTTCGCTCCCATAGTAATACCCGGTTTTTCCTGGATTTTACTATGGGACCGAAACCGGTTTTCGATACTCTAGTCTAGATGTGGAGCGGGAGGGCTATTGGCTGTAGTTAAACATTTGTAAAATTGTGCTAAAAAACAAAATGGCAGAGTTAGTTCCGATTCTGGTCGACCAGAAGAACTATACACCACTGTTCATCTAAGAAGCTTACCATGTTTACCACCCTCACTTGTCGCACGTTGGCTTTGGAACGATTACGGCTGATTTGCGATAAGGAGATTCAATAAATGAAGACTTTTTCGAACAATTTCGAAAACTGAAGGCCTAATGTGGTTCGCTGCTAAAAATAGCCCGTTCCAAAAATAGTGTATTTTACTAAAATAACCACCACAGGCCACAGGTAGCTACAGTAGCCATGATGTGAGTCACCGTAGCGTCATAGCGTACGACTGTACGTCTGAGGAGCTTACCATTTATATCACTCTCACTTATCACACGTCAGCTTTGGTATGATAAAGGCTGATTTATACTGATTTACGCTGACACATAGATGCAATAAATAAATGCATCGTTTAAAGACTCTTTCGATTTTTTTTTTGGTGAAAATACATGTAGAGGTCACTCCCTGAACCACTGTAATGAAATGATAAATCGATGACTCGTCTTCATTGCAAGGCAGCCTCAACAATTAAATACTATTCTGCATACATATACACCGTTATTACCTCCAGTGAATCTTACAGAAAAACTAGGGCTTATAATTATGACAAAGACACGATTGTTAGGGAAGTTCCCACAGCAGGTAGACCGTTGCGCCCGCGCCTTCTTTGATATGAGTCATTTTGTTACCACGTCTGCCCGCGCGTCTGTGCGACTTGTTCGTAGGGTTGTCCCAAAGCTTATTTATGATGGCGGTTAAAGATACATCAGCTATTTTGATTGTTGTTCTTCTGCTTGTGTTGTTTTGGCACAAGCTATGGGCAGAAGCTCTTTAGCCAGGTTTCAAGAAAGTGGAGACAAACGGAGCGGTGAAGAGACCTGCAAGATTCGACCTATCAGACGAGAGACGGGATGAGGATTTAAACAAATATGATTGGCCGATTCCGCCACGTCTTTGCTTTGGTGGAAAACGGGCCTCATCGAAAATATCATATAAAGATATGCCAGTGACTACCTAAGGCAAAGGCAGACTTAATTAAGTACTTAAATAATTAAATACCGCCACGGAAAATCTTGAATTCAAATTTTGCAAACTTTTTCTCCCAAGAATAGTAAAACTGAAGCAGAATGACAATGAGCAAATAAAAACGAAAGTTAAATCAAACTAAAAAACTCACTCTAACAAATTACCTACAGTTATTTTCAAGTAAGAATTTACAAGTGAAAGAATAGTCAGCAAGAGAAACGCTTGAGATTTCGCAGAGAAAATTAAACTGTCTCGGGGCTGGCCAAGTATTAATTTAAGCGGAAAGCGGGTAGGGATTTAAATGCACAGTTCTTGGTGCAATATATTTTACAATTTCACCTTAATTTTCTTAGAAAATTGAGTCAAGTGTTCCTCTCTTCTTCTAATTTTCGAGTCGTGGTACTTTTTTGACGACCCGAATGGCGCAGCGGTAGTGAGGCTGCCTTACGTTCATAGGGTTCCGGGTTCGAATCCCGGTAGGAGCAAGTGTTTGTGTGATAAGCATAGACATTTGTTACCGAGTCATGGATGTTTATATGTATAATAAGTATGTATTTACAAACAAAAAGTATCTATGTACTATATCGACTATCTAGTGTCCACGACACAAGCCTCGTTGCTTAGTGTGGCACTAGATGGCGCTGTGTGTAATGTCCAGCGATATTATTATTATTATTTTGACATTTTTGTTTCTCCGGCTAGCCGGGAAGTTCTGATGGCACGGGCCTAAGCCAAGTGTTCACCAGTTGGGTTAAGTGCGGGTGTGGAAATATTAGATTCCGCGCGGTTGTGTGCAGATTGTATGATATAGTCCGACTCACACTGCAGGAACTTTCTTACTAGCCTGCATGTGTTTAGAATCACTGCCTTCTGCAGTAAGTGGTAGGTGCTAGCTGGTAAGTTTAGGGAACTAAGGGACTGATGAAGCTGTTTTGGGATGACTCCTGTTGAAGAAATAACTATGGGGACAATTGTTACTTTTTGTAGGCGCCATAGTCGGGTTATTTCGTCTTTTAACTCGGTGTATTTCGATAGTTTTTCGGCTATTGTAGTCTGTAGGTTGTGAGTGTTTGGCACGGCTATATCTATCAGGAATCCAGTGTTGTTTATTTTGTTAATCAATGTGATGTCTGGTCTATTGTAATGAATGGTGCGGTCGGTGAAGAGACCTCGGTCAAAGTACAACTTTGTTGTGGTGTTCTCTAGTACTGATTCAGGGCTGTATTTATAATATGGTGCTACAGTGTCTATAAGTTTGTACTGATGAGCTAGTTTCTGGTGGATTACGTTAGCTACTTGATCGTGTCTATGTTTGTAATCGGTTTGAGCTATTGATTTACAGGCCCCAGTTATGTGTTGAATTGTTTCTGACGAACTATTGCATTTTCTACATGTGTCGTTTGGTAGATTCTTTATGATGTGCTTTCTATAGTTTTTGGTTTCTATTACTTGGTCCTGTATTGCTAGCATGAACCCTTCAGTCTCTGGGAAGAGTTCTCCTCGATTAAGCCATGCGTTCGACGCTTCTTTGTCGACATTTGGTTGGCATAAATCTTGGCGGTGTCTTCCATGTAGAGACTTCTGGGTCCATTCTAGACATTTCGTTTTGTCATCAGTCACTCTTTCATTTTTCTGTTCCGTTGTGTCTTTAAGATTTAGAGGTGTTAAGTGTTGGTCGTTTTGAGCTATTAGTTTGTGGAGTGTGGAAGATTCAGTTTTAGCGAAAAAGTATTGTCTGAGAGTTGTGATCTGTCGATTGTGTAGATTTAAAATATCAATAAGTCCTCTGCCTCCCTCTTTTCGCGGTAGTGTCAGTCTTTGCACGCATGATCTTGGATGGTGTTTACGGAATTTAGTCATTGTTGTGTTAATTTTGCGTTGTAAGTTTTTCAGATCGGTTTTCGTCCAATTAATTATCCCAAACGAATAAGTGAGGACAGGAATAGCAAAGGTGTTAATTGCTTTTATTGTGTTTCGAGAGTACAGTTGTGTTTTAAGAATTGTGTTTAATCTATGTTGGAATTGTTGTTTTAGTTTCTGTTTGATCTCTTTGTAGTGTATTTGACTTGATTGTATGTACCCTAAGTATTTGTAAGTATCCTGTTCATTCAATGGTTCTATTTGTTCGCCTGTTGCTAAGGTGTATTGGTGTTGGTAGTTCTGTCCTGCTCTTACTGAATTTATTTTGCATTTGTCTATACCAAAGTCCATTTTAATATCGTTTGTGAATTTCTCTGTCAGGGTAGCTAGCTCGTTAAGTTGATTCTCCGATTTTGCGAATAGTTTAATGTCATCCATATACATCAAATGGTTTAAAGTACTACCATGGGCCTCTTCCTGTCCGTCAACACTAGAATTTAAAGGGATTCCCAGTGAGGTTGTGTTTAATATTTTTGATAATGGGTTAAGAGCAAGGCAGAACCACAATGGACTAAGTGCGTCTCCCTGGAAGATGCCTCTCTGTATTTTAATTGGAGTGGTGTCCTTTGTTTCGGTTGGAGTAGTGAGTCTAAGAACAGTAGTCCAGGTTTTCATTACGGTCTTAAGGAATGCTATTAATGTTGGGTGTATTTTGTATATTTCTAATACTTGTACGAGCCATGAATGGGGGACTGAGTCATAAGCTTTTTTGTAGTCTATATACATAGTAAATAAATCAGATTTGGACTTCAGGGCTTTTTTTAAAACAACGGAGTCTATTATTAATTGTTCTTTGCAGCCTTGGCTAAGCTTTCTACATCCTTTCTGTTGTTCAGCCAAGATGTTGTTGGCGGCAATGTGTTCATATAACATTTCAGATATGCAGGATGTGATGATCTTATACAAGGTCTGCAGGCATGTAATGGGTCTGTATTTCGCTGGATTGGAGAGATCATTATGATCTTTTGATATCATAAAAGTTGTGCCAGACGTTACGAAAGAGGGTATTAATTTAGGGTCTTGGATAAATGCATTAATGAAATTAAATAGATAACAATGAATTGCTGTGAATTTCTTGTACCAGTAACTATGTATGTGGTCTGATCCAGGAGTTTTCCAATTGTGTAACCTTGACAGAACTTTATGAAATATATCCGGGGAAATGTGCTCAGATGCCATTGGCTGGATGTTACTATTGTTATTTGATACTTCTGATTGTATCCAATCAGCTTGAGAGTTATGGCAAACAGATTGTTCCCATATTTTTGCCCAGAATTGTTTTAATGTTTCTGGATCAGGTGTGTTATTTTCATTGGGATGTGGGGTGTTATGTTGCATATTTGTTGTTGTCTGTCTGATATTGCGATAAAAAAGTTTTTCGTTGTGGATGAATTGAGTGTTTTGTTGTTTTCTTAAACTGCATGCTTTATATCTTTCAAGTCGGCCTTTTACGACGCAAAGTTTTTGTTTCAATGTGTCGAGTGTGTGTGCTGCTTTTGTGTTAGGTTCTTCGTGTATAGTGTGAGTTTTATATTGTTTCATTATCTTGTTAACATGTTTCCTTAATTTTCTACTGCTATTGCCGTTCGTAAATTGTGTCATTCTACCTATTTTCGTCCGTAAATTTTTAACTTTTTGTTCTAGTCGTCTTTGCCATTTCGGTTTGAATTCCGATTTAGGAACTCGGGTACTTTCTCGCGGTTCAAGTGTTATCCTTGCTCCATTTACTTTAGCAACGGTCCATGCTGAACAATAAATGACAGTTTGTAATGTATTAAAGTCGGTGTCCTTGTCTACATTTTCTGGGAGAATGATTTTGTTTAAGTAGCTAATTATTCTTGCAAGATTTTTAGACGGTTTCTGTTTTGGAATATAAGTTCTATTAGTAGGAGTAGTTTCTTTAAAAAAATCGAGTGCTTGTTGAAAAGTATCGTCTATCAGTGAATCCCTTTCTGGATTAATTTGTGGATTAGGTAGAATATCTGTAATAGTATTTAGTTCAATGTTATCCGCTGTTTGTGTATTAGGTGTTACAGGTGTAAATTCTCCTATGGAGTTAATTTCAGTGTTGCTTGTTAATCGGGCGAACGTTTCCCTGTTGTTGTGTGAGTTGAGGGTGCGTAGTTCGAGTTCATCAGCTACCTCTGCCTTTAATGAATTTAATTTATCATTGCTGATGTATTTATTGTTTATTATTGCTCTCCTCTGATCAGCTATTCTTTGTTCGCTTAGGTGAGCAAGTGATGGGAAATTGCTAACGAAATCGTCATACATACGTTTTCTATATGCCGTTTCATTTGTACCTAAATCCGTGACTCGATAATAAGATCGCATTATAGCTTCATTCTGCTCACTAGTCCATCTCATTCGAGTTTGTGTTTTATTTTGTGTACTATGTGCTTCTATAGTTGTAGGTGGCATTTGTGTAGGTGTAAACATTTGTTGGGTAAAACCTATAGCGTTTTGTGTCTGTAGGTTGAAATGATTTAATTGTAGTTGATCTAGCTCTTTTTCTACTTCGTTTCGAATGTCGTCTATTGTTTTTTGTGGTAGTAATTTATTATTTATGATGGCTCTACGTTGGTCTCCTATTCTCTGTCGGCTAACCTGCATTTCTGGGAATTTTTCTATAAATTTTAGATGGAGTGGTTCGAGGTAGGTTCTTTTATCTGTATCTAGTAAGGTTAATTGAAAGTAAGTGCGCAGAATGAACATATTCATTTCAGGTGTCCATCGCCTGCGCTTGCTAGGAGCGCTTGAAGCGGGTGCAAGCTCATTGTCAAGGATGACATCTCGCACAACGCTATCAAGCGTGCTGGTGGTAGACAAGCTAGGTTTTCTTCTTGTCATGTAGGAGGGGCGAGTCGAAGGGATGGATGAAAATAACGAAATGGTATCATCGCCCGTGGAATCGGCTGTAGCTTCTACGTTGTGAACCCGCCTGTTCAGCTCACTACGACCAGCTGTAACTACTTTGTCGGTAGGAGCCCGCTTGCTCAACTCCTCACCGCCGATGGTTCGCATGCTGTGGCATCCAGCATCGGCTCCAGATGCGCCCCGACGCTCCCCGGGAAGCGACCGTAAATTATATATTCTTTTACTACTCATCTCCATAAAGGGTTACCCTGCCTTGTTAGCCGCGTAAGTTTTTTGTACAGTTGTACAGTACGCGTGTCCGCCCCCCACGTAGCCAGGTGTTCAGCTCGGACGTAAGGTTGGATTTTAGGGGGCTTATTATTATTATTATTATTATATCATATGTCTGAACCCAGTAGGAGTTTTAGTGACTTTGCTCCCTAAGTTTTCCCCACAGACAGTATTGTATGAATCGAAGCTAAGGGTAACGTCGAAAATCTTTATCCATATGTTAAAAAATATACCAAAACTAAAAGGGACATCCTTACCATAGCCATCGGGCGTGACCCCTCGATGCGTCGATAATTACCGACCGGTAGCACAGACATTTCGACAAGACATCTGATGACGTAATACAATTCTTTCAACTCTTGTGAGCCTGGTACTCGTGTTAAATAGAAATGTATATTTTTGTTTTTAATGAAAGCGAGGGTTGATAAAAATGAAACGCTTTTAATCTGATTGTTGATTTTGTATGAACGTGATATGTCTCAGCAATTACTTTAATGGTTTGTTCGTAGACATTGGTACGTGTTTGTTAGATTGCAATGTAAAACTTAGTATGGACGACGGTGCAGTGGTTTTCAAAATACTCGCCCTTATTTATGTGACTTAAAACATAACTGGTAAAGTTTGGGTGTACTTTTAGGTACACCTCTCTCTGCCTGAATACTTCTCCGGAGATTACATGTCATATTTAAAAATATCAGACAAGGTTCTCTGTACAATGTCAGAATAGCATTCATTATTTACTCTTATATCTTCGTTTTAGGACGCCTCTTCAACTATTGAAGACTATTGAAGGTTCACCTTAACGTCCTCTGTTTGTACCTTTCTGATTTATTTAATCAGGCACGTCATTAAAAGACAATAATTAATTTCATTAATGCCCTCTCCAATCACTATTAAAAGCGCTGTATTTCCTACCCAGTTTACTTCAATTCCAATCATACCACAATCGATTGTTGCATAGCTTCTTCATTCTACAATCCCGCCAAGAATTATGCAGTCGGGTGCTTCCACCAATAGTAAAGCTAATAGCTTAAAGCTCATTAAGGTTGAACGTCTCGCCTTTATTGCAGCTCAACTGTCATAATAATGTAGCTGGATTACACTCTGGGGTATTATTGTCTGAACAAGAATATTACTGGCGACGAGGGAGATGTTGATTACATAGTGAGCAGAATAGTCTTTGTGATTGTGAGGAGTATTTTGGCAGGTGCTTGATCAAGTCGAATAGAAGGATGGTTTATATGTCACTTCTGTATTCATACATGTTATAGCTGGTGAGTCTGTTACTACTCCTCATTCTCCTGCCTCCCCCACCTGCCAATAACCGAAGAGAAAAAAAAAATCCGTCTGCAAGAATTTACCTGTCACATTTTATCAAAAATCAAGGACAGACCATCGGATCAGGACTTCGCTCAAAAGAATCGCGCTTGCCAACACTACCTCCATCTTATAGATTTTCTCGACTATTTATTATTTTGAAAGTGATACCTCAATCATTCCGCTCGGTACTCAAAGAAATGTAGATCGTATTTCTCCGAAACATTCCGGATCGGCACGAACACCGCAGTCTTCCATTAAAAACATCTTTCAGTTCGTGACAGCCGCAAGTTATTCAATCGAATCGAGAAAAAACAACACAATGACATCGTGTTACGTGAATTACGTGAGCGAAGCCGGCCCGCATGGCAACAGCCATTGTTCAACATAATCGATACTGTAGCGTCCTGATCAATCGTGATATTAGCATAGGATGGGGCAGAAGATTTAGAAATAACAGCTTGGGGTAGAACGAAATTAACATCGCTGAGTTTGATTGCAATCGTATGATAGTTAGCATGATTTGTAGCTTCTTATCTTGCATTATAAGGCTAAGTATAATTCTTATTCGATCCGATTCGAACTTCAGTCACGCTGAACTGATTATTTTTGAGAAATGATTTAATGTAGATCAATTGGCTTTTTGGTGTTTTTGACGTCTGTCTAGAAAGTGTAGATAGACCATCGGGGTCATTACGATGGGCCGTCTAGATAGTGAATGCTAATTTTAATCCTACAGCGCCTGTTATTACAAAATATTCTTGTTGTGTTTATTGACCACATCTACGAAGTGGATGTTCTGCCTCTATCTCCTTGGCATATTACACAATACACACGAGTGCGTTAACCGTGCGTTTAGCGGGGCGGCCAGTATCGATTGCGTGCCAATTAAACATCGTTGTAATCAGACTACAATGAGCTATGTATAACATGGCCGAGATCAGCTGTGTGTTTACTTTACACCTCGTAGTAATGGTTAGTAGTTGTTAATGGTTGCTTTTAAGTGTTATTTGTTTGTAGTTGTATAAACATTGTACGTGCGAGGGGAAGTCGCAATCAACGCTTTTCATTTGTGTAAAGTTATGGTGTGTGCCTATCTCCACAATAATTACACTCCTATCGTCATCTGCATCATCATTGACCGCGATTATAGCCCTTCTTCCTTCAGTGCTATGTGTCCCTGGTATGTGCGAGTCTCATCCAGGTCTTTGCCACGTTCGCTTTCAGGTCATTCCCCCATCCTGGTTCCAAGTTTGTCTACTCTTAATCCGCTGTCTCTTTTACTTTAAAATGATAATAAAGTTTTATCTTCGCCATGTTTTCATAACATTGTGTTAGTGCTACTGATATCTCGAAAGTATTCGCTACTAGTTAGTTCTCTACCCACGCCGTTCTCGATATCTGCTCGCAGATGTATTTTACCGTTCACAGCGTCTTTTTAAGATGCTGCCAGCTATTGATTTCAGATGGAATATAAAACAGTTATTTTGTTCATTTGTCCAGTGTTCTACAAAGATCTCGACCGAGGGAATTATGTAGATGTATTAGCTGAATATTTTCTTAGATTTTCTTGGGTTGTATTAATATGAATAAATGGAAGATAGATTTGTTATTGTTTTGTATCTACATAATTATTACTTTGTTTATTGATATTCATTTGAGGTAATAAAATACGTATTTTACTTTTTACGTACAAAATGTTGTTCATCATTAACACTTAAAACGGGATATTTACTTGTTTATCCGTAAAGCGCAATGATCACGGATGGACTCATCATGGCGCTTGCAACAGTGCCGAAATATAGTAAACATGGTAAATATCCCGTTTTTTAGTGTTAATAATATTGATAGTGACCATGTCACTTAATAAACTTATACAATTTTCTTTATTAGGAGCATTTATCAATATAATCCCAAAACACGTGGGTGTTTCTTATGTACCGAGTCATTATTCAAAATCATTCTCTTGACAAGAATACGAAAAGGCTGCCATATGTTCAGGAGCGATACCACGAATATAAATGATCCTCATTTTAATGGTCGATTGGTAAAGCAGGGTTATTATACAAGGTGTTTTGTGTTATAATCAGACCATTACTAAGAAAATTATGATTCCTCTTTAGCTTCACTATCATCACTACATAGTATAAAACAAAGTCGCTTTCCGCTGTCTGTCCCTATGTATGGTTAGATCTTTAAAACTACGCAACGGATTTTGATGCGGTTTTTAAATAGATGGAGTGTTTCAAGAGGAAGGTTTATATGTATAATACATGCATATTATAGTAGAGAAAACATTAGTATCTACATTGCACCCGTGCGAAGCCGGGGCGGGTCGCTAGTTAACATAATAAACTGACGCAAAAAATCCTATTCTTAAAAAATAACTCGTACAGTAACTACCTGAAACTTGCAATTTATTTTTGCCCGACTGAACGAAGGCTTGTTTTTATAGATTTTTTGTACCTTTATCAAAAATATGTGATTCGTATTATAGTGTTCTATTGTCCGTGCTTTGCCTATGGACTTGTATGTCTGTAATATTTTTTTTATTGTTCAACTAATGAAGCTTTTTGTTTACACCGATCTCATTATGCATCTTATTTACTCAATTTAGGTAACTGTTTTTATAATTATTGCCAGATTTTTGGTTAATCGATGGCTAATAAATTGTGTGTTGGAACAGGGCCTGCTAATTAAAATTATTATTCTAATGTAATTAAAGGCTCTGTTTGTCTAACAGCCAACATTCAAATTGGCTTGGAAGAGATGTGGAGTTAATTAAATTTAAATTCAAACATGAACTGTTCTTTTAAGCTTTTAGGTAGTTACCATATCCATTAAAATACGGTTTTATAATTCTAATCAACTTATTCCGATAAATTAATTTAATCAGAATGTCCAATCGTTGTTCAAAACTAAACTAAAATACTTATAAAATAACGACCTGGTCGAAAGCTTTCGAATTATGTATCGATTTATCAAACTCGGTGATCACAACATCGATGAGCAGGCGATTAATCGCTAAGCACTAGCCATCAATAAAGGGTAAAAGTGCGTGACTTCTTATTATAGATATTTTTTTTATAAATAATCGAATATGTTCGTGTCTCGTGCAATATTTATTGAAAAACAATAATATTTTATGTACCTGGTCTACTCAGATATTATTTAGGTTTTTTTGGGGTTTATTTGGGTGTGATTTTGTATGAGCAGTTTATGAAGTTTTTTGTCTTTAAATAGCCGCAAAGTCGATCACTCCTATGTTTTCTTCGAGACTTTTTTTCTAGTGGAAAAAGAAACTGGGTACCCTAAAATTAACCCCTATTAATCTTTCCAACATTCAAATCAACTAACAAAATAACCCTACCCTACGTATTTTGTTCAGTCATTCTATTACATAAATTATTGACAACCCTTCGCTGCTAAAAATAGCTTGTTCCAAAAATAGGGTTACTTAACCCCAACAGGCCACAGGTAGCTTTAACAGTCGTGACGTGAGTCATCGTAGCGTCATAATGTCTGACTGTGTAGTGAATAAAAAAAAAATACGTTTTTATGTATTGTGTAGCATAGTGCTTTTGGCTATTGAATGATATTGTCAGGAGTAGGGCATGCGAAACCCGGTTTCGCTCCCATAGTAATACCCGGTTTTTCCTGGATTTTACTATGGGACCGAAACCGGTTTTCGATACTCTAGTCTAGATGTGGAGCGGGAGGGCTATTGGCTGTAGTTAAACATTTGTAAAATTGTGCTAAAAAACAAAATGGCAGAGTTAGTTCCGATTCTGGTCGACCAGAAGAACTATACACCACTGTTCATCTAAGAAGCTTACCATGTTTACCACCCTCACTTGTCGCACGTTGGCTTTGGAACGATTACGGCTGATTTGCGATAAGGAGATTCAATAAATGAAGACTTTTTCGAACAATTTCGAAAACTGAAGGCCTAATGTGGTTCGCTGCTAAAAATAGCCCGTTCCAAAAATAGTGTATTTTACTAAAATAACCACCACAGGCCACAGGTAGCTACAGTAGCCATGATGTGAGTCACCGTAGCGTCATAGCGTACGACTGTACGTCTGAGGAGCTTACCATTTATATCACTCTCACTTATCACACGTCAGCTTTGGTATGATAAAGGCTGATTTATACTGATTTACGCTGACACATAGATGCAATAAATAAATGCATCGTTTAAAGACTCTTTCGATTTTTTTTTTTGGTGAAAATACATGTAGAGGTCACTCCCTGAACCACTGTAATGAAATGATAAATCGATGACTCGTCTTCATTGCAAGGCAGCCTCAACAATTAAATACTATTCTGCATACATATACACCGTTATTACCTCCAGTGAATCTTACAGAAAAACTAGGGCTTATAATTATGACAAAGACACGATTGTTAGGGAAGTTCCCACAGCAGGTAGACCGTTGCGCCCGCGCCTTCTTTGATATGAGTCATTTTGTTACCACGTCTGCCCGCGCGTCTGTGCGACTTGTTCGTAGGGTTGTCCCAAAGCTTATTTATGATGGCGGTTAAAGATACATCAGCTATTTTGATTGTTGTTCTTCTGCTTGTGTTGTTTTGGCACAAGCTATGGGCAGAAGCTCTTTAGCCAGGTTTCAAGAAAGTGGAGACAAACGGAGCGGTGAAGAGACCTGCAAGATTCGACCTATCAGACGAGAGACGGGATGAGGATTTAAACAAATATGATTGGCCGATTCCGCCACGTCTTTGCTTTGGTGGAAAACGGGCCTCATCGAAAATATCATATAAAGATATGCCAGTGACTACCTAAGGCAAAGGCAGACTTAATTAAGTACTTAAATAATTAAATACCGCCACGGAAAATCTTGAATTCAAATTTTGCAAACTTTTTCTCCCAAGAATAGTAAAACTGAAGCAGAATGACAATGAGCAAATAAAAACGAAAGTTAAATCAAACTAAAAAACTCACTCTAACAAATTACCTACAGTTATTTTCAAGTAAGAATTTACAAGTGAAAGAATAGTCAGCAAGAGAAACGCTTGAGATTTCGCAGAGAAAATTAAACTGTCTCGGGGCTGGCCAAGTATTAATTTAAGCGGAAAGCGGGTAGGGATTTAAATGCACAGTTCTTGGTGCAATATATTTTACAATTTCACCTTAATTTTCTTAGAAAATTGAGTCAAGTGTTCCTCTCTTCTTCTAATTTTCGAGTCGTGGTACTTTTATATCATATGTCTGAACCCAGTAGGAGTTTTAGTGACTTTGCTCCCTAAGTTTTCCCCACAGACAGTATTGTATGAATCGAAGCTAAGGGTAACGTCGAAAATCTTTATCCATATGTTAAAAAATATACCAAAACTAAAAGGGACATCCTTACCATAGCCATCGGGCGTGACCCCTCGATGCGTCGATAATTACCGACCGGTAGCACAGACATTTCGACAAGACATCTGATGACGTAATACAATTCTTTCAACTCTTGTGAGCCTGGTACTCGTGTTAAATAGAAATGTATATTTTTGTTTTTAATGAAAGCGAGGGTTGATAAAAATGAAACGCTTTTAATCTGATTGTTGATTTTGTATGAACGTGATATGTCTCAGCAATTACTTTAATGGTTTGTTCGTAGACATTGGTACGTGTTTGTTAGATTGCAATGTAAAACTTAGTATGGACGACGGTGCAGTGGTTTTCAAAATACTCGCCCTTATTTATGTGACTTAAAACATAACTGGTAAAGTTTGGGTGTACTTTTAGGTACACCTCTCTCTGCCTGAATACTTCTCCGGAGATTACATGTCATATTTAAAAATATCAGACAAGGTTCTCTGTACAATGTCAGAATAGCATTCATTATTTACTCTTATATCTTCGTTTTAGGACGCCTCTTCAACTATTGAAGGTTCACCTTAACGTCCTCTGTTTGTACCTTTCTGATTTATTTAATCAGGCACGTCATTAAAAGACAATAATTAATTTCATTAATGCCCTCTCCAATCACTATTAAAAGCGCTGTATTCCCTACCCAGTTTACTTCAATTCCAATCATACCACAATCGATTGTTGCATAGCTTCTTCATTCTACAATCCCGCCAAGAATTATGCAGTCGGGTGCTTCCACCAATAGTAAAGCTAATAGCTTAAAGCTCATTAAGGTTGAACGTCTCGCCTTTATTGCAGCTCAACTGTCATAATAATGTAGCTGGATTACACTCTGGGGTATTATTGTCTGAACAAGAATATTACTGGCGACGAGGGAGATGTTGATTACATAGTGAGCAGAATAGTCTTTGTGATTGTGAGGAGTATTTTGGCAGGTGCTTGATCAAGTCGAATAGAAGGATGGTTTATATGTCACTTCTGTATTCATACATGTTATAGCTGGTGAGTCTGTTACTACTCCTCATTCTCCTGCCTCCCCCACCTGCCAATAACCGAAGAGAAAAAAAAAATCCGTCTGCAAGAATTTACCTGTCACATTTTATCAAAAATCAAGGACAGACCATCGGATCAGGACTTCGCTCAAAAGAATCGCGCTTGCCAACACTACCCCCATCTTATAGATTTTCTCGACTATTTATTATTTTGAAAGTGATACCTCAATCATTCCGCTCGGTACTCAAAGAAATGTAGATCGTATTTCTCCGAAACATTCCGGATCGGCACGAACACCGCAGTCTTCCATTAAAAACATCTTTCAGTTCGTGACAGCCGCAAGTTATTCAATCGAATCGAGAAAAAACAACACAATGACATCGTGTTACGTGAATTACGTGAGCGAAGCCGGCCCGCATGGCAACAGCCATTGTTCAACATAATCGATACTGTAGCGTCCTGATCAATCGTGATATTAGCATAGGATGGGGCAGAAGATTTAGAAATAACAGCTTGGGGTAGAACGAAATTAACATCGCTGAGTTTGATTGCAATCGTATGATAGTTAGCATGATTTGTAGCTTCTTATCTTGCATTATAAGGCTAAGTATAATTCTTATTCGATCCGATTCGAACTTCAGTCACGCTGAACTGATTATTTTTGAGAAATGATTTAATGTAGATCAATTGGCTTTTTGGTGTTTTTGACGTCTGTCTAGAAAGTGTAGATAGACCATCGGGGTCATTACGATGGGCCGTCTAGATAGTGAATGCTAATTTTAATCCTACAGCGCCTGTTATTACAAAATAATCTTGTTGTGTTTATTGACCACATCTACGAAGTGGATGTTCTGCCTCTATCTCCTTGGCATATTACACAATACACACGAGTGCGTTAACCGTGCGTTTAGCGGGGCGGCCAGTATCGATTGCGTGCCAATTAAACATCGTTGTAATCAGACTACAATGAGCTATGTATAACATGGCCGAGATCAGCTGTGTGTTTACTTTACACCTCGTAGTAATGGTTAGTAGTTGTTAATGGTTGCTTTTAAGTGTTATTTGTTTGTAGTTGTATAAACATTGTACGTGCGAGGGGAAGTCGCAATCAACGCTTTTCATTTGTGTAAAGTTATGGTGTGTGCCTATCTCCACAATAATTACACTCCTATCGTCATCTGCATCATCATTGACCGCGATTATAGCCCTTCTTCCTTCAGTGCTATGTGTCCCTGGTATGTGCGAGTCTCATCCAGGTCTTTGCCACGTTCGCTTTCAGGTCATTCCCCCATCCTGGTTCCAAGTTTGTCTACTCTTAATCCGCTGTCTCTTTTACTTTAAAATGATAATAAAGTTTTATCTTCGCCATGTTTTCATAACATTGTGTTAGTGCTACTGATATCTCGAAAGTATTCGCTACTAGTTAGTTCTCTACCCACGCCGTTCTCGATATCTGCTCGCAGATGTATTTTACCGTTCACAGCGTCTTTTTAAGATGCTGCCAGCTATTGATTTCAGATGGAATATAAAACAGTTATTTTGTTCATTTGTCCAGTGTTCTACAAAGATCTCGACCGAGGGAATTATGTAGATGTATTAGCTGAATATTTTCTTAGATTTTCTTGGGTTGTATTAATATGAATAAATGGAAGATAGATTTGTTATTGTTTTGTATCTACATAATTATTACTTTGTTTATTGATATTCATTTGAGGTAATAAAATACGTATTTTACTTTTTACGTACAAAATGTTGTTCATCATTAACACTAAAAACTAGATATTTATTTGTTTATCTGTAAAGAACAATGCTCACGGATAAACTCATCATGGCGCTTGCAACAGTGCCGAAATATAGTAAACATGGTAAATATTCAGTTTTTTAGTGTTAATAATATTGATAGTGACCATGTCACTTAAAAAACTTATACAATTTTCTTTATTAGGAGCATTTATCAATATAATCCCAAAACACGTGGGTGTTTCTTATGTACCGAGTCATTATTCAAAATCATTCTCTTGACAAGAATACGAAAAGGCTGCCATATGTTCAGGAGCGATACCACGAATATAAATGATCCTCATTTTAATGATACATTACATCTGTAATCTCTCCACCTTATATTTTCGTTCATCGCTATATTAAGGAAACATTTTTGGTAGAACGCTTTCTTAGCTGGCGTGGGTCGGGAAGGTGAATTTTGGGCAGCATTATAAATTGAGAAAATTATCCCTGAACGTTTCCTCATAACTCCTTAACAGCGTGTACGCCGTACGGCATTTCATACAAATTTTCAAGTCCTTATTTTTCGATATGACTGAACCGATTTTAATGAAACTTCATATCCATAAGCAGGATACATAGGTCTAAAAATTTAGTGAAAAACATTTTCGCAAAATTGTGTTACAGTTAAATTAGACCGATTTTAAATTTCTATAGAAACAGAAATTTCCAATTATCTTTTTTTAAATAAAACATTTCGAAAATGTTTTTCACTTATGAAGTTTCATTAAAATCGGTTCAGTCATATCGAAAAATAAGGACTTGAAAATTTGTATGAAATGCCGTACGGCGTACACGCTCTTAACATCGTCAGCAAATATGTATATTAAAATCGTTAGATTCAACCTGCCACTCTGGAATATGATTACGTTTCCGTTTAGTTTGCAATCTTCACTTTCCTGCACTTGTCCCATGTTACTCGTGGTTTTCACGCTATCATTTACTCTTTTTTCCATGCATATCGTTTCTCTATCTTCTCATACAATCCATCCATATTTTCTTTGGTCTTCCTCTCCATCTCCATCCATCAACATTTATATTTATTACCGTTTCTTTAGCAATGACATCTGAATATTATTGTCTATGTCTTGATAATTTATACAAAAAATCGCTAATTGCAAAAAATTTATACAAGTAATCTATGATAATGTGATATGATAGGTAGTGTCATGGTGGTTTCTAAATCAAAGATCATAAAATTGCTACATCGAAATGTAACTTTTGAGAATTAGCCATATTTTTGATTATGAATTTGTATGATTCGTTCCCCGTTCTAGGTTCGTTTCCCGGGACGGGCAAACAAAGTGCTATTGAGTTTTTCTATCAGGAATTTACTCAGTAGCAACCACCGAGTCTGGATTTGTGTTCGGTTGATGGTAATAGGCTCTGCCATATTACATGGGACTTAAACATAAATCCCGAAATGTGGATGTACCATTAGGTACACCTGTGCCTAATCCTACAGACATCACAGGCATGTTGTTACGTCATGTGTGTTATTGTATGATTTTTATTTGATTTATAGATTGTTTAGACTAGCGAGATTCAATTCCAATTCGTATTATGCTTGTTTGATCAATCAATATTCACAACAGTGTCTATTCTCCTGATACTATCAGAGATCGTGACATTCGTTTACAAATAATAATTTCGAAGACATTTTTGGTATAGCAATCAAGAAACATATTGCTGGGCAATGGTGTTAGTTTATTTTGTAGAAAAACCTGTAACTGACAGGTTGTCGAGACTCGTAAGTGATAGTACAAGGGTCTGGAGTTTTTCCTATTGAAGTACGAAACGCATCAAGCCCTGATAATGCACTCGACCCACATCGGTGTTTGAGTAAAATATGCTTTGTAAGTAACTTTTATCACTTAAAATGATAAGAAGATTTTAGCGAAGCACATCTTAATATATGTACGAGTATAGTATTAAATCCATACCTACATAATATTATAATATCAAAGTTGCATTGATGGCGCCATCCCCGAAAAGATTCTAACTTTAAAAGCTTGTATTTCGGAAACGTGACGTTTTGAAAGATTTTTCTCATACAATACCTTTTTGTATTGATACCTATTGATGATTACAGTATCATGCGTGGCTTCTATTTAAAAAAATAAAAAAAGTGGCGGATGTTGGGCAGGCCAAAATATTCAAACCCCTTTCTGAAATACACGCAGACGACGCGACGTCGCGGGGAATAGCTAGTATTGTATAAATGTGTGTAAGCCGACCACCAATCGAAAGTCGGACCCAATACAATAAAAAGTTAGTACCATGCCATTGTTTTCCATAAAGAATTCAGCCCCAAAAAGGCCAGGTTTATGTGGTGGAATCACGGAGTAAGGTGGAACAATGTTTAGTGGAACTTTCGGACTTAAGATGCAGACTATCCAGTTAGGAGAAAATGCGTTTAAATATCCGTATTACTAAACAAGGTGGAAAATACATACATACATACAAAACAATTACCACGTATTCAGTACATCATGCAAAAAAAAAAAAAAGAAAAATTTCTGTGGGGGGGTTCACCCCCCACAGAAATTTTTCATTGGTAATTTAAAAAAAAAAACAGCTGTTTCCTACAACCTCTACACGGTCAAAATGTATGGAACAGCGTTTTCAGCGTATGGACATGCGGTACTTTTCCCCTGATTCCAAATACCTCCTTTACACTCTCAAAAACACTTCACTACTCATGCGTAGTTTTTCACCTTCGCTGAACCTTTACGTTCACATGTATCTACGCTTTTTCTCTTCCAGGACGTGAAGCTTTAAATTCGATTAGACGTGTGTGTCTATCTCCATAAATTCGCTTCACACGACCCGATATTCATGAGGGTGTCGTGAAATGTCCAAGCCTCACGACTCAGTGACAACTGCTATTGGGCTTGCTTTATGGTACTGTCACCGAAATATTTAAGCTGTAGAGGTTATGGAGTATGTGCTATGGATGTTTGCTGGAATTCCGTTTGGCGTTTGAGAAAATTGTGATCGCAGATCTACAAAAAAAAATTATATGTATAACTGTTTGGTTTGACTCATTACTATTACCGACAGAGCACAGTTTTCTTTTGCGAGGAGATTGCGATTTTGCTCGTGTTCGCGACATCTCCCTATTCTTCGGAGATTGCAGACTTTGTTGTGTGTGTATTCTTGGAATACAACTACTGCTTACACCTTCTTGTTAGAACTGATATCTATACAAATAAATAAAATTTAAGTGTCTGTTTGTAATTCAAACTAGCAGCTTTTTACTGAATGCATATGAAAGTATGTACGGTATTTATAACAAAAAAAAAACCACAGGCTGTTGTTTGTTCCGGCTAATATCCGAAACTGCTGGATCGCTTTTGAAGGGACTTTTACTGGCAGATGGGCTAGATTAAAATTGTTAACAAAATCCAATTCAAATAGGGAAGTAATGTTTTTGTAATAATTTCACGCGGACGAAGTTCCCGGGCAACAGCTAGTCTATCTAACCATATTTTTCCATTAACAAAACCTTCTCATCCATCCTCTTAGCCAACATAAACCACACAAACAAAAAACCCTGAAACAACCCCATTACTTATCTCCTAAATATGAGAAAGCTCGTAAAAGCGCGGCGTGTATAAAACACACACACACACACGTAAATATACACTATTCCCTTCCTCTACGGAGACGTACGTGAATCCGCCACGTGTATGACCACGTGACCCGGAGTAAAAAGCATCAGACATCTCTGACGACATGTAGAACTACCAGTCTTTCAATAACGTTGCGCGCTGGATAGCTTCAGGAATTATTTAAACTAGTAGTTATTTTTAAACATTATTTTGTAATTTATCACAATATTGCCATATTTAACCCAAAGGTTGACTGGTAAAATGCCTTCTGGCATTAAGTCCGCCTGTGTACCACTATTGTACATGAAGTTTAAATAAATAAATAAAGTATTTCAGCCGATTGTGTGGTGAGTTTATAGATAGGTTGATAGGTCTTACAGGGTTCAGCCTAAGGTTGAATGTCGCTTGCACGTTATAAATCCGCAAATTGTATTTGTCTAGGTGGAAGTGTCAACCTTAAGGTGTGTCAGACCGATTCGGACAGGTTGCGAACCGGCTGTGGACACCGGACACTGACAAATGCTTCAAACATAACATCACGCTTGTAATTCCCGAAGGGTTAGGCAGAGGTGTAGGTACCTAATACATATTAATACACCCACATTTCGCCAGTTATGTTTAAGACCCATGTAATTGGGAGCAAGCATTGCCATCAACCGGGCACAAATCCAAACTCCGTTACTACTGCTAAAAAGTTCCGGCTGGAAAAACCCCATAGGTAACACTTATTAGCCCGACCCGGGAATCGAACCCATGACCTCGCAGTCGCGCTTGCGGCCACTAGTCCCACGAGGCGAATCACACAAATGCTGTATCCGAAACCTTTAGAAAAAGTTTCAATTTTGCGTGGCAATCGTTATTAAAAGGACAATGATGTGATTTTATGTAATTAAATTCATTTTACACTATATCTTGTACTTTCTGCAGCCTTATATGCAGCGTTGCATGCTCAGGTAGTCGCATTTCTAGTATAATTTAAACTTTTTAACAAGCGCCGGGTTTTCTTACAATAACTTCGCAATGTATCCTTTGACAAAGAGGAACTAAACACAATACCGTTGTACAGTTCTGTAACTTCTGTTTGTTACGTTTCGGGTCAAGACCGCACCGTGAGTAATAACTAGTATTATTTCGGATCCCTCTAGTTTTGTTTGAGTAGGATACAAATTACGACTCATACGCCACGTTTCCCTTGTTGATCTCCCGTAGTTATTTTAAGTCAGTACTTACTAACTTTTGCCCGCGGCTTCGCTCGCGTTATGGTCGAGTAATATGCCGGGGATTGTTTTAAATATAGTTTATGAGAATTATTTTCGAAATCGGATGAGTAGTTCCGAAGATTACCTGCTTACATTCTAACTCGAAACATACAAGCATGCTGACTTAATCTTTTAATAATAACAGTATAGATAAAATAAAATATTCTAATCAAAAAACAATATCGTGACGAAAATAACCAAAACCAAATAACTTTATTTTAAACCATTATCAGAAAAAGTAACTAAATGAAAAGCTGGAATCGCTAATGACGATACCAAGTCTGGCAGACCCTCATGCGTTTGACCTTCTTCTGCAGCACCAACATAGCGTACAGCAGGGCTTCGGCCGTTGGTGGACAGCCCGGCACGTATATATCCACCTGGAAAATAAATTAAATAAAGCTTCTAAACATAGTCGTGACGACATTTTTTTCGCATTCCTCTCAACAAAACCCTTTTAATTGACACCCTTATTACGGGGTTCATAAAGATAGAGGAGCTCGTGGCTAAAATAATAACTGCTGCGCGGGTCGATCGTCGGTTAAGCCGCACTTGCCTGGGTTGGTCCGTGGATGGGTGGCCACCCATTACATACCGAGTTTCATCCGTGCCTCGGAAAGCACGTTGAGCCGTTGGTCCCGGCTGTCAATTGTACATCTTTGACAGTCGTTACAGGTAGTTAGTGGCCCAAAAGTCTAGACAACCAGTCTTACCAAGGGGTATCGTATTACCCAGTACTAACTGGGTTGTGGAGGTTAAATAAAATATTGGTATTCAGCTGCATCCGGTTAGCCTGGAAGCCGATCCCAACATAGTTGGGAAAAGGCTAGGCAGATGATGATGGCGAGAGTTCATAGAAATAACTAGTCTGCCATCTTTGGAATTCCGCCATATTGGATTTAGAATGACGTCACTTAGCTAACCATGCATTATCATCCAAACTAAACGTGTATACAAAATTTCAGTTCAATCGGTCGGGGATGACTGTTTTAAAATCCAGTTGCAAGATTTGACCTAAACAAACATACAAACATTGAAAGTTAAATAAAAGCTTGTAACAAACAAAAACTTTGACAAAGCTGAGATACGACCAGGTTCACTGACGGTCGACCGTCATTGAGCGCGATAGTAGCTCAATCATCATTATCATAATTGGTAGCCTTGTCTTTATAGTGGAAACATTGAAACTATCAGTTTCTAAAGTTACTACTGTTTCTGCTACTATTAGTCTGCATCAGCGCGCTTCTGGACAAAGTCCTAATCATCTACCCATAACTTCGGTCTTTGGCTCTGTTCAGTTCGTCCTGCCGTCTTTTAAGAGGTCTACCGCTACGCTTTCCGGCTGCACATAGCGGCTATTTTAGCCTACAAAGCAATCGTTTGAAAGGAAACTTTACCGGTATAATTCTATCAGCGCCCCGACACGTAGAATAAGTGTAATGGTAGTAGCCTCCACCGTTGGCACAGCTACCCATGGACAACACCCACTTGGGTTCCGGCATCAGGTCGTAGGTCTTGCGGACAACGGGCGCCATCTTGTTGGTGACAGTGCCGGCGATGATGATAACGTCGGTTTGTCGAGGTGTGCCTCGGAAGACCATGCCGAAGCGGTCCATGTCGTATCTGGAAAAATCTTGAGGTGTTATTGGTAAATAATAGTCTCCTTACCTTATAGTGCAGAAGTGTGTCCGTAACGAAGGTGCACTCTCACTTCCTTCACTTTCTTAGCAGTAGACGCAACCACGAAGCCAACGCAGTTTTACTCAGTATTTTGTGTGGATAAAGCTTTTGAAAGTACTCAAAAAGTTGAGGGTCAACATGCATTGTCACGACTGACTTATCAAGTTGAATAGAATTACAAACGACCCTTCTTCAACGTTGTTGGCAAAACCCATTGACGTTCCTTTACAATGGCATTTGATGGGAAATGTCATGTCTCAACCTTTAGGGGTCGAGTCGTGGATATTGAGAATCTTAGCTCCGTTCCAGAACAATGGTATTGTTGGTGCGAATTCGTGATGGGAATCTTTGCGACTCTTCACAGTTTAATGGCACAGAAAAGTTTACAAAGCATTTGAATTATTAAGCTTTTACCTTAATTTATAATAAAAGGGAGAGAGAATAAATTGTCGCGTTTCCTTTTTCGGGTTCCTATTTAAGGTGTCCTTTGAGTAATTACTTTTTGTGCGAACGAAAACTTTGTCGGACAAACGTTTGTGTTTTGAAGTGCTTTTGAATGAGGGGTTCTACTCTCTAAGTCCGTCAACGAAGATACGGGCCCGTCCAAAGTTACTTCGTAACTACGGACTAAACCCTACTCCTTAATGATTACGGATTCATAAGTTGCGGACGGAATCATGGACAATATTAGTGAACGAATGATGAATGGCGATAGAGGTGCGCTATATTATCGGTCGATTACCGGTTTACTGATTTGGTAATTTTCAAGCTTTTAAACAAAAAAATTATTGTTATTGTTTTAAAATTATTACATTTTTAACAATATACTTTTTATTAAGTCTTTATTAGATATAATTGAACTATTTTTAGCATTTTTGTCCAAATTGTGGCTTTATCCTGCTAATACCTTTGCCTTTTTCCTTTGACAACAATTGACAAATGAAATGTCAGTTTTTTATTTACAATAAACATAAACATAATTTGCATTAATAATTTAATACGACGCGGAAACTTTTCGTAATAAATTGAATGATTAATTGAATTTGAATAATAATTTCCGACGAATGTGAGCTGATGTGCTCACATTCGTCGGAAATTATTACGGAATTTATTATTACACTGGGACGTGCTTACGTGGCTGCCGTTTTTGCCACTCCAGCAAAACATCAGCGGCAACCAAGCATGTGCGAAACTTGTTGCCACCGATAACAAGTCGAGGATGAAGAAGGCTTCATTCATGTGGAAAAGAAGAAGTAAACGAACCCTACTCGCAGTCAGTGCGGTACCGCATTGAAGGTCTACACATGTTGCACTGCGTCTTGCTATTCCACCGACGCAGCAGCTGCACGTGTCTCGACTACATCACACCACGACGCCAGAGGAGGTCGTGGAGTATTTAAGGAGCAAGATCAAGTTCACCTTAAGAGTGGAGAGGTTACAGTCGCACCACATGATTCAAGTCTTTTGTGGTGCGTGTCCCAACAGACCATGTCGAGACTTTTATCAAGGAGGAATTTTGACCACAGGGGGACGTGTACGTGTGTGTTTTCGCGGAAGCCTACATGACACCTCAACTCAGCAAAATATGTGGCCGACCAAACATAGTTAATAGTGTTTTGTAAATGTGTCCAATATGTATTAGTTTATTGCTGCAATTATAAGATTATTTTGTGTATTGTATCTATGGGCCTTCAATGCCTGAAAATAAAAGTGATTGATTGATTGAAACTAAGTGCCTAGATAGATAGATAGAAGATTCTTTATTGGGTACACCATACAAATTTCAATTTACATAAAAGAAGACATTTTACAATGGGTGGTCTTATTGCTAAAAGCAATATTTTCAAGAGAACCTTTGGATGAATTAGGGGAAGAGGGAGAGACAATACTGCAGTTAGTTTGTGGTGTACTATTTACATAATAATATACAACACATAAAGCATGTACTAATTTATACATATATAATCATAATAATCATTGAACAAGAACAAAGTACCATGTATAGATAGTGATGCTTATGGAAAGAGGTAGTGATTTTTGTCCAAATTTTAAAAGTGGACAAGGTTTGAGTGACACAGGCAAGGTATTCCAGTCATACTTATCAATAATTTAAGACTACGATAGATAAATAAAAGGAAATATGTTTGATTGTAATGGTTTATTGTGGATTGTGTTTTCTTTTTCAATTTGATTAGTGCAAAATAAAAACATGTTCATAAAAAACAATGCATTTTTTGTGGATATCATTATTTCACTTAAATCAGAATCTTCCACCAGTCCCAACACCCATTTTGTCCTGAAAGCAAAATAAACAGTTGGTAAAATATTCATTTTACCCTAATCTATAAATAAAGTATGAAACTGGCTGGCTGATTGATTCAGTGACTGATTGATCAACGCACAGATGAAACTGCTGGCTCCAGAATCATGAAATTTTGCACAAATGTTCCTTATATGACAAGCGTGTACTAGGGGTTAAAACTGACATTGAAAGTTTGTATGAAACTTGGTCAATTTTGAAGTAAATTTTTGTTCTCACACATACACATAAAAATTTCCACGCGAACAAAGTCGTGGGCAACAGCTAGTCAATAATATGTATAAATACAAATACCATAATTATGCTATTCATTGATATTTGTATTATTAGAAGAGTTTTCTTATTGGACTGCATAGAAATCGGTACCTATTTCTATCCAGCAATTGCACTAATCTTTCTCTCACTCTTTGCCCTTGCTGAAGAGCTTGATGAAAATTGAGTTGATAGCAGCAAGGACCTTATAATAAACAAAAACAACAGTAAATAGGTGGTACAGATTGTAAATTATTGATTGACTCAATAATTTACAGAATCTTCAATAGCTTACCCTTAGTATGTTCTTAATTCTTGTATCAAACCATTACTTACCTACATTCTTGGAGGTAATAGATCCTCACACAAATTTTCGAATAATTCGTGTGAGCCAGTAGAGTTTGAACTCAACATCGGGAATACTCGCCAGTCGAAAGTTTTGGCGCAAGTATAATCGGCGTCGCCTCCGATCTTCATGTAGAGCATCTTCGAGCATTAAAAAGCAGCCATAGTATCGATTTTTTTCAAAAACACTAACTTTCGTCGGCAGCACGATAACTATTTTGATGTCGTATGATATGACATAACGTCCGTCGAAACAAGTGTCAAATTTAAAGTTACGGACGGGCAAAAACACTTAGGGAGTAGGGACAACTGTCAAATCGGGTTGCCATTCATTCTTAGTTCGGGCCCCGAACTAATCTTATGTCCGTAGGTACTACGGAGTAGGAAACGCCCGCAACTTCGGCCGAAAGTACGGGTTTCGTGCTTAGAGAGTAGACCCCGAGAACCGGTGGCCAGCTCGCTATGAGAAATTACTTCTAATTTGTTAGTGAGCACGTTGTATAAATTTTCCAATGCCCTACTTGTCAAAGGCTGTTCGTCAATTATGCAACAAGTACATATAGCGAGGTGCGGTGAAGCGTGTGGGAATCGCCTCTCGGCTCCCTTACTGAAACGATCTGCTATCGGTTACGTGGTTACGGCTCGATATTGTTTTATACTCAGCTGCAGTGATCTCGTTTAATTACTAGGTCGTTTGGCTTAGAACGGGCTTATTGTTAGCTGTAACCGTTTTTAATCGCTTTTTGTTCAGGTTTTCCGGAAGTGTAAGTGACATTTGTTGTTTTCCTTCTGTTTGTAGTATTTGTCCTTACACATTTAGGAGTATCGATATGTGGAACTTGATTCGCAGCATTATTTAAACATAAACCGAGAATCTTAATTCATAGAATGATAACCCACAGGCTAATTTTCTGGATCTAGAAGTATAAAATGTTGCAAAACATGAGGTCCTTCTGCAACGAAAGTGAGCGAACGATGGATTTTAGAATATTCATCCCCTGATTCCCTGATGGACGGTTTACATAAGGATAGAGCCTATGGTTTTTAAGCTAAATTAGTTACCTGGGCCCAGCATAATGCATCATCTCGAGAGCGCAGCAAGCAAGTCCGAAGGTCACGGGCCACAGAGAGTTTCTACGGCCCCAGTTGAGGATGTCATCTGCACGGGCCACGACCCAGTCTACTGTCCCCTGCAATTAGAAATTATGAACTTGTAAAAAAATTATACTATGATATGATATTATGAGTATTTTGACGGTTTAATGCAATCATGCAGCCAGTCCAAGAAAAGAGATGGAAGTATCGGTCATGTAAGACTCTGTATCTATCTTGCACTAAAACCATTGATGACGTTCTACTTCGGAACTAGGTTGTTTGAGACCAGATTCCGTCTTTGAACCGACACATCCACAGACCATCCTAGGCAAGCGCGGCTTAACCTATATATCGAACGGGCGGCCGTTATTATTTAGCTACGAACTGCTTCTCTTCCTTATATACGTACATAATCAGCCTTTAAAGTTACTATTGCTGCGATACCTCCTGTCGTCGAAGGGGAGTTAACCGTAATTCAACACGTGGGCCCACTACGGTTATTTTTAAAGTATAAAATAACCTAAAAAACAACCTTTTATTAAAATTAAAAGAAGAAAAATATGTTTATCTATCAACCATTGAAAGCGTACACAAAATCTAACGTCCGTGCCATTAACCGGAGTTCTCTCGTAAGGAGGCGATCCTGGCTGCAGGATCAAGTCATGCCCATAGAAATGTATTGTCACATGAACCAAAGGTGCGTGCAAAATTTCAGCTCAATCGGTTGGGGGGAACTTGTTTGAAATTCAGTTGCAAGATTTAACCAATACATAAAAGCTTTTATTTATGACTAACTTTAGGTAGGTATGCATAAAGTGTCACCATTTGTAACTAATTAAATTAAATGCATTATCAATCCAAAAAATCTTAACTTAAAATAAACGATAACCAAAAATAGTCGATACGAAATTGCATTGTAATTTACTTGTGGTGTATAAATTTAATTATTGGAAAACTGATTAATAATATGAATATTTCTGAAACCTGCGTTCTGAATTTCCAATTAAAGCTCAATCAACACCGAGAGTTGACTGCGAATAATATTTATTTTAAACGAAATTAAATAAGAACTCTCAAAGCATAACTTTCTGATTGTATTTGGTTAGTTTATTTATCAAAGCACCATGATCAAATAAATATAGTAAATTGAAGTCGCTTTTTGTCATTCTGTACGCACGTCATGTCCCAGCGACAAATTAATAAATATTCTTTTTCTTCTTTCTTACGTAACGGCATTTGCTGCGGTCCTCAACGCCTCACCAACATTAAGTGAATTTATTCCGGAAAGTGATGTGCGTAACACATTAATATTTGACTTGATATAATAAAGAAATCGTTCGATTTCGCCAAGTAATGAACCGTGCAAATTAGGGGTGGGTCGCTAGTAACTTTTAAAATCAAAGCTTATTGGCACTTTTCATGCGGGTATGGCCCGAGCGCGCATTAACTACACATTTTTTCTTTTTTTTAGATTTGATTTTAATCTAGACAGATTATACATTCATTACATTACTATTGCAACATCGACGTCACACAATTATCATTTGACATTGACATCTGCGTCATGTTCAATGACGAAGATTGACCGAAAATAAACCCAAGACTCACCCACTAAATATTTCGGGCATTCCTTTCCATTAAATGTTTAATGAATGAACAAGAGGTCTTAGACCGATATCTATAAACGTTCCTTAGCACAACACGTACCTTGACTTTACATGTTCCCTTCTCCTGCACTTGAAGTTTGACAGCTGTGCGACAGTAACAGCAATTATGCTAAGCTAAAGTACATGCTAAGCTAAAGTACGTGCTAAGTAACGCCTCTAGATCTTATCCAAAGACGCTGTGTCAATGTTTGTAACTCCCGCACCTACCCAATGTTTGGCCAACATTAAAATTAATGTGTTCAGCAGAAAGAATAGTGAGTAATCTGCTATTAGCAACAACTAACAAGTGTCCATTGACGTAAGAGATTCCTGGCTGATTTGTAACCGGGATTTCGCACGAATTCGAATTACTGTTCTCAATAAACTTTCTTCTGATTCCAACGATGCGGAACAAGGGATCAACTTTAATAGGAGAAAGTTCCAGCATTTGTGTTACGGGATAGAAATAACTTTACTGTTTAGAATTATCTCAACAACAAACGAAATTGCTTTTCTAACTAACTTCGCAATTCTGTTACACGTGTAAGCTAAATCCCTTAAATTCCCTCTGTAGCCAATTAAATTGAAGCTGGAATGATTTGTAGCAGAAGCTTGTCAAATTTAACAGTTAACAGTACCTATCGTCCAATTAATTCTCCTATTTAGAGCTTAGCAAAGGAAGTCACAAAGGTTAGGTAGGTTTGATATCAGCCGAGGTTTCTTATACGATTGTGTAACAAAAGGAAGTTCAGCAAACCTAGAGTAGAGAGCGGTGCCTGACGTGCATCCTGCGGGAGTGTGGATCAATGCGCCAGCGAGCCCTGACCAAGGGTCGTTGCAAGAACACCGCCACGATGGTTTTTGTTTATGATGGTGATTAGTAAGAGTCTGTCAGATAAGTTTGTCTAACTCGGACCGACGGCCATTCTTCATCATCATCATCACTCTCCTGTCCCTATCCCAATTTATTTGGGGTCGGCGCAGCATGTTGTCTACTTCCATACTTCTCTATTCTTTACTCATCAGACACCTCATTTCTTGCCATATCATCCTTCACACAGTCCATCCATCGTTTCTTTGGTCTTCCTCTACTCTTATACCCATCCACATTCATACTCAAAACTTTCCTCACGACATTTTCCTCATTCCTCCGCATCATGGACCGCCATTCGTCATTTAAAAATGGGTTCCCTCCGTTTTAACACACACAGTTAAAGTTTTATCAAAATTATCTTCCTGATCTTGTCCCATGTTACGTAGGGACTGTTCAAGTGCAAAACGTTATCATATCATTGATAACACAATCCATCCATCTATCTCCCATCCAAAACATAGTCAAACTTTTGCAAATATAAATGTGTGTGTAAACAAAAATCGTCTTTCTTTATATCCACAGTAAGGTCCATATCATATTAGAATCTCGGGCACGTGTCCTTTTGTGTAGTTATTTCGGTTCATATATTCCTGTGTCCCAATTCGGGGACCTGGCAAGAGACAGACACGTTGCCGGATATCCGGGTAACGCTCAATCCGGTACTGTAATTGGAATGTCCGTAGGGATGGCGCGCCAGGAAAACCTACACACCAATTCCAGAATTGCCCACTGCAGTGTTTCATCAAATCTCTTTCAAATTAGGACGTTTGTAAAATTGTGTCTGAAATTATTATGATATGATGGTTTTTGATATAGCACTATTTATTTCGATCTAGAGAACTATAAAATGCTATATAATTTTTTGTTTTTAATTTACATTGATTTTAATCTTCAGGTATAACGAATAGAACCTCTTTAATATACCTACCAACTTAAAAAAGCTCTTCAATTGCATAACCTTCTCCGAATTCAAAGTCTGCTAAAAAGGACCAGCCCTACAAAATTCAGTACCTGTTCCGAACACCCACTATCGGTTGCGTGTGATCCAAAAACGTATTACGTCTCGGATCCCAGCTCCTCGTTTAATTTCTGCCTTGTCCGGCGCCGTTAATCCGGGATTACCGCCGTTTTGTGCCGGATATTATCCCCGCATATACTATGTGCTAGTGTGTTTTTGTTTTGTTGTCATGTTAGGAAGATTATGGTCGTGTTAGTGTCTAATGATTATAGCAGAATGTTTTGAGGTATTTTAGGGAACTAGTGGCCGCATTAGACCAGATATTCTATGAAACTTTTCACTATATCAGTCGCTTAGGCTGAAATCTACAGACGTCACTGAGCATGTGCTTTGGCTTAGACATGTTCTTGTCTTTATATGACACTTGTAGTTTGACAGTTGTGCGACAGTGACAGGAATAACTCGTAGCCAATGAGCTAAGTATCGTTTATAGATCTCAGTTTTAGTCTAAGCGCGATATCGTCTAGCTTGCGTCCAATGTTCATAGACTAGATTAGGATTATTAATATAGCTTCGTGTTTACTTCCACTTATTATAAGATCCTACGTATAGTATATTTCTACTCTACACAGACCATCACATAAAATACTATGATAGTTCTCATGTCGACTAGTTCTATTCTTGTTTAAGTTACAGCTCTATAATCAAATAAATGTTTATTAAATGTACTATAAAACAAAATTGTGACGCAAGTCTGGCTTATGCCAAACACTGCCCCGGGGGGAGCGCGAACAAAGCATTGTTTAATATTAAATGTAATAAATAATACCCGATGTACAGAGTAAGTTCCTTCAGTTTATAATTATGACTATTTATGACTTCGGTTTCATCCCGGCTTCCAAGAAATCCCTTTGTTTCGGTTCGCGTATACAAGTAGCGGGGTACATAATCTCTCGAAATATATCCGTAATAATGTGAGAAGTTTAGAGGACATCAGACAGGCGATGTGATATACGGGGTTTTGAAAGTTTGATGTTCCGATATGTGTTATTGATCATGCGGAGAGCGGAGAGTGGAAACGTGAGTCGATGCAGGACCAATCTTATTTTTTTTTTTGTGAAACTAGATTTATATCAAGCGGATTTACCACAGAGTAGCAGAATCGTTAGGGTCCCAAATGGCGGATCCACACAGCGGCCGCCGGCTTTATGTGTGGCATTCGCAACTAAGCCGGCGGCATTTTGTCGGCGAGGCCGCCGTGCCCCGCCGCCGGCAGCAGGGGAACAGTTCGAACACGGCTTTCAACGAGAGTGGTGTCATTTCGTATTCTTTGATGTGGAATGCGTCATCACCGATGAAATTAAAAGACACTGGCGTAGTTCTTCCTTCTAATGTTTGTAGTTGTAGTAAGTGTGCAGATTCATCTTGTATCATTTGAAACAAACTAGTGTTACGTAGAACTCCACCATCAAGTATGCGCCCTTGGCAACCGACATCTACGTATAAAAAGTTACAATTCGCATCAACCACGGCAAGCAAAACAATACTGACTATGAATATGACTTGTACGATTCACAGCCGCGCTTGCCGCGTCTGCCGGCGGCACTTACCGGCGGCTTTGCTTATGGTCAAGCCGCCGGCAGTGCCGCCGCCGGACTGTGTTGATCCACCAAAAGACTTATGAAAATAATATCATTCTCCTGACCTTATCTCAATATATTTGTATACATCTCTATTAGCCCGTCACCTCTGAGGTTCTTATAATCTCCGAGTGACTTCAGAGATATCTAGTCTCATCATCTTACACTATACACCCATCGTTTCTTCAGATTCCGATTATACATATCACGAATGATTGTTTCAAAGACTACTAATCCTCACTTAGAAGGTAAACCAATCGCTAATCTATTTTTATCGCCACCCCAATGAAACGTTATAAAATTCGTCGCGTATTCCACAGGCTCGTATATCACCTTGTCAGGCCATAACTCACGTCCATGAATTACTATGTACACCGTGTACCTAATAATTCAAGTAAGTGGTGCATATTCAAAGTTGCCGTGTACAACTTAGAACATGCATCACTTACTTTTACTAGTCATGTACTGCAAGAGTAGTGGTCTACAAGTGCCATTTATCGTTATGTTAGACAAGACTATCTCTTTTCCTATATGGATGTCCTTCTGTCATCATCATTATCTGCCTAGCATTTTCCCAAGGATGCAGCTGAATACCAGTATTTTACATGGAGCGACTGCCTATCTGACCTCCACAACCTAGTTAGCACTGGGTAATACATTACCCCTTGGTAAGACTGGTCATGTGAATTTGTCTTCATGTATAAGTGGGAATATATTTTTTACGGATTGATTGACTTAAGATTTTAGGATCATCAATCTATCGGGTTTACCAATTGTTAGCAAACTTGTGATCCTGCACATTACTTGCGTAACGGACTTACAATCGATCCCCAAAAAAACTGCTTTTGAAAGGGCAACTAGAATCAATTCTATTTCCGTGTAAAGTGGTCTTTGATGGCTTCACTGAAAAAAATACTTTTAACATCATTTGTTTAAAAAATTGATTCGATCGAAAACTTAAATAGCACAATGAATATTGTTGAATTGAGGAAAGCAAGGTGCTTATTGCTATTGTGTGTTACGTAATATTATGTATATTAAAAAAAAAATCGTTGCTCCACACTACGATTTTTTCCTGTATCGTGAACAACCATCTGTAGACCATACAAGTATTTGTTCCGTGCGGATCGAACCTGCGACACACAGCGCAGC
The DNA here is from genome assembly GCA_964057025.1 of Standfussiana lucernea. Taxonomy (NCBI): domain Eukaryota; kingdom Metazoa; phylum Arthropoda; class Insecta; order Lepidoptera; family Noctuidae; genus Standfussiana; species Standfussiana lucernea. The sequence continues at coordinate 11,854,000 of OZ059806.1, read as the reverse complement.
GGCCAATCGCTCAGCCACTGTGCCAACCCTGCCTTCGACGATGACGATAATTAGGCTGCTGACTGCCAAAGACATGCCTAATCTAAACTTAGGTGGGCTACTCCCAATTCCATCAGTTTAATGAAAGTTTCCAAAGGAAATATGGAAATAAAACGTACATAACATCTGAAAAATATTTCCATTTTCTTCTTTCATATTTTCAATTCTATGAATGTAAAGTTTATCTTGCTAAAGCACACACCGCCCCAGTTCGGTGGTAAATAAAATTGAGCGCGCGTTCACGAGAGACGGTCGCGCAGATTTAATTCGTTAGTACACATTAGTTAATAAAAGTATAAAGGAATATGAAAATGTTTGAGAACACTTACTATTGTTTTGTAAAATTTATACAAACAAACATCCTGGCGAAAGCATTCACGTTCATAACGTCAAACTCTTAATTCGATAACATCTTTTAATTTAGAGGTTCAACTTATCAAGTCTTGAAACAATTAATCAGGCATGGTTACGTCACTTCCGGGATCCCACGTGCAAATATAGATAACAATAAGAGGAAACTACTGTATGGACTGTCTCGTGGGTCGAGTGGTCGCAAGCGCGACTACTGAGCATGACGTCCTGGTTTTGATTCCCGGGTCGGGCGGTGTTATTGGGTTTTTCCAACAGGAATTTCTCACAGGATTTGTGCCCGGTTGGTGGCAATAGGCTGGCCCCCTATTACATGGGACTTAACATAACTGGCGAAATATGGGTGTACTATTAGGTACATCTATGCCTAACCCTGCGAGGATTACAGGCATGATGTTATGTATGTTTATGTTATGTAACAATAGAAAATCCATAATCAATACAGTATCTGTTTAATTAAAGCAACACCAAAAATATCTAAATCTATTACCTGCCCGGGGAAGTGGAACGGTGAATATCTTCGGACTTCCTCGTTCTTGTACGCTTTGGCTGCGTGTGGGAATATGGGGGGGATCTTCTTAGCTCTGACGGGGGCCAGGGGCTGGTCATGCTTCTTTTGGTTCTTTTCGGTGCCTTCGGAACGAAACGTGCGGGTAAGCACGACTCTCCTTACTTCGTCTTTTGTAGGAACCACGAGACTTCTCAAATTTTGTTCAGGTCTGTAATGTGAAAATTAGAAAGAGTCAACTGCCTAGGTGGTCTAGAGGTTTTAAGCGCGACTGCGGAGCCTGAGGCTCTGGGTTTGATCCCAGGTCAGGGAAAGTGTTATTATAGTTGCTTTTTCTATTAGGATTTTCTCTTTAGTAGCCATGTAGTAGATACGCTCGCCATCTGTAACATGGGACTAAAAAATAACTTGCGAAATGTGGGTGTACTATTAGGTACAACGTCTGCGTTACCATGTGGAAATAACAGGCGTGATGGTATGATGGTGTAAGTAGACGTATTATTAATTATGTAAGCTTCTTAGAACTGGTTGTTTTAAGAGCAAAGGGTTTAAGTAAACAAAGTTTAGCCAAGGGTTAGTTCTTGATTTATTCAGGATGGGTAAGTTTGCGGTCAGACTCGGAAGTTTAGTTGACAACCCCTGGCAAGGCAAACGTGACGGGCAAGTTAATCATGATCTCTGTTTACACCGTTATATAATTCAAAATTATTATAAACCATTTAGCTCATCCTAAAACAATGGCTATCTGTTGAATTTTCAACTCTCATTGCTAAGTCGAACGCTGAAAATCCAATGCGCGGCAAATAAAAATGCCGCGAGCAAAAAAGCCCAAGGCTGAATGTGGACTACAACTGCCTTTAAAAAATCCACTTACCCAAACAAATACAAACATATCATTTCAAAACCCACTGCAACTGGTTTCCAATATGGAATTTATCAAGATACCGCTTATACTTACTATACATAATGTACAGATTCACTTAGTATGTAATCTGGTGTTTAGTGGTATTTATACGCGAACGTGACACATTCGACCCTGACTTCTATGTGACCCTGGTACACTCAGTAGGTACCGTATCTTGAACCAGATTTAGAAGACTTGTTCATTCTAAAGATGCTACGCTGATAGACTGGAGCGTTCATTTGTAACGAGCATTCGAGCGAATGTTACATTACAGAAAAAGAAACAGAAGCGTTTTAGCGAGCATTCTAGTGAAGGGATAGTAAATTTGCTTAGAGCTTTTTGCCTAGCCGAGACATTCTTTGTTCAATTCTGACATCTTCGTGAAGAATATTTTTTGACGAGCATTGATTAGAGCGTTCGCTAGTTTGGCTCTATGCTTTATGGTTGCTCTGTTCGTTGTTCTTTTCGACAAATTTATACACGGCGATTGCTCGATGTTCTGTTACAAGTGAACGCTCAAGTCTATCAGCACCTTACATGCATTTATTTATCATATTGTTGACATAAATTATTGTTTTCTTTCTAAGACAAGACGACGTGAAAAAAAAACAGATGAAATAATTTTTCACATAATAATTGGGGAATGTAGTCCTCAATATTTTTCTTGTCATTTGTATTTATTTACAAGTTTTTATGTTCAAGGTTATGTAGCTTTAACGCATACAGCAGTTCTCGCGGCCCATCCGCCAAGGCGAAAGTAGGCTCACGACGATGTTATTTAGTGGGTGCAAGCCCTACATAACCAAACCGTCTCACCGGACGGTGCGGTCTGCGTTAGGCATTTTTAACCGTTAAAAAAAAAAGGCTTAACAAAACGAAACGAAAGGTTAAACAGCTTTTCAACTTGAAAGCCCTTCAAAACATGCAAACAACACAAATTAAATTCAGAATAATATTACCAGCAAACGAAACAACAATTAGTCATGATTACGTTATCAGACGTATCAGTAGCTAATTCCATCTTGTTAGTGAACATGAAAGCTCACACATCAACACCTTGCTTGTAACTCGAGTGTAATTAGTTTCGATTGACTCTCGAGATATCAAGAACTTGCTTAATTGTGTGACGTCTCTGGGACGTATGTGAGAAGACGTGTTATTTATTAGATGGAAAATTAGGGTTGATTGGAGATTATTTGTGAAATGACTGGTTATTTGTCAAATATTAGTATAGGGTTTAGTGAAATTTAATAATAAATATTACATGGTTCAACGTAATTCATTCAGAAATGTATTCATTAAGTTAGTTTTCTAATACGAATATGTTTGGCAATGGATATGAATTAGTGATCTGCGATAAGCAGTGAAGATTTAAATAGTTCATTAATGTCTGAGCTCGTGGCTAAATAATAACCGCTCGGGTCGGTCCTCCGTGCCTCGGAAAGTACGTTAAGCCGTTGATCCTGGCTGTCATTTGTAGATCTTTGACAGTCGTTACAGGTAGTCAGTGGCCCGAAAGTTTGACAACCAGTCTTACCAAGGGGTATCGTATTACACAGTACTAACTGGGTTGTGGAAGTCAGATAGGCAGTCGCTCCATGTAAAATATTGGTATTCAGCTGCATACGGTTAGACTGGAAGCCGACCCCAACATAGTTGGGAAAAGGCTAGGCGGATGATGATTAATGTCTGAGCTGTTTAAAAAATGTAGAGGAAAGTATGTTGAGGGAGTTTACTTTGCCTTTAAGTTTGCTTTTCAAACTAAAGATAGGAAGTACGTTCAGGGAATTCTAGATATTATTACGAAGCTCCAGTTCGCCTTCGCAGTTTAGTCTTAACAAAACATCTCCGTTGTTTAAGCACATCCTTTGGGTACTGTTTGCTTGTACTGTTAAACTAGCGCCGTCTAGGGAGATGAACAGTTTTGCTACTACACAGTTTGTGGCAAATACTCGGGTATTATCCTTACTAATATTATAAACGCGAAATTTTGTATGTATGGATGTATGTTTGTTACTCTTTCACGCAAAAACTACTGAACGGATTTGCACGAAACTTGGCATACAGATAGTTCATAATCTGGATTAACACATAAGCTACGTTTTATCCCTGTAGTACGATCCCGTGGGACAATAACCGAACTCCTCGCGGGCGAAGTCGCGGGCATAAGCTAGTACAGTATACGTACGGCTCTGCACCACTAGTACAGCCTGGATATTACAAACGCACAAAAGTCTTGAGCCACACAGTTATTATGCGATCTGCTAAGGAATGGAACCTCACTCTTTCACCATCATCATTGGCAGCCTTGTTTCGGCTACTGCTAAGTATAGGCCTCTTTTCGTGCTATGCTTTCCCGGTATGCGAGTCTCATGCAGTTCCTAAGCGATGTCCTTTTGTAGGACCGACGACCAATTATGATATCAAAACAAGTTTATAGTAAAAAGCTTTTTCAAAACAATAAATATGTATAGGCGACGTAATTTTTTTTTCGTATTCTAAAACTAAACGCTTTTAATTGATAAACATATCATTGAGGTGCATGAAAAATAACTAATCCGCCATATTGGATTTAGAATGACGTCACTTAGCTAACGATGCATTGTCATCCGGACTAAACGTGTATGCAAAATTTCTACTCAATGTGTTGGGAATAACTGTTTTAAAATTCAGTTGAATGTTTTGATCTAAATAATTATTACAAGTTAAATAAAAGCTTGTAATAATAACTACAGTTCTATTGTCTAGACTTGTCTTTGTTATTCTAGTTAATGTATGTAGTGTCAGTGATCGTGAATCCTTGGCACTTGGTGTGCCCTCGTTAGGCGTAGAACGTGACTGAAGCGCGACGTTCTATCGCATTCATAAAACTAACCTATCATACGCCACGCCACTAAATTGCATTTGTATAGCTCAGCGCTATAGACTTAATGTGGTTCATTGTTGTAAAATGTGGCTCGTTATGCAACCATAAAATATGTAACTACACACATCAAAAGTGTCTAGGGATCAAGCATTTTTATGCGGATTTCTTGAGATTGAGATGTGGCTTTGTAATAAATTTATGATTTTATAAATTTATATGGATCCTTTTTGGTGCATTTCATAATTTGAATCAGGAACTCTCAATCAAATTCGAGTAAAAGATGAAAATAAGCTGTCAATATTTTCCCTATAAAAACATACAACGCATTGAAGACATTATTAGTGCTACTGTTTCCCTACTACTGATTAAAACCAACGTTATTATGGAGCGGCGACGTCATTTAAGCAGGGAAGAAATGCTCAGAGCCGTGGGAATGATAGAAGCTGGTTCCCGGCAACGTACTGTGGCTTTAGCTCTGAATACAAGTCAGAGTGTTATCAGTCGACTTTGGACACGTTACCGAAGCACTGGTACCGTGGCTGAGCGCCATGGAGGACGGTATCGCTGCACCACACGGAGACAAGACCGATACATTCAAATCTTAACTCGAAGAGCTCCAACAATAACCGCCATGATGTTAGCCGTGAGGCTTCATCACTCTTCAGGGAACTTAATTAGCGACCAAACAGTCAGAAACCGCTTGCATGAAGTGAACCTTCATTCCCGAAGACCGCTACGGGTACCACCTATAGCAATGCACAATCGTAGGATTCGATATCAATGGGCTCTTGAACACAGAAATTGGGCAGAAGAACAATGGCGTTTCGTGTGCTTTTCTGATGAGTCTCGTTTTGGTATGAGACCGGATACAAGACGTATACGACACTGGAGAACCCCTGGACGCCAACAGCGATTAAAATCCTGCCAGGAAGTCCATCCTTATAGTGGTGGAACCATCATGGTATGGGCGGGTATTTGGATCGGCGGAAGAACTGAGTTGATTTGGATCAGAGGCAACCTCAACGCTCAAATTTATGCTGAGACTATTGTATCAGACGTCATCGTTCCTCTACAAGTGCAAATCGGTCCCTTATTTCAGTTAATGCATGATAAGGCACGACCGCACACCGCAAGAGTTGTAAGACAGACTCACGCCGCAGCTAACATCAATGTCCTGCCCTGGCCTGCTCAGTCGCCAGACTTGAACCCGATTGAGCATGCATGGGATATGCTACAGAGAAGAGCTCTGCCGAATATGGAGGGTATCCAGTCGCAAGAAGACCTTTTTTTGTTGTTGCAACGAACATGGGCGGCCATTCCACAGCGTGATTTGGATGAACTCATTTTGAGTATGCCAAACCGATGTTCTTGTGTTGTTAGTGTTCGCGGTAGAAACACGGATTATTAATTGTTTAAGTTACCCAATAAAATTTTAAAGAAAACTGTTATTTCAGTCTTTTTTTCGAACTTTAATGTTAGTGGTTCAAATGTCAAAAATCCCTTTATTAGGAAAATGGCAAATTTCTTTATTAATGCAAAGGTGACTTGGTTTATCGTTACTGTGACAAACGAAAACACTTTATTTGATGAATCCTTAAAGAAAATTTTAATTAATATCAATCAGGAGAAAAGTTATTGCAAAAATATATGTTGATCCCTAGATACTTTTGATGTGTGTAATAGCTAAACTGAAATTAATTTAATTTTTTGGGAGAATTGATAATGAAATAAATTGGAGTTCTGTCGTTTTACAACGTGTAATCAATCATCATCATCTGCTTAGCCTTTTCCCAAGTATGTTGGGGTTGGCTTCCAGTCTAACCGGCTGCAGCTGAATACCCGTATTTAACATGGACCGACTGCCTATCTGACCTCCATAACCCAGTTAGTACTGGGTAATACGATACCCCTTGGAAAGACTGGTTGTCACTTTCAGGCCTCTGACTTCCTGTAACGACTGCCAAATATGTACAAATGACAGCCCGGATCAACGGCTTAACGTGCTTTTCGAGGTACGGAGGAAATTCAGTATGTAATGGGTCCCATCCACGGATCAACCCAGACAAGCGCGGCTTAACCTGACGATCAACCCGAGCGGCTGTCATTATTTAGCCACTCATCAATCACAGCCACTAAAGGGTAGGATAAATAAGTAAGACGATCCCAAACTAAAGTGCAAGTTTTTCCACAAACTAACTATGCAAAACCTGATTGTGTCCTTGCCAGCCCTGTTGCCTAAACGGTTCAGAAATTGATGGATGCTAGTCGTAGCACCGAATCCCGTAGCTAAGTTCTAGGCCGACTAAAAATAAATTGCCATCGACACGAAAAAAGAATATAATAAGAATATAATCACTAGTAACACAAAGAATATAATCACAGTGCCATACCTAGTAACATGTCTGCTCATTTCAGCAAGTACGGGAGGATGCTCCTGCCCACACTCGTGGCAGAATCCCTAATCGCCTTTTAAAGAATTACGAGAACTGTCGAGGTGGCTGTGACCAAATTCCTTGCCAAAATCCACTTATATAACTAACAACGTTCAATATAGTTACCTCAACAGATTTTCTCTGAAAACGTGTCCACATGAACGAATCATACTCGTAATATTCAGTCGAAAATATATTTCGAAAACCGTTCGACCGGCTCGTAGCAATGCGTTTGACAAGTTGACAGGTAACACGTTGACGGCAAAGCGTTCGTTCTGAATTCGAAAGTCGTTACAGTGTGCCCTGAAAAGGTTTTATGCATGTCGGTTTTTCGTGGAATTTTTGCTTTGTAATGGTCTTTTTATGAACGGGTGAACTCGTGCTTGCAGCAATAGCTGCAATACACTTTTTGAGACTCTAGCTTTTGTTTTCAACTAGCAATCGCATTTTAAATTAACACTGGACTTGGAAATAAATGATTCTGTTACAAACGGCGCTTATTCGTAATTACCCGACAATCTCACACGAACTACCAAACAGAATTTAAACTGCACATTTTAAACACGCCAGAAGCCTACCACTATATTTGGCGCCCCCATTTGCACAATAGGCCTGCAATGTCGTCGACCTAATGCCCGGTCTACATAGATTGCAGTCGGTGCAATTACCGCGGCGAACTGGCGAGGGGTTTTCCAATGACGTGGCGATGCATGGCGGGAACTGGGCCAGGCATGTGCGGGTAGCTAATGGCTTCCTTAGCCGGATTGGTCGGTGGTATGCTCTTTGAGAGATATGTGAATGAAGTGGATGGAGAATTCATTCATAGATCTACTAATTTATTCATTCATAGCCTAACAAACATGAGATTGGAAATAGGGAATGGTGTTGTTATGAAATGTGTCGAAAGTTCCCTCTATACTTTTACACGTGTCGTCAACTTTAATAATATTGAAATAAACCGTAATGAGGAAGAAAAAATATGAAAATCTCTAGAAAAACAAGACAAAGCAATCCACATCATAATATTAGCAGTAAATTACCGAGAAACAAAAACTTCTTCAAAAGACAAAGGTGATGAATGACGTACAAAGAATTTTATTAAGTTAACTTATACGTTTTGTTTTCAAAACGACAAACGACAGATTTGGCCGTGAACATCTCATTTGAAAACGAGAAATTCCGAACTCATTTCCTTCCTTTGTAAATGAAAAAACTTTTCTTATTACAAATTCTTTGCATCTCAAATTATTTGTTCATAAAACGCTGAATTGATATACAAACTGAAAACGAATATAATTTGGAAAACTCTCTTTTGTCATTTAATATCTGCTCGAGAACATTCTGAATAAAATGACAGAATGTGTCGTGTGTGTGTGAGTGTTTTAGGGCTCCGTAAGCGTATTTGAAATTGAAAAGTCATATACATTCAGTCAAAAAAGTATCGGGAACGGATTATTTGTTTATGATTCCAAATTCAATTATTTTTTTGTTGTTGTTATTAGATTGGCACAACTGTTTTCCATTTTGGCGCGGAGTTGCATCTGTTATTTAGATTAAATATAGTGCTGTTTTTAGTTAGATCATATCTAGTGTGTATTGCGAATTTCATAATGGACAAAAACATCGAACAAAGAGTTTGTCTTAAATTTTGCATCTCCAATGGAATTTCGTGTTCGGATTCCAGAAAATGTTACAGAAATATCAGCTTATCATTGGTGCAAAGCGTTGAAAAGTTAACATCGCAAAAGTGAAGGAAATAGTGACTGAAAATCCTCTTTCAAGTTTGAGAGAGATAGCCGCTGAACTTTGTGTCTCACGAGTCGATCCGTACCATTTTAAATAATCACTTTGGTATGAAACATGTTGCCGCCCGGCTAGTCCCAAAAGACCAAAATTTTCTCCAAAAACTCAATCCCATAAGAGTCGCTGAGGACATGTTAGAACGAGTCAATTCAGACCCAACATTCATGAAATGCATTGTTACTGGTGACGAGAAGTGGGTTTACGAGTTTGACATGCAAACTAGTTGACAAGCTTCGGAGTGGCGCCTTCCAACTGAACCGAAACCGAAAAAAACCACGCCAAAGTCGATCAAAAGTCAGTCATGTTGACCGTTTTCTTTGACTATCGCGGTGTTGTGCACTCGGAATTCTTGCCGGAAGGTCAAACAGTAAATAAAAATATTATTTGAGCGTTATGCGGCGTTTAAGAGAGCAAATTCGACGAAAAAAGTCAGATCTGTGGATCTGTGAAATTCTTGTATTTTGCACCTCGATAATGCGCCTTCGTACCATCATAGTGAACGAAATTTTGACCAAAAACTCAACAAATACCATCAAGCAATCACCTTATTCACCAGATATGGCTCCAGCCGACTTCTTTCTTTTTCATTCGGTGGAGGACATGAAGGAGAATTCGCGGCGAGAACTGAACTCAATTCCGGAAAAGGCGTTTAAAAAAGGATTTGATGATTGGATTATTCGTTGGCGTAAGTGTATCGTTTCTGAAGGAGCATACTTTGAAGGCGATAAAATAACTTTGGATGAATAACTAACATTTTGTGTATTATTGATCGTTTCTCGGTACTTTCTTGACAGAGTACGTAACATATTACTTTGTCTCCAACCAAGGCTGGAAGGAATATTACAAATGGTGCGAAAGACACGATATTATTCTATTCCATCGTTATTACATTGTCTTGGAATGCAGACGTATTCGAAATCACATTTGCAAATAAACGTATTTCAGTATTTTCAGTACGTAACGAGAAATGGAAAATGGCTTTGAATATATCTTATTCTACCTGAGTTTTTTATCACAGCTTATCATATTCTTACTGGTTTTTCTGCTAGTTATCAAATCGCGAAGGCACGATTTATTTCATAAATATATATTCTGGTTTTAAGCTTCTTTAGCTGTAATAGTAACATAACATAAACGTAACATCACGCCTGTAATCCCCGAAGGGTCAGGCAGAGGTGTACCTAATAGTACACCCACATTTCGCCAGTTACGTTTAAGTCCCATGTAATAGGGGGCGAGCCTATTGCCATCAACCGGGCACACATCGAGACTCCGTGGCTGCTACTGAGATTTTCCTGGTGTAAAAAACCCAATAACACGGCCCCTAGACCAACCAGGCAGTTTTTAAGGTACTTTAGCTGTAATAGTATCAGCTTCTTGAAATTAAAACTCATCTCAAAAGATTCCATCTTTTCAACCTAATTTCTTCACAATAGTGTTTAGTTCAGAACCGTCGCGCGTCGTCGACTTGAAAGTCCGGAGCACGCACAGCGGCTTTCTCTCCTTTTTTCCACCAAAAAGTTATATTATTAAAAAGTTTTCCACTGTGTTGAGCCCTTCCTTCCCATGAACCCTTTTGAAAACCACTTTTCTTTCAGATGTATGGCCGGCCATTTTACAACTTCATTGCTACAGTTTTTGCCGTATTCAGGCGGTTATAAAAAAAATCTTGTGGCACTAGTTTGATTTATTATGCGCGGTGTTCATTTCAGTTTTTTGTGGTTTCTGAACTTTGAAAATATTCAGTTTACGAGCGAAAATTTAAATTTTTCCAGGTCTTAATTGATGTAGAGTGGTTGATTCTTTGGAATCTGAAATATTTCAATTTTCTTTATGATTTGATGGCTATGTGTTGTTGTTAGCTGCAAGGAAATTGCGATTGTTCTGGTTCTCTACACACCAGTACACACAATCGATTAACCTATCTTTAACGACATCCAACCTTTGACCAAAACGCCATATCTTTGTCCTTATTCCCACGCATACCAAATTATTCCACCTCGCTTTGTAAAAATCGCAATAAATCCACTGGGAAACGCCATTATCCTGAAAAAGCGTTTTTAGACTACTTTTTGCGAGCGCCATTTATTCTGGAAGCCATAATGTGTTTTTTTCTGACAATATACCGTTCCAACAAATTGAATATCCGTGGAATTAACGTTTCGCAACGATTATAGCCTACCGTTTGAGATATCGAACAAACAAAATTAAAACCATTACTCTGAAACAGCGTTTATTGGTTTTCTTAAACAATTTCAACTGTTTTTAACATCAACAACATCGCGCCTGGAATCCCCTCAGGTTTAGGCGGAGGTAAACCATAGTAAACTCGGATTTTGCCAGTTATGTTAACTCCCGTTTAATACTGGGTGATCCATCAACCGGACACAAATCCAAATTTTTGCATTGTGACAACATTAAATGATAAATGATGTTTATTTTGCAAATAGGTTTTTACAAACACTTTTACACGTCTTCTTTTTTAAAACTAGATGAGGCCGGTGTTTCGTATCTGACTACTCTGAGAAGAAACAGCCGAAACAAACTCAGAGATCATAGTCTCTTTTAAGGTCCAGACATAATCTTGATAAACTCACATGAGGACTATGCAGATGAGTGTCTGAGATGGTCTTTAGAACAAAGAACCACACATTGAAAGTCGTTGCTAGCCCGCCACACTATTCCCACTGCAACTCCTGAAATTGTTGCTAGTTTAAAGTCAAACACTTTTGTATCTAGCTTGTTGTATTACATCACCATCATCCAGTAACTCTTTACCCCATTATTGTATCGCGCCTCAGCTTACGCCAACAGTAGACTTACCCAAAACAAAAAAATACAAAAATTACACTTCGATCACCCCTCTGCGCCACTTACTGACCTACAAACCTAACACGCCCAATCCCCTTTTACAGAAGCCCCTAGTAATAAAAAAAAATGTTACCTTGAGGAACCACTGCGTATCTTCCCGCTTTTATTGCTTGCTTAATTATAGAAGCATTCGATAAGCACTGTGTCGTGATCCACGTTAAACTGTTAAACTACCGTTCAACGTTACTAATCTCAGTTCAACGAGATTTATAGCCAGAGATACGTCCGTTAGCTAACCAATAATTTAGTTTTGTGGTTATCTCTTCGCCTGTCATAAATTTTATTCGGTCTGCGATCTGTGACCAGCGAATTGATTGGATTGTTGTGAAATTGCGAAACGAGAGTTTTGTAGTTTGTGTGAGGGAATGGTTGGATGTATAGACTCTTTGTTGGTTTGTGATATTTCTAAATGGAATTCCATTCCTTCAAGAGTTAGGTTATGTAGGTTTCTAGATCTAATCCAACTACCTAGTCATCGCCTATAACTGAGATCCCAATTTTAATTTAACTACGTGAACTTCGTGCTTCAGCATTCTAGTAAACTTTTAAGTTTTTAAGTAAGTAATAAGTTTTATTAGTCGAAAGTAACAGTGTCATATTATTTACAAAGTTAGAGAACTAAAAAATATGATACTGTTACTACTGTTACTGGGCAGACGACATAGTTGCCATCGGGCGGGAAACTTGGATGAGGCTGGCACTGGACCGTGAAGATTGGCACAAGACAAGAGAGGCCTATACCCAGCATTGGGGGAATTCAGGCTGTGGATGATGATGCTCATGAAGATCGACTGTCTGTTGATGGCTTCGTAAAAAGTTGGATATTCTATTTATTTACAACGATTCATTTGCAACATAATACCACAATAACCGCACTATACTCGCACAACATTAATTTAACTGTGCGCAAATACGAGCATTCATCAATGGCGTAGCCTGTCTGTTACAAAGCGTTGCATACATTTACATTACTACATAGTTGATTCGCGTCTGATGCAGATTGATATTCGATATTCACGTCCTAATGGTAGATATTAATTAATCCCGTCGATCAAAAATGTTATGGCGTAGCGAGTGACAGGTCTTTGATGCCAACTGTCTTCTGGTAATATTTAATGGAGCTGTTGGTTTAGCTTTGCATTTAGTTAAGATATTGATCAACTGGACATCAAAAGCTTAGGGTCGGATGTATTAGCTCTTTGTATTTGAACATCCTACCTTATGCTCAGTAGCATAAGGTAGGATATATAAACTCTCTGTATTGGTACATCCGACCTTATGCTTCTGATGTCCAGCTTCTATTCCATAAGTATAAAGATATATGGACAGAACGTAGATTCTTATTAGTTACTAGCTGTTACCCGCGACTTCGTCCGCGTGGACGATGTTTCATACAAACTTTCAAGCCTATTTTGACCCCTTAGCTTTAGATTTAGATTATTTCCAAAAATCCCTTCTTAGTGCACACTTCCTTCATTTAAGGAACGTTTGTGCAAAATTTCATGCTTCTAGACTCATCTATAAGGCTTTCAGAATCGTGTCCTATTAAAATCGGTGAAAGGCCCAAACGTTTGTCGTGATCTAGTTGCAGGTGTCCAGGGTCTGCCATATTACGCTATAAACGTCGGACATGCGCGTTCCGGTCGCCTTTCTCTTCCTGCTGCCAATGTTAAATAGGGCTGGCAGGAAGATGCTGGTATTGCATTTTTCGATCTAAAATTACGAAATTCAATAAAAACTTGCATCCCCTATTTAACCAATTAAGAGCATAATTTTTCAAAATTCATTCCTTAGTCCTTGGTTAGTCTAGCTCTTGTGCAAAAATTGATACATTTACTTCAGTGAGTAGATCCAAGGTTGAACTAAAATTAGTTAGAAGATTCTGTTATTAATGTTATCATACTTCTTGGAACAACTGTTTGTGTCTCTCGACAATAGAATGTAATATGGTTGAGCTGCTCTGAAGATAGTACGGTGAGTGTGTTGTTAAATTCGAAAAAAAAACTTGCTTGTATATTTAACTAGTACCTAATCAGTTTTCAACGTTATATTGCCTGAAAATTGTACTTTTTGGTCTCAATTTTCTCTTTGCAAGCTAAGTAGAGCTTGAACCTTATACAAAGACAAAGTTAGAAAATTCTTCACCTGCTTAATTACCCTTGAAGCGACTTAAATTAATATTAAAAGCAAATTTTTCGATATAGATTAAAGGACGTTAACTTCGGGGCTATTAACACTAAACTACTAAAGTAATTAACTGATTTTATGGAAATTATTTAGCATTTGTAGTACGTGTTAGGTTCTATTTTATTTTTAGTACCACAACTTGGTCTGATTGCATTAATCATGGTGGCAATATGTTTTATTAAACCCAGACGCAATGTTTAAAAAGCTCATTAGTTTTTATTTAGTTTACACCCCAATTTGTGCCTGCGACTTCGTCTGTGTAGACTTCAGAAAGGGTAGATAACATTGAAATCTGTTCAACCTTTTCGCATTTTGAGGGTAAAGACCAACTTTTGCAATCAATTTTGTTGTTTTCACGTGCTAATATTTGCTATAGACAGCTGTTTTTCTGGCGAAATGTGGGTGTACTAATTTGTAGGGTTAGGCAGAGGTGACCTAACCCTTCGGGGATTAAAGGTGTGATGTCATGTTATGTTAGACAGCTCTTAGAACCATCTTCCATAACCACGACAATCTTTACAACCGCCAGCAGTATTGTGACAACTAAACGATTAACATTAAAACTACCAATAAATGCTTTATTGTACATGTAAACGTCGTTTGCGTGTTAAATACCGCTAACTTTTACACAGGAAACATAAAGTTTAACCGCGTTTAGACGTGGGAAAAGTTAGTCCGGCAGCCCTGCACTGGCTGGTTAAGCTCTGTCTAGATAAAAGACTGGTTCGAACTGGGCGAGTTTGTGATCGAGCTACTATGTTTAAGTGGCACGATGGTGTATCCTGCCTTTATGTAACGTACTGGTATTCAGCTGCATCCAATTGTACTGGAAACCGACGCCAACATAGTTGGGAAAAAGCTAGGCGATGATGGTGTATCCTGCTGCCGGCTACCATTTACCAATATCTTCTTCTTTACCAATATGAGGTAGCTTGACGGCTTGAAATTGAAATCCTGTGAGGTGACATTTTTTAAAGCTACCGTGTGATCTTGCTTTCTAGGACCAATATGGCGTTGTTAAAAGAAATATTTTTAAGGATTTTTAAGTTATAACGGTAACCACGTATTCAGAAAATCATTCTGAACCCCCCCACATAGAAGTTTTTCTTCGGTTATTAAAAAAATAGTCTGTTGTTTCCTACAAAACTGCAATACCTACACGGTCAAAATGTATGGACAGTACATAGGTACTGTAGGTGTAAAACCATAATGGTGTCTAGCCAATTTCAGAGAAACCATTACATTCGAGGCAAACTTTCCCTAATGTATGAACAAATATGTACGACGAATTCGAAGAAAACGAATTACTCAGTTTTGCGTATTACGCATATCAATTAGTTAATTAATTAGACAGGGAGTATGATCTAAGTTTGTAGCGTGTGGGTCTGTTTACACTGTAACTTATCTGAAGTCTACATAATCTATGTTACCTATCATAAGCAAATTTCCATTTTCGTACCCGTCTGTGCGTTTGCTAAGATCTTTTTAACTACATTTTGATGCGGTTTTTGCCATTATGTGGAATCATTTATTCTGGAAGGATGTGTTTTAAAAAAATTGAAGTTGATTATGTTCATATTCTAAAACTTAGATGTAGCACAGAAATGTCGATGTTTAAACATGTCGCGATTGCCCTCTTGTGAAGTGGTAGTTAGGGCTTCAGTTTCATACAAATTGTCGGTAGGTATGTGTTGTTGGTGTTGTGAACTAGCCGTGCGACTTGCCACGGCTTTCAGATAACGATAGCTCGCCTGTTGGACATCTGAACCCGTTTTGCTCAGATAGTGCTGTGCTGAGACGATAGTGTTATATTTATCTAGAGTATAGTGTTTGGATTACGATTTATTGCCCGAGTTTTGATTAATAATGAATGAGTACTACGAGTATTAGTGTACTGCAAACACAATTTTGTACTTCCTTTCTATTTTTGTAAATTTCCAAGAATTTCATCGAAAAACTGAAATGATTTTCATGGAAATTACCAATTTAGTTACTAATTTTGTAACACAATTCAATTCATAATAGGCGATTAACTAATGATTTGGAACAAAAACAGGAAAATAATACATTATTTTTATAATTTTAGATACTTGTAACCTATTCATGTATGATGAACAGGGAAACCCTCAATCAATTTAATCATATGATTTTATATTTGATTGTTTATTTACTGTCTCTATTGTTATTATTATTAATTTAACATCCTGTACCATCAAATCACAATGCCTACAAAGGAATCCCGGAAAATAATAAGAAAAATAAATAAAATCACAGGAAAAATATTTTTTATATCATTGCGAGTACACAAAGGTATTTTTGTTAACACATAATAAACATTATTGCTCATTGTATCTGGCACGGAGAATTCGCCCGAGGCGCCAACCAGGCCGGTGTCTTCATGTAACAGAAAATATCTTAGGGCCTTAGCAGACAGGCTACATTCAGCATTTTACGACGTCATCATTGCCTTTTGGCTCTCTGTTTCACTGCCTTCGACCATTTTTACATTTTATTTAGATGGTAATGCATCTGTTTTCGATGCCGTATATATATTCGGCGACCCGCTACGTTTGAACACGATACCGTTTTGTTTCGGTTGGTTTTCTATCAATCGCTGTATGAAGCTTACAAAATTGGAAAGGGCATCGTTCTAAGCCCTTTCCGCTGAGTTAAGTCATGGCTCATAGTGGATGGTCACAGCTTCAAGAAAACAAATGTAGAGAGTCTTCTTCAAGTAGGCAGTATACTTCGCATGGTTAACACCATAGAAATATTAAAAAAAAAAACAGTTTGAAGTTGAACACTTGAAGTTGAACACTGGAAGTTGAACACTGGAAGTTGAACACTTGAAGTTGAAACAAACAACTTGTTTATTATATCTATGGGTAACACACTCGTCGTATCAATAGTGACCCGTGATTATTTGCCACTCCATAGCATAAAAAGTTGCATGTCTGTAAAAACCCTAAGAGGAAATGTCTTAAATTGCCAGAAAGAATTACATAATGTACATTACTTTTAAGGATATAAACGTTTTCTCTGCACATGTGTCATGTCTCGGCGCCGCCTTATTTATTACGTGCAGAAATTCTTAATGTCTTTGCAAATGTATGTAAAAGCTCCATAGGAATAATTATTACTTGAGTATTTCTTGACATCGCAATAATTAATATGGAAATGTGGTCTGAAAAGGCTCCGTAAATATGTGAATGTTAAGTTTGATTTAGGAGTTCTTATAACATGCTTTGGTGATAAGACTTTGTCATAATTACATTATTTATCTCTTGCTTTTGACCGCGACTTCATCGGAACTATTCTACTGGAACGTACCACCAGAATTAAAAGTATCATGGTCTACCTAGCTGGGTATCAAATTGTCATCGAAATCTGTTCAGCTGTTCAGGCGTGAAACGGACAGTTACTTTCGCGTGTCTAATATTAGAAGGCATGGATAATGTATTTCTCTACACAACGGGCTTGAATTTGAGAAATAAAAGAACCATGTCTGTCTATTTAATCCTACCAATTTTTAAGGTTAATAAATCAGCCTATCACGGCACCTCTAAATCCTAAATCGTATCTCTCAATCTCACGCTTTTCTCAAAGGATTAAACGCGGATATATCCTAATTCCCTCAATATTGGACGGAGATATATTGAAGATGTTAATAAAATTTCCTCCCTACACAATTCGAAAATAAATGGTCGCATTTGATACGTAGATAAGTCATTGGAATCAGTGAAACGATGCATAGGGAATATTCTTTGAATCCGATTCCGTTTATACTGGTTCGCCGTCGACCGATTCAGCTTACTTCTTTTTCCGAAGCGCAACTAAATCCGGCTTAACTCCGGATCGGACTTGACAACCAATAGGGTTTTGTGAGGATAGTTTTTAACTTCTGTCTGGGTGTTTTTCCATCAGGATTTTCTCTGTAGAGAGCCTGATTTTGTGCCTGGTTGATGGCAATAGGCTTTCCCTCCATTATATGGGACTTAAACATAACTTTTGGTACACTTTTGCAGTAAGCATGATGTTATCTTTAAAGGTTCGTCAAGTTGGTACGAACAGATTGCCGAACTGCAAACCCCGGAAACTGTCAGATGCATCAGTACGTACTACCGAGTTCACTGAGGGTCGACCTTCAACCTTATAACTAAGGGCTTAGGGTGAAAAGTGGTCGACCATCAGTGAACGTTATAGTATATTATCTGTAATGGTGGCTCCACGCTCTCGCCGAGACACTCCGAGGCAGGGCGAGTGCGAGGGCAGCGCTCGTCTAACCTCGGTTTTCTTCGCTTGGCTGTACACTCTCGCAGTCGACCTGGCTCGGAGTGTCTCGGTGAGACTTTGACCACGATTTGACTGCGCTGGTTTGACCAAGCGTTAACATGCGAAATGACACATAATGTATGCCTACCTTTTCGAGGAAAAACTGAAGTTATCACGTAGGTCCAAAAGTTTCCGGCTTACTTATATTCGATTAATTAGAGATATTATAAAACTGATGATGATTTTTAATTACTGACCTTTGACCTTTTGTCTAGTTACCTACCACGAGAAGTGTATTGAAATAAAGGCAGCTTATATTGAAAACATTTAATTTTATAGTTCAGGCCCGAAAATTTTGGACCATATCATGTATGTTATGTTTAACTTCTGTCATATTTTTGTATGTAACGTTGTTTGGTAAAATAATATTCTGTCCTTTGTAAATAACAAGATAATAATTGTGTGGGCGTCGTTCGTATTTATTTACTCTATAAGGTCTCCAGGGCTTTATTAACATTTTGCGCACAGAATATTAGATTTCTAAAAACATCTCGAATTTCTAGCGGATTATTTTTATTCATATAATAACAGTAGCTGAAGACTTTTATTAGAAAAATAATAATCATGAAATGAAATTGAAGCCACTCAATTTGATTATGTTTTTATTCGTTTTTGAAATATGTTACGATTGTAATATTATGGAAATAAATGGCAAGATTCCTTAATTGTAGATAACTGTTTGGTAACTAGAAGATAGGTACCTAGATAATTTCTTAAAAAATCTATTAAGAAATTATTATTATTAAAAAATCTAGATTTTGTCTAAGACTTAGACAGTGCCTGCCTATACAGACAATGTTAGACAGGCCCCAAATGTGCTTTATTTATTCCTTTATGTTTCAGTCTGAGTAACGTAAAGTGTTTTCTTTCTTAAACTAGATTCCTACGTAAAAAAAACCTGTCCAAATAACTCGAATGTTCATTATACACGGAACCATCAAACCATTGTTGTATAGTCCAAATATTTTGTAAATCACGATACGACATGTCGGCCCAGTTATAGCATGTAATCTTTCGGTGTAGCGAGCCGGGAACGAGTTCTGTCGACATGGTTCTACTACGTCATACATTTTTCACCTGTCTACGGGTATTTATTGGGACACGAGATATTTTTGAAATTGCTTGTTGGCTTTTGCAGGCTGGTAATGAAAAAAGGATAACTCCTAAAAAAATCGTTTTTATGAAAAAATTACTGATGAATTCGCGCGTTTTTTGCTACGTCGTAGCACTCGTAGACGTCTCGTAGCGCTACGCACGAGAAGAGTCAATGAAAAACTTTATATGTGCGCTTCTGCAACCTCGTCATCCGTCATACTTGTGTAATAGGTATACTTTACTTATAAGATATTGGTTTCTGGTAGAAATTAGTTTTAACAATAGGACTACATTTTATGTATAAACTTCACCCATACTCACAACCCACTTCTCTGTACCCCCAGGCTATGCACTCTTCGAATAACCCGTCTCCGTGTATGCGGTGCGCTGGGCGAGACTGGCAGCGGTGCCGTCGGCGGCGCGGGCGCAGGCGCCGTGATCCTGGCGGCGCGCATGCACAGCTCCAAGCGGACGCTGCGCTCCAACGACATCGCGGTGCCGCCGCTTGATGTCGAGCTAGACCTGTGCTTCTCGCTGCAGTACCCGCATTTTGTTAAGCGGGATGGAAACAGGTGAATACGTAATAAAAATGGCCGTAGCCCCGCCCGTTTTTAGTACAGTTATTTTGCATCAATCATCATTATCATTCTCTTGCACTTATCCCAACTCATTTGGGGTCGGCGCAGCATATGTTCTTCTTCAATACTTCTCTATTACTCACCATGTCATCGTCATGTCATCACCACTATCACAGACAGCCAGTTCAGCCGCTCATCAGACACCTCCTGGTGTCTATTGAGCGGCTGAACTGATCAGGATGAAATTTGGCACAGAGATAGATTATAGTCTGGAATAGCACATGGGCAACTACATATTTTTACCTCCCACATACAACAACATCCGCTAGTCAGCTTATAAACCTCTCACTGTGGGAGGACACAGACAACTTAATTTAGTCATAATAAACCTCATCTACACTCCTATCATTGATAGGTAATCTTGATAAATGATGATAAATGATGTTTATTTTGCAAATAGGTTTTTACAAACACTTTTACACGTCTTCGTTTTTAAAACTTGATGAGGCCGGTGTTTCGTATCTGACTACTCTGAGAAGAAACAGTCGAAACAAACTCAGAGGTCATAGTCTCTTAAGGTCCAGACATAATCTTGATAAACTCACATGAGGACCTTCTTATGAAGTAAGCTTTAACGTCCAGAATACTAACAATAAAATCTTCACGCGTGTAGTCACTACTGAAAGCAATAATAAAAGTTGAGCAAACGATAAATCTCGTCTCCCTCGTTATGAAGACATTAATCTAGTTTTTTTTTCTAGTTAATTTAGTAGTTTTTAATGCGTTATATGTAGGATTTTTCTGAAGTATTAATGTTAAACGTCCAAGGTTGATGGTGTTATGAATCTTCTTCAGACTTCTTTCTAGCTGTTTGTCAGGTTTTCTCTTTGTTTGATGAATAGTGTGTAGTTTAGTTGTTAACTCAATTTGTAGATTTTTGGCACGTTTTCTGTATAGCTTTGTGAAAGGGGCCTACCAACACTTCATATACAGGGTGTATAGCAATATTTATTTCTTATTGAAGGCATCATTCTCCGGCTGTCATTTATAGATCTTTTGCAGTCGTAACAGGTAGTCAATGGGCCGAAAGTCTGACAACCAGTCTTACCAAGGGGTATTTACCAGTACTATCTGGGTTATGGAGATAAAAGAAAGCCGTCACTCCCTAAAAAAATACTGATATTCAGCTGCATCTGGTTAGACTGGAAGCCGACCCCAACATGTATTTGGGAAAAGGATAGGCAGATGAAGAGGCTCTGCCAACACTCATGAAAAAATTAAGCCTAATAACGTAGTACTTAAGGACGACAATTGAGTCAAACAGCGTTTTAATTAAGAGGCCATGTAGGTACTGTTTTCACTAAACAAAATGTTTTATAGTATCACTAGCTGACCCGCGCAACTTCGTCTGCGTAACATTTTTGATTAATGCTCCGCTCCTATTGGTCGCAGCGTGATGTTTTATAGCCTATAGCCTTCCTCGATAAATGGGCTATCCAACACTAACATAATTTTTCAATTCGAACCAGTAGTTCGTGACATTAGCCTGTTCAACCAACCAAACAAACAAACAAACAAAGTCTTCAGCTTCATAATATTAGTATAGATGAGTCACCCCAGCCGGGATCGTATAAAGTATTTTTAATAAAAGTGTGAGTGCAATATGAGCACAGGCTATAAAATTTTGTAGTCAATATTGGATGGATTAAATTGAAAACAGGTTGATATCAACAATTTTATTTCAATACTCTCTTGTTTTTATAGTACCTATACTCTTCTAAGTTGACTCTGACTATGAAATAACAAGCGCGATGAAAATTAAACAGAAAATTGGTACAAGAATTGACGTAGGGAAAGAATATGATTATCCACATTGTAAGTGCATACTGTAACAAAAACAACTAAACGAGCGGTGTTTCGAAACTCCTTGCACTTAGTAACTAGATATTTATCGCCATTTATACGGACAGTTTAACAAGCAATACATTTAACATTGTTAACATCTTTCCCTCCAAATGCAAAACATTCTTGGAAAAAAATTCGCGCTTGTATAAAAAATCGAACAAATCTGTCATGAGCTTCTAAAACGGTTATAAAGCTGCATCTATTTATAAAACTTCTCCGTCTTCTTACCATATATTCAAACACTCGGGCTAAACAAAATAGCATAAACATTTTGGACAATAAAATGGACTATAAAACTATACCAACTGTTTGAAGATTCGACGTAGCTATTCACGTTCAAACAAAACTTTATAAACAGCTTTACAATACGAATAATCGATTTGTTTGTGTGTTTATCGATGGTTTAATCGATTTTGGGTATGCTTAAATGATTTTGATAAGTAGTTTGAATTTATGAGGGGAGTTACTTTTAGTAGGTATTACAGAAAGCAATGCTAATAAAAGTCTAGACTCTAGACTAAGGCCCAGACTCCACAAAAGCGGAGACGAGCGGAGAGGAGAGGAGATGCGTAAAAGCTAGGGTGTATCCACGAAGCTGAGCGGAGATGTGCAAAGCGGAGAGGTGCGAAGATGTGCAAAATGCCGCTCATAGCACACCGCTCACCGCACGCCGCACACGGCAAAAATAAGTTTAAAATTGATATGGACCTGAACGAATCTCAGTAAGATCTTGGAGGATTAAGACCTAAAAGTTGAACGATGACATGGCTACGGCGGATTTTAGACGTAGGATTCTTAAATAATACACCCTGGAAAGTATACTTCTTAACTGATGTTTTACAAGCATTCTTTATGCATTTCAGATTGCAGATAATGCTGCAGCGTCGCAAGAAATACAAGAACCGCACAATTCTGGGCTACAAGACTTTGGCTGAGGGAGTTATCAGGATGGATCAGGTCAGTTTATATTTATTCTTCCTCTCAACTTCAGCTATTGATGAACTGGTTGGTTCTTCGGAGTCATACGCTTTGATCGTTGACATGAGATAATGACAGAGCTTTACGAAATTCTTAGGAAAGATACAAGCTAAAATGCCTTTACCTTGTTTTAGTTGTCAGTAAAACCTCTATTACATATTAAAATTTCATTTACTTATTATACCATACACATTAAATACATTTTTTAAATATTCCTATATAAAATAATAATAAATTAAAATATAAAAAATAGTAGCCCACAAGCACCGGGAACAGAGTCCGAGCTACCGGTGGTCAGGGCTCTTGAGAGAGGAACCTCTTAACAATACGCGCCGTGTCCAGAAGTACTGCTTCCTGAATCAAGCCCTTGATCCAGCTGCCAACCGAGAGCTTCCTCAGATGTTGGTCGAGGCTAATGGCTATTAAGCCATTGGCTGACACGACTATCGGCATAATGACCTCTGTACTCACGTCCCACATGTCGACAACCTCGCGAGCCAGATCTAGATACTTGAATTGCTTATCTTTCTCAGTATTATTTACTTTATTGTTGTACAAAGCTGTTTGTTGTTGCTCAAAATCCCGGACAATCCTGTCCAAGCTTGAAACACGTCTTCAAATTCCCACACGTGTCGCCGTATCTCTCGATCCTTCCCTATTCACTTCGTTGCCCCATACTGCTACAAGAGCTACAATGCAAAATTCCTATCGGATATTGTCGCATCTTCACGCTCGGCTGGCGGCATGATCGTGTTAGTACACAGGTGGATATGCTGCCCAAGTGCCCATTGTCTTACAATAATCTCTTCGACAATTGTGTTATGTACTGTGGGTACGAGTATGTCGTCGTGGTATGGTCCGTTTCCAAATTGGATCCCAATCCGAAAGAGATTATAATGGTCGACTGGTGATGCGAAGCGCATCACTGAATCCGGCTTAATTCCGAATCGGACTTGACAATCAAAGGGATTTTGAGAATTGTATAACGACTTTCTGTGTTTTTAAAATGTTATTTTTTCCCCATCAGGTATATCTTAGGAGCAGTCCAGAGTCTTAAGGGTCTTAAACTTAAAGGATTCGGCCCAGTACACCGTACCGTGCTATGAACGTCTTAGGAAAATGGGCATAATAGTAATAATAATAAATTCATTTATTTCAGGTAAATAACACCCATTGCCACACATAAATTGATATAAACTGAAGACATAATAAGACATAGGCATAGGCATAGTGTCATAGTTTTCAATACAAAGAATATGGAGTTTATCCACGTATAATGACCGTTCTAAACCAGGTATAAACGGTTATGGTACGCTGCTAATACGTTCATAGCACGTTCATGGTATGGTACGATGTAGTGGACAAACATAATTGGCGAAATGTTGGAGTATCTACATATTATAGGTACACCCCTTTTACCCTTCGGGGAAACATGTGAGATATTATGTACATATGTAATATGTGGTCTATTGATTTCACAACGCAGTTTATGCTCGCCTCGGTTATAAGCCGAGTCCGTTGCACTGTGCCTTGACATAGTCGAGGCCGAAGGGGGTCGTCGTTTCCATTTGACCGAGAGTAAGTGTAGATTGAATTGGGTAGAACAAATTTTGCAGGTTTTTATTTTATATGTTATGTGGTTGCAATTTGCATAAGCAAAGGAGTTGAAATTAGCTCCGTTCTATTCAGAAACTTCAGCACCGTCCTAACATGCTCCTTTTGCTACGTCCCCGTTTATATGTACGATGGCCGATCATTGACACCATAAAATGTAGATTTTCATAATTTTGGTAATCACCTAATTTGGCAATTGAAAGGCGTCATTAGGGTCTTCGATGGCGTGTGAATGAAAAGTCGTTGGACTTGCGTCGGTATGATTGTTCGATAATCTCATATTATTTTGACATTTCATGTGACCACTGATACGCTAGTGTACTTTAATCGCTTTTTTACCAGCTTTTTATTAATTGCTTCATTCGTACATACATATGTACAGTTCCCAGTGCAAGTCTGCCAAATAACCATTATTAATTTTGGAGACTTCGAACCTTTGGTGCTATGGTAATGACCTAATGACGTTGTGTTAGTATGGTTGTTATCAGTGGCGTGCCTAGGGGGCAACAATACGAGAAGCCCATAAAGCAAGCAGGCTGTTCAGAAACCACCTTGACACCTGGACCTTTTCGGAGACCAAACATCATCAGTTTTGTATACACCTCTTCTTAGTCTTTCACTCTTGAAAAAGTGGTCGTGGTCATGGTCATGGGGCGTTGCCCACAACTGCGGTCGCTGCCTTCGCAATCCTTTTCCACCGGTCTTTATTGGCCACATGGCGAGCACATTCTGCCAGAGGGATCTTGGTGACAGATTTGATGGAGTCTGTCCATCAAGTTGGTGATTGACCACGTGGTTTCGTGCCCTCGACTCTACCCTGAATCACCAAACGCTCCATGGAATCATTGTTGCGGATATCGTGTCTAAAGAATCTGAGGATTCGTAATTGCACAAGCGACGACAGTCTTTGTTTGATATTGAGTTCTTTGAGTATTGACACGTTAGGCCGATGAGAGGCCCAGCTTATCCTGAGCATGCGTCTCCAGGGCGTCAATCTTGCCTATAATCTTGTATACACCTACAAACACAATATTTTTCTGTGAATGTTGTTTGCCAAAAGTGTGGCTAGCCAGAGCGCTGCTCTCAAGCTTGCGCGGATTGAGCTCAATGCCAGATGACCAAGGAGCAAGGTTAGCTGAAAATTGTATCCCTTTCAAATATCTCCAACAGCTATAAAGTTATGATATCTGTGCTGAATCGTAAACCGTTCCAATTGATTATTTGAACGATACGGCATGATATTAATTTGTTAGTGGTTTATGGGTTTTTACCCAAATATCTAGTGTAGTGGAAATATTTTGTAGTATAGGTAGGTACACAGAATTTTTCAGACGGTGCTAGGTACTAACTGACACTAAGGCTTTGGCCTCGCTTTTTCGCTGAAAAGAGACCTAATTCTGGTACTCACCATACGATTGATAAGACTGGGTTTTTTAAAGCCAAAATTTTGGACTATTTTCAATGGTCTCGTTTTCGTTTTCGAATTTAATGAAAAAATTACTTGATTTGTGGCATTGGTAAGCAAACATCAACCTTTATGGTTCTATCCGCTGGGGCGTGCATTTTACGAAAGTAGAACTAGATGAAACTGATGAAAATGCTGTTGCTGGTGACGTCAATGGTGTGACATGGGCAATCATGGATCTGTTGTGTTTTCAATTACAGACTTCACAAAAAGACCTTCAAACAACACAACCATACAGCAAAACTTGTTTACACTCTCGTTAGAAATCCACATTGTCACCATTCCATATCCACATACCGGATGCGTCCTCTAACACCGCCATTAATTCCGTACAAACACCGTATAGGTACACAGATAACTCTAAAATTAGCCGCTTAATTGCAGCGCCCTCATTATCAAGGCTCGCAGGACATTTGTCGGTAATTAGTGAGTCACTGTTAAATGCGCCGACCAGCCGGATTCAAATGGTTTTCTCTTATTAACGCAACGTTTTATGGTGGGACTAGGGTTCTGACCCGGATGTGCTTGGGACATTTTGTTTGTTTTGTTCAGTGAAATAGAGTTAGACTTTTTGGAAGTCTGATTATATACGTTCTTATTTACTTTCCAGAAGGAGAATTATAGTAAATCTATACTTAATATTATAAAGCTAAAAAGTTTGTTTGTTCGTTTGGTTGCACGCGCTAATCTTAGGAACTACTGGTTCAAATTGAAAAAATCTTTCGGTGTTGGATAGCCCATTTATCGAGGAAGGCTATAGGCTATAAAACATCACGCTGCGACCAATAGGAGCGGAGCATTAATCAAAAATGTTACGCAGACGAAGTTGCGCCGGTCAGCTAGTGTTTTATAAAGAACACAAACGACCCAAAATTCCCATGTTTAGCTTCCAGAGTTGTGGTTAGAATTTATGGCAATATTTGCTTTCGTCATGAGTATTAATTATAGCGCTCAATAAATACCCATGGTTAGCAGTAGACGCTTTCCGGCTGAATCATGATGATCTACTTCTGGTATTGTCCAGCACCGCTATATCTACTGAAATAGTTCATCTATACTAATATTATAAAAAGGTAAAAATTGTTTGTAAGTTTGTATGTAGGGGGTAATCTTCGGAACTAGTGATCCGATTCCGAAAATTCTTTCACTGACGGGAAGTTACATTATTTCCCGAGTGTCATAGGCTACATTTAAAACGCTCCCGTGGGTAAATTTCCGTACATAGCGGAAGCGAAGTCACGAGCAAAAGCTAGTGTCGTGATAACAGTATTGATAGAAGCGCGGCGTACTTAGGTCAGCATTGTCACTCCTCCAACATAATGTTGGTGGAAGCAAAACATGAATAAAGTTGATGAATTCAAAACATTTACTTACGTGCATAGATTTCTCATTGTTTTGACGTTAGTTAGTTTCGTTCAGTGACCGGTAATCGATAGACAATTTAGAGCCCGCCAACAATTTGCCAGTAATGTGTGTAAATTACGAACCTCGGGTGGTTTCCGTCGCAAATTGATGTCCACACTATTTATGCACTCGTAGGTACTTAGTATCATTATGTACTTGTCCGGTATTTGTGCAGAGTTCTTTGTGATATTCAATTTCATCAGCGATTTATTTGCAATTACACAAGGTATTTTTATGGGAACTGAATTGCCTTACAGTTTAGCTAGATGCGTCGTTGAGAGGTAATTATTTCCATACCAACCAACAACCGCCTACGGCCATTAGCCATCGAGCCAGCAGGTGCCGTTAGACCTCTGAGATCGTGACAGTCAAAGACAGTAGGTGGACAGTATGTGAAGATGGTAGGCAATACCTTTCTCATAGCTAATTGAAAAGCGTGAAATTGTGGCCCTCAGCATAGCGTTATTGTAACTCCACAAGGAACTTCCTCAGTAAAAAACTGAAGTTCTTTGAGGTGCACTTAAGACCTCTGATACTAAATCCATAATGAGGAAGTATCTCTGTTTGTTACCTTTTGACGCCTTGTAATATGGCAGACGAATAGACCATGACATGTGTTGCGACATAGAATACTTTTAATCCCGATAGTGCCTACGTTTCCGTATGATATCTACCGATGTCCAAACAGGCGCGAAGTCGCGTGCAGAAGCAGGTATGCTAACCTTGCACTTTCTCTCTCCAGGTGCTACAACGCTCAATGGATATGGAGTTGGAGCTGACGGGAGTTGGCGGCAAGGTCGGCGCAGCTGCTGGCCAGCCGGTGGCCAAGCTCACCATCACCGGGCTCGCCTCCACGCCCGTAGACCATGACACTAAGAATAATAATACTTTGCTTATTACTGGTGAGTCTTTCATTTATCTATAGTTATCATCAGCAGCACGACTTCGTCCATCATTGGATAGGAGGGCACTTACTAATCTTACTACTACATGTTTTTTACTCTTTCACGCAAAAACTACTGAACGGATTTGGATGGAAATTGGCACACATATAGTTTATAACCTGGATTAACACATAGGATAGTAATTTTTGTCCCGGTAGTACGATCCCGTGGGACAATAACCGATCTCCATGCGAGCGAAGCCGCGGGCATAAGATAGTAAGGCCTATATATCTTTAACTGTGCCAGTCTCTACGCTCCTGAACAACTAAGCGTGATGGTAAGAATACCGTTCACGTATCTCGCCATCGGACGACCAACGCTTTTTCTTTCAGTCCTAGGATGGAAAATCGGATGGATAACTGGACTACTTATTGCATGAGACCCCAGCTCAGCTAAAGTCAATCACACCTGTTGCATTTTGGCGAAGCGGGAGAGTCGTCTTTAGGACATTTTCTGTTAGATTCACCAAGGTCCATAGTGTCTGCATTAAGTAAGGAAGTTCTCAAACCTGTAAACTTGAAAACGCTTAACCATGAGCTAATGGGAAAAAAACAGCTCCAAAGACACGTTGACTCTAGACTTCTGGAGACTCCAAAAGACTTTATCTCGTTTTGACCTCAATATTTGATCGGCCACTTCAATGCAATGTTGAACCTTAATACTCCTCATTTTCCAGAACGTGGTTACTCAGACGAAGAAGAAGAAGGTGAATTCAGCTCAGTAGAGGAAGCCGATGATATGACGTACGGAGCGCCCGCCAGGAGGCGCGCGCATCGACAGCTGGCCTTCAACAAAACTGATCTCTCTTATACCAAGGTAATAAGCACTATAATTGAGTGTGCAGGCTTTTGTAAATTTCCTAAAAAAATATTAGGTTTTATTTTCTTAAATAAAATTCTGTAGGTAGCTCTCTAATTAGGAAGATATAGTTCCAGGAGCCAGTATGTAAAGTTTTTCTATAAACTAGAATTTAAATTTATTTAGTTTAAGATTAATAAGGGAACGTTTAGTTACCCCTAAAAAATGAATGAGCTTCACAAAGAATTTGGCAGAAGGGCCTGCTTATTTTTGTAAAAATAATTTCTTTTAAAAAGAAAGAATAAAACTGCATGTTTTGATTATACGCTTTTGCTTCAAGGAGCTTTCCATATTTACAATGTTTTTGTCATTTACAGGCCGACGTTTTGACTGAAGTAATTTATTATATTTTATTTACTTAAAGCTTATAATACTTATGTAGAAGATAAAGCTTGTGCGTAATAGGCGTTGCATTGCACGCAGTTGTCCCGTTCTCGCGACTTGAGCTTCATGGAGCGCGAGCGAAAGAGACAGAGCTATATGCACTCTAAGGCGAACGACAGGGACAGCGACAGTGAGCTAGAGAACGCGGCGGCGAAACGCAAGGGCAGCCGCGGGAAGCTCGCGGTGAGCGCTTGCGCACGCACGCTTAGTGTGACAAACGTATGAGAATAGAAATTGCCTTGTTCATGAAAATGTTGATAAATCTTAAACGGTTCTAAAATCTAAAACTAATGCATGTTATGTACACACATAAGGGAATGATTAGGTGACTTACTATGACGTCTTTAAGCAGTATCGTTTGAATCTTATTCCAGAGTGGGTAAGAGATAGCGCTAGAACTCCTCAATAGCTCCGTCTCTTTCCCACTCTGGAGTGACATTAAAATAATACAGTATTAAGACGTCGTGGTAACTCCCCAGGGGTGCTAATGTGCTATACACTCGTTCAGGTCGGTCTGTGCCGACCAGAACATGATGTACTGCGGCTTGTCTATAACTTTATAAATAAGGACTAATCTGTGAAAAATGTATAGAAAATAGTTTCCTATTACAAGTCTTTACTAGTTGCAGGAACCTAGTTTTTATCTGTTTGCGTGTTTTCGGGTTTGGTGTGTAACTGTGCAATACACTAAAAAAAAATTCACCCAACCACATTCTGTTCTGCTTTTTTCATTCTACTATTGATAGGCAACGGCAAAAATATACTTACTCGCAGTTGTGTTATTGCCATCTGAACTTTATGACTAGCGTCCCAAGGCTTAAAATTTCTATTCTCATACCGTAGAGATGTGGTCTTCTGTAGTTTGGAATAGCATGCATCATGTATTTA
Organism: Standfussiana lucernea; assembly: GCA_964057025.1. Lineage (NCBI taxonomy): Eukaryota > Metazoa > Arthropoda > Insecta > Lepidoptera > Noctuidae > Standfussiana > Standfussiana lucernea. The sequence continues at coordinate 11,823,576 of OZ059806.1, read as the reverse complement.
GTTAGTTGTTTTTCTGTCTGTCTATCTATCTATATCTTCAAGATTAGTTACACTTTGGTAGAAACTTCATTAGCAGTTCCGAGACTTCTTTCAAAGTCATTAAAGGACATTGGCCGGCCGTTCAGTTTTTGTCTCAGTATTTTTAATATGTAAAAGTAAAGGAAATCTTTAATTGAAACGATTCATAGAGGTAGGCATGCCAACAAATGTGGCGAGAACCAGACTGCGTCTCTGGTCACTCCCTCGACATATATCTAGTGGGTGGCTATAGCGTCCTTATATGGGACGTAAAATATACCTGGTGAAATATACAGAGTGGAACGGGAATCGACGCACAAACGATTACCACGTTTCCTACAAAAGTGCAATACCGACACGGTCAAAAAACCTATGTGGGGGGGATTCAGAATGATACTGAACACATGGTAACCGTTTATGCGTCGATGTACCTTCCACCCTGTCTGGGTAATTTACTATTCTGCCTATTTCTTCTTCACCACCCACCCTGAAAGAGTAGACCGGATATTAAAGTACGATAGTAAAACCCATCACGTCTGGATAATCTTGACGTCTCTCAGTAGACATGAACTCGACCCTACGACCTCTGCCTCTTTCTAATTACGACGACAGATACCGTCGCATCATTTAAGTAGTATAAACATTATGTCACGTTGTTTGTAAGCTTATCACTAAGATAAGATTAACAACACCAAGACGTACAGCGTTCAGTAGCGTTCGGTCCATGGAGTCGAAAACTGTATGTATATTGTGATCTGCGTTGACGTATCTTGTCTACAGTCCTTTTATAGTTATTTTACTTCTAAATGCAACCTTATTGTGGTGAGAATAAAGACACGACACTTTGATATCGACAGTGATGAAAATTTTGAGGTGTAATATCTGTGGAGGGACTGTATGTGTTTTCTTGGTGTAGTGGGGTGTGCATTGAACTGTGTGCTGTGTTGTGTGTTTTTGTGTTGTGTATTTTATAAGTCTGTGTTAATAATAGTTTAAAGATGTATGATATTAAACGAAAAAGAAACCCGGGGTGTCGTGTTACCCAATATCTGGGTTGTGAATATTAGATGTGCTCCATGTAAAATATTGGTATTCAGCAACATACAGTTAGACAGCAACATAATCGTAGTTGGGAAGAAGTTAAATAGACGATGAAGATTTTAAAATCTGAAAGTGAGAATAAAGAAAAAAAAAACTATTTTCGGGCAAGGCCGCCGTGGTTTACACAATCTTGTAACTCCTAAACCAACAATTTGGTACCGTGTCGTCACTTATCTTTGTTGTAATTATCTCATAATGCACCAAAACTACGTTCAAGGTTAAAATTTTACATCAACACGTGCCGTCTGGGTTTCCATGTTATTGATGTATGGGAAACAATAAAAACAACAGTGGCATTGTAGTGTCAATATACCGGTATCGAAGTTTTGGTCCGATAAGATAGTATAAAAGAAATCACAATTAAAAAAATCGGTTTATCAGTTCGCTTTGATTAGATTTTAGAGTTAAAATGTAGTACGCGTACTGAAATTTTAGGTATTAGAAATTGTAAATGAATCCCGTATTAAGCTTTGTTATTGAAAATTAACGTACTAAGAAACGAGAGGAGAATTGCTACATTTGGAGTTCCAAAAAAAGTGCCGATGTATTTGATACTTTCTTACAACGACAGTAAAATAGATAGTCGGTTATCACCTACATATCGCAAATGTAAACCACAGTAAAATAGAAGTATGTTAATTCGGTTCCATTACTTAGATATCTCAAAAGTAAAAGTACTTATAAAATCAAAAATAAAGTATCTCGCACCATGTTCATCACGTAAACATAATAAAACCTAGTTAACACGGTCGCCTTTACCATTCACACCAAAATTCACAAATCAAACGAAAACTCGACGTGCAACTAACGTTACGCATCATGTTACAGCAACGCAACCTGAAGCAGAAGTTCGCGGCGTTGCTGCGGCGTTTCCGCGTGCCCGAGGAGATGTCGGAGCGTGGCGCCGCACGGGACACGCATCACGCGCAACATGACATCGACGAACTTTTCCAGGTGAGTGTTACAAGGCGTGTTACAGCAACGCAACCTCAAGCAGAAGTTTGGGGTGTTCCCTCTCACTCATGTTGAGTGTAGATCTCCTTCATTTCTTTTTCTTCACTTGCCTGCTGCCGCTTGGCTCGTACCTACGCTGCTACGGTCAAGTTTTGGCATCTAAGTACTCTGCAAAAAAGGTAAACATTGTTATATAAGTTATCATATCGTGCTTTTTACTTTTGCAGGAACTTGAATCCTTATCATGCGGCGAAGGCGAGGACTCAGGTCCCGATCAGATGGACACCATCAGCATCGGCTCCACACCCAAACCCTCGCTCAGACCGTTCTTCAGCAGCTCCAGGAGTCTGGCCAACCAGGAGCATCACAGGCATTCCAATGGTACGTACCTATCCCTAATGCAATGTCAGAAATATAGTAAAAATAATTTTGGCTAGCTCTCGGTCTATTTTTTGAAGATACTGTTTTGGACATTGAAAACGTTTACATTTTTGTGATATTGTATTATTATTTTAATTTGTTCATTTCTTTTCTTTTGTAATAAAGTAATTTTTACTTTGAAAACCGTTTTTCATTTCTTAAAACCTTATAACGAAACAGTTAAACTTTGGTCGCAATCTTCAAAATTTAGCCCAAGAGCTAGACAAACAGACACACATAGTCACTCATTAAATATAACATTACTAGAGTATGGTAAACAATATAATCAGTAACATAATTAATTGCCTGAGCATCGGAGCATACATTTGAAGATGCATTGTGTGACGTAATCGCTTAGGCACCTGTCCCACCGCTAGCGAGAAAGCGACTAGCTCTTGAACTCTCAAGTAACGTACAAAAGGTTCTAAGTCCTGTGTCAGTAAAAGGGATATTTACAGGGTGGTGAGTTAATAACCTGCAGCTATCCGTCATACTAAATAACTTGCGTTTTGAAACCTTCGTAAAGAATAATATCAAATTCTCTATGACAGTAGACAGAATATTTCAATGCATGTCTTATCTCCTTAGCCTTTTCCCAACTATGTTGGGGTCAGCTTCCAATCTAACCAGACGCAGCTGAATACTAGTATTTTACATAGAGCGACTGCCAATCTTACCTCCACAACCCAGTTAGTGTTGTAGTACGATACCCCCTTGATAAGAACGGTTGTCAGATTTTCGGGCCACTGTACACCTAAGACTGTCAAAGATCTACAATTGACAACCGGGACCAAAGGCTTAACGTGCTTTCCGAGGCACGAAGGAAACTCGGTATGTAATGGATAGTCACCCATCCACAGACTAATCTAGACAAGCGCGGCTTAACGTGAAGTTCGACCCGAGTGACTGTTATTTTTTTTCCAAAACGCATGTATAAAAAGATTATTTTTTTATGTATCGAATATGAGTTTATTAGCAAAAGTTGTATAATATGACGGCTAGAATCACCTACTTGAAGTTACTTGTTGATTACTGATGCTTCGAGATCTCTGAAAAACAAACAGCTCGTTTTTATTAACCAGTTTTACTCGCTTCTCGCTTATCGCCGGCAGTGTGACAGGTGTCTTAACTTTTGTTTCTGCTTACATACATTTTAATGAAATACATTATACATTGAGATATATTTTTATATTTTGTTTTGTAACGCTGTGTGCATTAGATTAGTTTGTGTGCGAGGTGGAATACTATTGTCATGGCTCACTGTAACAAGAAAGTTCTTTACACTATCAAAATGGGGAATTATAATTATCAAAAGTTTCATAAATGAAACAATCTTGTTGCCTAAAAACATAAATTAAATTCCAGCCCAAAACAACTTTTTCAAACATTTTTATGAATGCAGAAACTAAATACAGCCTACAGGCAAGCATGACTCTGAATTGTATAAAGATAAGGTACCATTATTACTGACTGAGGGTCATAAGTGTGAAAAGTCACTGTACTGATCTTGTGAATGGAGATGAGGGCATGTGAATGAAGATGATAATGATTATAGAGGAAGACTATAAATTGGTCATTCGCCGCAAACTGCGGTGGTATAAGTGACAAAAAATGGATGGACTCTACTGCGGAGGCTAGGATACAATATACTGTTACCCATTGTAAACTAAACCCAACAAAACGTATACTAAACTCATTGACTCCACTCATGGCATTCCGCCTACCACCCGCACCCAACCATGGCACGGTATTCCACGTTGCACGCTGTGTCTGAAGGCGGCGCATGCGCAGCGGCGCGGCACGCCAGCATCGCGGCCGGCGCCGAGCTCAGCGTGCTGCGGGAGAAGCACATCGCCACTATGCCGCTCACAGGTACGGCAACGAAGCCCTGCTTATACGTCTATAGAATCCAGATAGTCTAACTAAGGAGTCTGTGGACTTCTGGGTCTATGGTCTTAGGGGTCTTGTTCACGACCGGACTATACCCGGTACAGCGTTGGGGTAACGTTTATACACGAACTAGTTTCCAAGTTGGTTAACACACCCTCATTTACAGTCATGCCTGAGCGGCATACGGTTTGAATTTGAACCACACTGACACTATCACGACATACATGACTGACGACCCGAGACCGTGCCGGGCAGAACCCGATCGTGAATAAGAGCCCTTATGCATCTAAGGAAACCTGGGTCTTTGGGCTTTTTGTCTATGAATGTATGGGTCTTTGGACTTATTTGTTTGTGGAGTTATGATTCCATAGACTTGTGGGACCTATCGATGGATAGGAATATGAACCTAAAGGAAGACGATAAGTATTGACGATGCAAAGTTAAACAGATAGGCAAGTGAACCAATAGAAACAAATGTGACGGTTTGGCATAGTACAAAGTTTCTTGAATCTAACAACCGTATGTTACAAGTCAAAGTGATTACTTGATTAAAAGTAATTATTGAAGATTCGATTTTTATTATTCTTTAGTTTAGTAATTGCTTGAAGTTAGAACTGTCAAAGTTGGAATTCTTAGCTTTGCTTTCTTTGACGATTCTTACTTTGATTAAATTCTTGTCTATTGTTCATAAAAAAATGCAAAGTAATTACTTTAAATTGATAGATGCGGATGTAAACATACAGTCGAAATAGATGTTTTACCTACATGCCGAAACGTGTGAACTTAGCTTTGAAGTTTAATACCCTCTGAGTGCAATACTGGTTTATTAAAACAAACGTTTATGACCTAAACACCTGAATTATAATAACTGGCATGACGTATAAAACAAAGTAGTATTGTCAAATATTTACTCGTCCCCTCTCTTATGGTCGTTTATAAAAAAGTAAGTTTATTTACATATTTGATCGAGATTGTGACATAACACTTTATTATTATAAACCTAATCATATAAAAAAAATCATAAAACCTGACCTTCAGTAGATAATACTTTTCACTTTTATTTCCATTTTTATTTGTTTTAGTTCTTTCACAATCTCTATCAAGTTACATAATAATTAGTTATTAAGACTATTAGCGTGCTTCTGTCTGTTATTATTTTATGTTATTACTATTATCACTATCACTGCTTTCCGTCTTCACCCGTCACCACTCAATACAAGTGACACGGTTGCATGGTTTGATCAACTTATACTTAATTATTTATAACTTATTCTTTCTAATCTATTGCATTGTACTGTGCCTAATGTATCGCCTTTTCAGAATATTATAAACTAATTCGAATAAAATTATTTAAAATATGTTATTGTTCTACAGATTGATTAGTTCTTTGCTAAACTAAATAAATGTTATCCATCTTTGAAAATTTAAATTTTACTTTATAAATATTTAATTATATATTTCAAATCGATCTTGAACTTTCCCAACAAATTCGTTTCCCTTTTCTTTGTTATTGTAAACACCATGTATAAAGTCCTTCAAACTTAAAAATAATAAAATGTGCCCATTTTACCTCCGACCCTCCAGAATTTACAATAAATTAAAGTTCTTTCATCAATAAAGATTCCAAAATCCTCCTCGAACCTGTAACGCCTCTCTAACAATGATAATGACATCAGAATCAGAAGCGATCAGAAGTTCAGCAGGCGACGAGCGCGCCAGCGACGGCAACAGTGACGGCGACGCGACCATCGACGCGCCGGTGTCTGGTGCGTCTGTATCCAGCTCCCCGCCTAACGAGATCAAGCTTAGGGTAAGCTGAAGAACCGTATGTTTTGTTTGAGATTTTCCTTGTTGCCATTTAGGTACCCGTGTTAATAGTGTGTTGAAATTGGCGAAATATCTTCCTAGTTTTCCCAACGCGCATAATTTATATGGAGATTAGAGATTCTTTCATATCAATCTTACAATTTATACCTACATAAATAATGTCTCATATTTTGCACAGAAAAAAAAACACTTGCCTTCTTGATTGTAATTCGATCGTATTCTGTTAAAATCATACGCATCGTATGGAGTATGTTTGTTTGTTGGATGATTCGTTCCGTGAGAGCGCCGAGAGTTTGTCAATCGTCGAAGTCAACACCAACCGATCGACGGCAAGACAAAACACATAGCGCCATCTGCCGGCAAAGTTTTCAGCAAAGAATTCCTTGATAAACAAATGACAGTAACAAACACTTAGCGCCATCTACGAGGAACTGAATTGTCAATTTTCATAAGACTTGGATAAGGCACCCATTTAAGATACTCCGTTGTTCCAGGAGGACAAACGATCCAGACTATTCCGCAGCGCGACGAGCGGCGGTAACCTCATCCCGGGGGGTGGCATGACGCGCAAGAAGAACTCGCTCGGGGTGGGCTCTGACAGGCCGCTGTCGGCGCACGAGCTGCCGGCGCAGAGTCCTACTACGTTAGAGGTACAAATTGAACCTTTTTTAGGATAGCTTTTACAAAATTTCAGTTTTTTTCTCTGAATTTTAGGTAGATGTAGAAAATTTACATTGCTTTTGATTTGTTAGCACAATATTTCTTAGCAGTGTGAGATATATTTATTGGTAAAACTGTCGCTCGGTGTAATAAATAACACTTAAAAAAAAAAAACATTGGAACTCATTGTTATTATAATCATGTCGAGTCTAATTGTCCCACTGCAATGCAAAGACCCCTTTTCGCTCTTTCCACTTGGAACTCATGCATTACAACTTCGTTTTTCAACCTATTTGTGGTTATACCCGAACTATTCGAAGAGTTGGCGTAATCTTGCCTTTCAATATGTCCTCATTTGCAACCTACTTCAAATAAAGCGACTTTTGATTTAGATTTTTCACTTTCACATGGAATTGTTATACATACCTTACTTTACAAGCATGTTAAGATGTTCAATCAAGATGTTCAATATATTTTCTTGCGTAGCCTCGTCGCACCTGGACTGAGCAGGTATCCCGCCTGCTAGGCGAAGAAGCCGCGGGCCCCGAGTGCGTCGCAGTGTGCAGTGGCACGGGCGCTGGCTCCAGCGCAGCAGCTGCAGCGCTGCACGCGTTGGCCGTGCCAGCGCTGCACGCACCTCATCCAGCACCGGACCCGAGACCGTTGTTACATGCGTTGTATTCACGGGCTAAGCAGTGAGTTCTTCACCATGATTTTGTATCCACAAAAGTTGTTGTAAACAAAAGTTTTGGTTGCGGCGGTCCCACATAGGTGATGATCCACAGAGCCACTTCTGCCTTTTCAAGATTCTCGGACCAGTCCATCCATGGGTTATATTATAAGCATAAGTTATATTTGTCACATATATAATGAGTTATGTTTGTCACATATATAATGAGTTTTGTATTTGGAAGAAATGAATTGTCACAACTCACTGACATAGATGTAAATAAAAGAGTGTTGTAACGTGTTTTTTAAACTGTTACATGCTTTTCATATTTTAGTCGATTTCGGAACGATTTTTATACTGTCTTTTATTGTCTATGGTTCAGTTCGGCAACTGTCATTTTTTGACGTTTCACTTTACGACCTGATTTCGTCATCGAGGCATTTATCTCGCCAATTTAATTTTAAAAATCCGGTATAATCACGGATATTTTTAGGCCAAACGATGCCATAATCGCTGCCTTAAACACCCAGGACGAGGTGTTCAGAAGGAGGGATCCTTAATTTCTTCGGTAAGATTTGTTTCTACCAGACCAATATGTGGTCATCATTTTAGGTTCGTGTTTTAAGTCGAATTGATGTTTCAGGATTTCAATATTGGACGATGCTCTAGTGTGATTTTCACCTAATTTGGATTTATCGGTGCACACGGGAAAAGTCATTTATTAACGGAAAAACGGTAAGTTCCTTCTTGGGACGCCATGCTCCCCACGTGTTGAAATTCTAATAGACTTGTGTATTAACCTTTTAAAATTTTGTTACAGCCCTGCTGTGGCGTTTTTCTTCTACTTTTTCTTTTTCTCTCGTCTGATTATAATTTTCCATTTCATGGATTCTGGATTCTCTCATCTTCGACGCCGAAATCTTGAGGTCTAATTTAACATTTTTTTAGCCAGACATCTGGCCCAAACTTAATTTACTTTCTTCATATAAAGATGCAACAATAAGGATAATCTCAAATTAGTAATTTAATATTTAAAATAAAAGGAAGCTACTGACATAATAAAGAAGGTATTAACAAAGGTATTTCCATTGTTCCTATAATCCTAGTTTAGTCACCCCCGGAAGATTAGAAGTTCGACTCTACAAATGGTGTTATCTGGCAAGTATTTTTTTAAATGTAGTGTGCGTTCCCAAGGCGCCCGAAATTCTTTTATTGTTACACATACATCTTTTTTTTTTATTTTTTAATAGGAGAACACACACACACACATTCTTTTTTTGCTCTTGTATGATTTCTTACATAGGATCTTACACTTGATCCCACACACACCCCGGGTCTGTTACAGTTTGTCGCTCTGCGAACAGGGACTTGAAGTAGCTTCCTGATCTTGTTAGTTATTGTTGCATCTTATAATTTGTAGTATTGTTTACAGAACACATTATATAGTTTCTGTAAAACATTATTGTTTATTGTTGTAATTCACAACTTGAATTTTTTTTTGATGTTTCCTTGTAAGTAAACAATATTTCCTAGTAACATTATTGTACTATTGTGTATGTTTAACTTTTATGGTTACAGCATTACCCATTTACTCTTGCAAAACCAACATTTGTATGGTAAGACAGTTTTGTTTTGTATAAGTAACTCAACATTGTAAAACTAAGTGCGGTATAATTTGATTTCATATTTAATTTTAAGTGAACTTTGGTTTAACTTAATAACCATACTTTTTCTGGTTTATTAGATAGTGGTTCAAATAGTTGTATTCTGGGTTCAAATAGTCATGAAAAGTTTTCACAGTTAGGTTATAAAATAAATTCTGTTTCTAGTGCTGCTTATACAGCTGATGGTTCTTCACAGAAAATTATTGGTACCATTGAATTACCTGTTACTTGTGATAATTTAACTAAAAAAATTAATTTTCTAATTATACCTTCTTTTCAACCTGATTTCATTTTAGGTTTTGATTTTTGGTTGAAATTTGATTTGGCTAAAGATTTATGGAAAAATATAACTTATATTCGAAGCAATACAGTTCAAGTTTGTACAGTCACTGCTGCTAGTGAACTTTCTCCTTCTGAGAAATATAAATTAAATGATACTGTTTCACTCTTTGAAGATATTTCTTATGAAAAGAGAGGCTTAGGTCTTACTCATCTCGTTCAACATAAAATTAATGTCACTAGCGAACCTTTTAAACAAAGATATTGGCCTCTAAGTCCTGCAAAGCAAAAGGAACTGTTTGATGAAGTGGAAGTCTTATTAAAGGAAGGAATTATTCAACCTTCTAAATCACCTTGGTGTTCACCTGTCTTAGCTGTAGAAAAGAAGGATGGTAGTACTAGATTATGTTTGGATTCAAGACGTTTGAATTCAGTTACTATAAAGGATTCTTACCCTCTTCCTTATACCTCTAGAATATTAGATAACCTTGGGGGAGCTAAATATATTAGTACAATTGACCTTTCTAAAGCATTTTTGCAAATTGCTCTTGAAGAATCTTCTCGAGAAAAGACTGCTTTTGTAGTTCCGGGAAAAGGACTTTTCGAATTTGTTCGTATGCCATTCGGTCTCACCAATGCACCTGCCGAGTTACAGAGACTTGTAGATAAACTTTTTGGTCCTGAATTCGATAATACTGTGTTTTGTTATTTAGATGATTTAATTTGTGTAAATTCAGATTTTAATTTACATATAGAGTATTTACACAAAATTTACAATATACTGAAAGATGCTGGTTTGACAGTTAATTTGAAAAAATGTAATTTTTGTAAAGATAGACTCCGTTATCTTGGTTATATAGTTGATAGTAATGGTTTGCATACCGATCCTTCTAAATTAGATACAATTAAATGTTTTCCACGTCCTGAATCTGTTAGACAACTTCGTAGTTTTCTTGGTTTATGCTCATATTATCGTAGATTCATTAGTAAATTTGCTGATATTGCCTCTCCTTTAACTAAATTAACAGCTGGAAGTAAGAATTCTAAAAGATCACTTTGTTGGAACGATAAAGCTGAGAATGCATTTGTCGAGTTGAAGCAAACTTTGATTACTGCTCCTGTTTTGCAATGCCCTAATTTTGAAAAACCTTTCTTTTTACATTGTGATGCTAGTTCTGTTGGCATCGGTAGTGTTTTGAGTCAAGAGGATGATAATGGTGATCAACATCCTATTGCGTTCTATTCTAGATCACTCAATAAATGTGAACGCAATTATAGTACCACAGAACGTGAATTACTTGCTATTTTAGCTTCAATAGAACATTTCAGACCTTATATTGAAGGAATGAAGTTTACAGTAATAACTGATCATGCTAGTTTAAAGTGGCTTTTAGGTCTTAGCAATCCTAGTGGACGCTTAGCACGTTGGGCTGCTAGAATCTCTCAATTTACTTTTGATATAGTTCATAAAAAAGGATCTTTACATTTAGTTCCCGATGCTTTATCTCGTATCGAAGTTGCTGCAATAGGAATCTCTCAAAATAATTTAGTTTTGCCAGATGATGATATTTATGATCCTTGGTATAAAAAAGTATTTATTAATTGTCAAAAGTCTCCTTGTAGATACAAGAACTTTAGAGTAGAAAATAAAATCTTATATAAATTTTGTAAAAGTAAGTATGATCCTAATAGTAATCTTAATTGGAAAATAGTTATCCCTAAAGAACATATTTTAGACACAATTCGTTCTAATCATGATGACATTAATTCTGGCCATCTCGGTATTCATAAAACTTTAAATAAATTAAAACAACACTATTTTTGGAAAGGGATGTTTAATGATGTTCAAAAATATATTCTAGCTTGTGATACTTGTAAAGCTTATAAACATACAACACAACCTCCTTTTGGTATTATGATTAACCCTAAAAAGGTTGATCGACCTATGATGATGCTTTCGGTGGATATTATTGGTATTTTACCTAAAGCTTATTCTGGACATAAGTATATTCTCTCGGTCGTTGATGTTTTCACTAAATACTGCTGGATTTTTCCAATGATAAATGCTACTACTAGAGTAATAAATAAACTTTTTGAAAAAGAAATATTTCTTAAATTTGGTTGTCCCAAGATAATTGTTTGTGATAATGGTACACAATTTACTTCTAAACATTTCGTAGAATTTTTGAAAGGTTTTAATATCACTAAAATATTTTATAATACTTTATACACGCCTCAAAACAATACAGTTGAGAGATACAATAAAACTGTTGAAACTTGCATAGCTTGTTTTGTTAAAGAAGATCATAGAACTTGGTCTAAGTATTTATCTAATGTTCAATTAGCTTTGAATAATAGTGTTAATCTAGCTACAGATTTCACCCCTAATTTTTTGATGTTTGGTAGAGAACTTATTTTTGATGCTTCTTTACATCGTTTAAGTGACTCTATTGATAATTTGAGTGAACTGGAAGTTTCCAATAGAACTCACTATGCTGATTCTCTTAATTCACTTAGTGATATTTTTGTTAAAGTTCAAACTCATTTATTAAAAGCTTATCAGCGTAATGCACGCTATTATAATAAGGGTCGTAAAGTCATTTCTTTTGATGTGGGGAATGTCGTGTGGAGAAGGAGTTTTGTTCAATCTCATGCACCTACTTATTTTTCGGCAAAACTTGCTCCTAAGTTTATTAAATGTAAAATTGTTGAAAAGATCTCTGATAATGTTTATATTCTGAAAGACCTTAATAAGGGTACCGCTGGTCGTTATCATGTTAAGGATATAATAAAATTTTAATTTGGTTTCAAAGTGTTGGTCTTGATTTTAATGATTTTGTTTGAAGGGTGCTTTTGTTAGTGTGATGTACGGTGGGATGGATGATAGGTTAATGGCACTTTAAATGAAGATGTATGTTAGGTAACTTCTTATAAATTTATTGAATTTGAGACCTTAACATTCTAAAACACAACTTAGGACCTTTTAATAACCTGTTCTACCCACACGACTACATTTTTCATATCGAAAGATCTTATTATTATTTCTAAGTATTATTATTTTTTATGCAGTCTTGTATGCAATTTTTTTTGTACATTCTTGTATACAATTTCTGCATTGGTACCTACTACTTTTGTACACTCTGTTCTCGCTTGTAGAGGTTTACCTATCTTTCTTTTTTTACGGATCTCGGTATAATTTTTTCCTTGATTTCGTTGTTTTTTTTGCTTCTGTGCTCGGAAGATTGGTGGTGTTGTACCGATCACAGAATGCATGTCTTTTTTTGCTTCTGTGCTCGGAAGATTGGTGGTGTTATGCCGATCACAGAATGCATGTCTTTTTTTTGCTTCTGTGCTCGGAAGATTGGTGGTGTTGTGCCGATCACAGAATGCATTTCTTTTTCCGCTATTGTGCTCGGGAAGTTGGTAGTGTTGAGCCGATCACAATATGCGTTAATTTTCGAAGGTGTTTGTGCTCGGAAGATTGGTGGAGTTGTGCCGATCACAACATTCTTCTTTATTTTTTTGCATCTTTAGAGATGTGGAGATTTTAAACTGTGTCTCACAGTTGTAATTCGTTCTTGCTAGTCAGTGGCGATGGTGCCTAACTGTACTCATATAGACATTTTTGGATTATTCTTGTTAGACAGCGGCAATTGCGCCTAACTGTACTTTTAATTTAATATTTTTCCTATTATATACTTGTTAGTCGGTGGCTATGGTGCCTAACCGAACTCATATTAGTATTTTTGTTGTATTCTTATACATATTGTTCAGCGACTACTACGCTTAACTGTACTTGTAATATTTCTTGGATTTAACTTGTTAGTCAGTGGCGAAGGTGCTTAACTGTACTCATGTGGTTCTTTTTGTATTATAGGTCGGTTGTGCATGTAGCTTGGCTGCACTTATTGTTTTTTTTGTGTTTTGTTTCTTTTCCAGTATCTTTTTGGAAACGTTTTATTGGAATTTATATTTCCTGTCTTTTTTTTAAAAAAAAAAAAAAAGTTTTTTTTTTACCTTGTTTGTTTTTAGCATAAAAGAAATTGCTTTCTTTTATTTTTTCGGGGAGGGATGTAATGTAACGTGTTTTTTAAACTGTTACATGCTTTTCATATTTTAGTCGATTTCGGAACGATTTTTATACTGTCTTTTATTGTCTATGGTTCAGTTCGGCAACTGTCATTTTTTGACGTTTCACTTTACGACCTGATTTCGTCATCGAGGCATTTATCTCGCCAATTTAATTTTAAAAATCCGGTATAATCACGGATATTTTTAGGCCAAACGATGCCATAATCGCTGCCTTAAACACCCAGGACGAGGTGTTCAGAAGGAGGGATCCTTAATTTCTTCGGTAAGATTTGTTTCTACCAGACCAATATGTGGTCATCATTTTAGGTTCGTGTTTTAAGTCGAATTGATGTTTCAGGATTTCAATATTGGACGATGCTCTAGTGTGATTTTCACCTAATTTGGATTTATCGGTGCACACGGGAAAAGTCATTTATTAACGGAAAAACGGTAAGTTCCTTCTTGGGACGCCATGCTCCCCACGTGTTGAAATTCTAATAGACTTGTGTATTAACCTTTTAAAATTTTGTTACAGCCCTGCTGTGGCGTTTTTCTTCTACTTTTTCTTTTTCTCTCGTCTGATTATAATTTTCCATTTCATGGATTCTGGATTCTCTCATCTTCGACGCCGAAATCTTGAGGTCTAATTTAACATTTTTTTAGCCAGACATCTGGCCCAAACTTAATTTACTTTCTTCATATAAAGATGCAACAATAAGGATAATCTCAAATTAGTAATTTAATATTTAAAATAAAAGGAAGCTACTGACATAATAAAGAAGGTATTAACAAAGGTATTTCCATTGTTCCTATAATCCTAGTTTAGTCACCCCCGGAAGATTAGAAGTTCGACTCTACAAATGGTGTTATCTGGCAAGTATTTTTTTAAATGTAGTGTGCGTTCCCAAGGCGCCCGAAATTCTTTTATTGTTACACATACATCTTTTTTTTTTATTTTTTAATAGGAGAACACACACACACACATTCTTTTTTTGCTCTTGTATGATTTCTTACATAGGATCTTACACTTGATCCCACACACACCCCGGGTCTGTTACAGTGTTAGTACTAAGACATCACCCTGAGATACACCACAAGTCTTTTCTACATTGCTTATGAATGTTTCGACTTAAACAATCTGTATACGCTCTAACGCAACAGGTAGTTACAAAAGAGTTGGAAGGCAATACCATGAAAATGCTCATTTATTTTTAGGAATTTACAGATTAATCATTTATATTAATTTTAAAAGACAAAACAGTGTTGAACGCCTTCGAAAGTTCTAAAGACTTTCGCTACTAGTAAGGGTGTTCGACTTTTATATTTAACAGTTCAGGGGTGGTGCCTTCTGTGGACTTTAACCTCTCTGTAGCCGTGTTAATTTACATCGTTCCAATTGTCCGCAGAAGTACTCGTCGCTCTTGCATCCGAGTAGCCATCTGCGGCGGCGACGCGGCCGCCAGCGCCGCCCTGCGCGCGCACGCCGAATTGGCCGCGCGCCGGCCGCACGACGCGCCCACCGTGCGCTTCTATTACGTGCCCATAGGTTTGCGACACTTTCGTTTATAGTGATCTTTTCCTCCACCCTGCATTATTGCCATTTTTCTCTGAACAATTAGGAGGCGGTGGATCAACTGTTTATTAAAAAGGAGGCAAATCCGTTACAATTATTTCAGTTTGAAACATTTTCAAAGTTACTGATTTCTTCATGTAATTCCGCCCTCAGGTCCCAGCGTGATAGCGCGCCACCTAGCGGCGTCGGACGGCGGGTACGCAGCGCTGTTCACGAGCGACTCGTGGGCCAACATCTGCGAGCGCGCTTCCGAAGGCTCGGCGCCCGATGTCGCCGAGATGTCCTCACGTATCGGCAGGTTCGTTACAACTATATCACTATGTGTCACAATTTTAATATGAACTTTATATCTATAGATGTAAAGAAGTGAGGAAACTTTTGAGAATTAATGTGGATAGATATGTATAAGAGTAGAGAAAGACCAATGAAACGATGGATAGACTGTATGAAGGCTGATATGGCAAGAAAGGAGGTGTCTGATGAGATGACAAGTAAAAGTATGGAAGAAGAAGACATGCTGCGCCGACCCAAAATAAATTTAGATAAGTTCAGGAGAATGATGATCTATAGATGTAAAAGTCAAAATGCGACGCTATCCGAAAGAAACTATAACATTTTGTTTTCGACAGATATCTGAACAGCATTGGTCCAGTGAACAACGTGCCGATTGGCGAGGCGATGGTGGCGTACAGAGAGAAATCGGGCGATGAGGATGCCAGCCAGACATTTGTGCCGTTTATTGCGGTAAGTTTAATAAGTTCTAAGTTTTATATTTGTAAAAACGTGTATGATATGGTTTAGGTGGGTAAATTAAATAATTATGTCAAACTTTAGTGGGTGTTCAAATTTCGAATGTTTGTTTACGAGCACAAGTTTTGTTTAATGGTTAAACATAGATCAGACGTGTTTGTTATGTTCTTAAAAACTTTCCCTCCTTGCTAGGATCTCCTTGTTACTTCTCATGTAGGTATGATGGGTGGCCCAAAGTCACACACACAAAAAGAACAGCCCTAACAGCTATCTGTAGAGTCTGTGCCATAAATATTGGTTTCGTGTGGACATCAAGCCCACAACACAAGCGTGGAGTTCGGCTATTGCCCCACGGGATCGTGGTACCCGGGTAAAAAGTTCATTCTATCAACTATTCTATCTGTGTGCCAAATTTCTTGCTTGAAAGGGTAACAAACATCCATATGTACTACCGAGTTCGCTGACGATCTGCCAATTTACACCGTTATGCCCTAAGTAATACGGTTGAAAAGTGGTCGACCGTTAGTGAAATCTTTACAAACTTTCGTAATTGTAATGGTAGAAAGATAATACAGTAAGCTAAGTAAGTATCTTCTGTTCCCTATCCAGGAAGTCCGTGTCGGGTGCAGCGAGGGCGGAGTGTCGTCGCTGGAGCTGGAGGAGGGCGGGTCCCCGCCCGCGCGCGCGTCCCCGCCCGCCACGCCCGCGCCGCACCCGCTGCTGGCGCCGCACGCCGGGGAGCTCACGGTGCCGCCGCTGCCGCTGCCGCTGTTGGCCAGGACTGAGCCGCTAGAGCTGCAGTTGGATTACTGGCTGGTGAGTGCATCCACAGCTCTTGCTAAACTATAAAACCGTTCTATAGGGTTTCACCACTAAGATAGTGGTCCCCATTGATCGTTATGGGTGGCAATTGCCTAGAAAAAGATCTGTCAACTGCTGATCCTTCCAGCTAGCACGAATGCCGTCGAATGTTGAACCTGGTGCAGCTTACTTACTTAAAATAAAATTATATCTTCAATGAATATTAAGCACATACCGTCCTCCATCACAGAATCAAATCGTTTTTAATAAGACTCGTATCTTTTTCTCTATTCAGGATCTAATGGATGATCTCCATCTAAAGATCAGCAGGCGATTGAAAGCTTTGTGTACATCTAGTTAAACACCATTATCATCTCCCCACAGGTGCCAGGCCGTCAGTCCGAGGGTACGGACAGCAAAGTTACGGTGAAGGCTTCATTCCGCGCGCTGCACGTTACACGGCAGAACGCGCATCTCTGCATCACGTACCTTACCAAGGAGAAGAAGCAGAAGAGTTAGTATTGATCTAATTATTTTCGGAATTATGGAAAAAGTATTTTTTTTTCTTTTCTGGCGCGACTTATAGAGCAACTATGTGAGCGTCACGTATTTTTGCCTTCCTTGATCGGAGTAAGAGCTAAGAAAGCTGCTGTTTTTAACAGACTTCAAAAACAGAAGGTTATGTCGGTGTTAAATCTACGAAAGATCAGATTAACTATTCCACTATATAATTGAAGTCGAGGTGCCAGAAAATCTAACTATTAATAAATAAACGGTTCATCTGTCCCAATCAAGTTTGCCGGTTCGTGGAATGTAATTTTGGAACTGGAGTGATGTAAGCTGCAAAACTGAGTGCGTCGGGTTTTTGGCCATTCATCTGTACAAGTAAATAACGATGCTATGTTTATTCCAGTAATGCGGCTCGGCAAGAAGAAGGAGAAGACTGGCGAGGCGGAGGTGGGGCGCGCGCAGACCGTGGACGGCGTCGCGCGGCTCATCTGCTCCGCCAAGAGCTCGCACAACGTGCCGCTCAAAGGTATACCTTACGTCTATTACTGTAGGGTTCAAGTCAGTCATGCGACTAGCCATGAAGACAGGCGGGGCACGTTCGACTACCGTTTATGTTGGACATTCACTGACTAACAAACTCACACTCGATATTTGGAGGTGGTGTGCTGGATCTAGTCAAGTAGTCGCCTCATGATCTTGCATTCTTAATCAAATTAAATCACTTCTGTGTGTCCACAGTTTACATTGACGGCACGGAACTGAACGGCGTGAAGTTCTTCCAGCTGTCCACCCAGTGGCAGACGCACGTGAAGACGTTCCCCGTGGCGACCTGCGGCGCTCCGCTGGCGCCGCCGGAGTCCTAAGCCGCCGCCGGAGCCCTAGGCCACCGACTGCCTGCCGGGCCCGCGCTCGGCTCACTTCGGAAACACTCGGCAACGAGCGAAGCAATGAGGCTCTAAACTTTGTCTTACAAAACTGACAAACGTATTGTAAAATTTAAACGTTTATTTATTAAGCTGTCGAGCTGCCATGATTATTGCGTAGAAACACGCCGTTTGTTATGTATCTTGAGTTTATTAATTCGCGTTTATATAATAATAAAATTGTTAATGTATTCCTTTAACGTAGTTACTCCGCCATTATATCCGCATGCTGTATGGTTCAATATCGTAATTCAAGCTACATAATAAAGGCTCAAACGCGTTAACTATATCGTCATAGTCATTCATTAATTAGTTATTGTATTTAATATATAATGTAGTTGTTATTCGTGTACTCAGTATATATCGAGAATTATGGTTCGTGACATTTCCAATATGTGTATGTAATTTTAGGTTAGTGCGGTGAGTGTAGGCCGCCGAAGTTATGCGTGAGAGCCGCCGAAGTTATGCGTGAGAGCTTTGCCGTGAGCGTGTGATGATGAACTTTCAACGAATATTAGCTTACATTTTAGCCAACATTTCGCCGAATTCCGGTGTTTGTATGTCGGTGTATTACTTGGCCGAAGATAGTCGGCGAAACTTTTCTGAAGAGGAGCTCGTTTCGGCTAAAGTTAGTTCGTGTGAGCGAGTCAATGATAGTATAGTTATGTTATTGGAACGAGTATCGTCGCCACATATCAGCGTAGGTTCGGTTCGAGTTTGTGCGCGATTTTATTTTTGATCTGTGATTCGTGAATGCAGTTTTTTTTTTCAAATATCGTTAGACAACGGAAACGCGATATCGCAGTCATATTTTTGTGTAATTTTATATAAGTGCAGCTACAGTGCGGATTACATTTATAATTTTGTACGTCATAGATGTTTTGAATGAAATGTAGATTTTTACATAACGATAAACGTTTTTAATTTTAAAAAGATATCATAAGAGATTGCGACTAATATCTTCCTTTTCGATTTCCTTGCATACTTTGAATGAACTCATCGACTTCCTTACTTTGTGACCAAGCCAAAATTTTTCGATATTTTAGTCCTGAATTATGAAATTCGAAATTTATTCCGAGCCAATTTGGAAACTTATTTTCTATTTCGGCTAGTTTATAATTTTGTAGAAGTTATCGGTAGAGGGCGTTAGTAGTACACCCAACAGGCCAATGACTGTCTCATGAATTCATGATATCATAGAGGTAGTACTATATTCTCAAACTTTACATAAACTATGTGTAATACTTAGATGTAGCTATGTGTGTGTGTAATTCAGATATGTGGCTGTGTATGTTAAGTATACTGAAAATGTTTTTGACGGAATCTGACTTGGAAATTTCGACCTTTAGAGCTTGCGCTTACAGTCTGTCTTCCATCGTGAGATTTCATCAAAAGCTTTTGGCATTGTACGTGTGGCTTCCCGTCTCGATATTCTGCACTATAAACATTTTATCGATGTTAGTTACGTTCGTAGAAAAGCCTAAATAAAAAAAAATGTTAATCATTATTTTAGGCTAATATTAAAAGATATTTGAATATCGAAACGGAGGCCATTGCACAGTAACACGACTTCCGAATATTTTGGTCTTAGATTTCATATAAGTAATCCTTTTAATATATTGACATATCGAAGTTTCGCTAGATAATCACTTATTCTATAGTTAAATGTAGTTGTTGAACGTTAAAGTATTCCTTGCTATGATAAAAGTTTTAACGAGTGTAAATAATAATGGCCGAAGATAGTATTTGAAAAGGTAACAAGATTATTTCATGTAGCAACATACGCGTTAAATGAGTAAGTAAAGCAAATCGCCAAAATAATTAATAATTTTTTTAGCTTTACTGACATAAAAGTCTTCTCTCGGCCTTGCCATGGTGAAGATGTAACCTAGAGGTAAGCTTGGTAGCAGAGCAACTGCCCAGGGTTTATGGACGGACTTCCGTACGGAACGTGGATACGCGAACGAAAACGCTATGGCGTTTAGTCGTGGATCCGCTTTCCGTCAGTATAACGGGATTGCGCGGATCCACGTGCGATACCAAAGGTTAAGCAAGCGGCTTTTTCACACCTATAACGCCTGGAATACACATGCTAATATTACTTCAAAAGCTATGCTAATTTCGAGCATATACTTAAAATCGAAATGTGTATGATTATTTTACATACTTTGAAAGAGAAGTATGGAAGAAAACATGCTACTTACTCCGTCCCCAAAAAATTGGGCAGGATAATGTTGTTGATGGAGAGCATAATTGTAAATGAGCATACTACCTACTAGCAAACAAATTAACACGTGTATTTCAGCTACCATTTCATTGAAACGTTGCCTGAGGTAACTGCGCGGTGCGGGAGGGGTGTTGCCACTCGTTAGCGACCCAATGAAATGCCTCTCCGAGTCCCAGCTTCATCAGACACCGTCTCAAGCAGACAGCAGTAGGCGTGTTGTAAGTCTCCGACCAAATTATTGGGAAGGCTCTGTTGCAAAAAGTTTGTATGCGTCGGGTTGTACCCCACAAAGAATGTGACAATAGTTCGCGTATTATTGAATGTGCGCTTTTTTTCAGAGTAATAACACTTTTTTGAATGTACGCTCCTAGTGTAAGTCGTGTTATTATAGTATTAGGCCTGTTTACCATTTTAAATCTAACCGTATCTTATATTCGATTTTATGCGTGTCTTGTTCTGACGTAGTCGATGTTTCTGGATGTTTTACACATTGTGTAATCGATTAATTCATGTCTTATCGATTGGAGATAATCTTATTATTAGGAAGTAAATGAAATTACAGTCCTTGATGCGCGTATGTGCAGAAATTGCGACATTCGCGTAGATCTAGTAGGCTTACAGTCGTTCACTCCTTCACAGTGATTTTAACTTCGATTTTGTATTACAGTCAAAATGACAATGAGCTTTATTTTCATTGCAATAACGTTGCTATTGGGCATGTGTGAAATAACTGCGAATTGACTACACTCAAGCATCAAACATTTTGTTTCGGGTTGCGACGTACAGTTCAACTTACTTATCTTTGCAGGCGGGAAAACATAGAACAAAAATAAGTATACCAAGTTTGACATATCGATGGAAATTTTCTTGACAAGCAACGCCTCCTTGAACTGCCCACGTAAAGTGGTCATACTATAGCTTCGAATTAATGACTCAAAAAAAAATGTTGTTGAAATAAATGATGAGTTGACATCTTTGAATGGAAATTTTGAGCTAAAAGCTCATTTACGCTTCCAGTAACTAATACGTATCGAGGCAGCGTCCTCTGTCTGAGACTACGGCCAAGCACAATATCCTCCAAAGGGATGTAAATGTGGACCACGTCAGAACAAGACAGCAGTTGTAAAATAGCGTCAATAACAGTTTAACTCTAATTATACGCAGCAATGTTAATTGTTTTATTTGTCAAAATATTACATCTTTTTACCCTACATAAATGAACTAAGTATATAACTCATTCAATCAAGCTTTTAGCCCAGTTATGTAGTCTGTTCTGTCCTAGTATGGGTTTCTCTATATTGTTGGCGTTTGACTACTAAGAACTTGTACCATAACTCGGGACGTAGCTTATCCAATACAGCAATCGGTATGGCATTTTATGAATTTACTAGCTGACTCGCGCAACTTCGTCTGCATAACATTTTTTATTGATGCTACGCTCCTATTGGTCGCAGCGTGATGTTATTGCCTATAGCCTTTCTCGATAAATGGGCTATTTAACACTAAAAGACTTTTTCAATTCGAACCAGTATTTCCTGAGATTAGCGCGTTCAACCAAACAAATAAACAAACTGTTCAGCTTTATAATATTAGTATAGATATGATGTAGTCAACTAAAACTCTTTACCCTAAAAATTTTCGATATTCCTAGAATTCTAAAAGTTTATTCATTGGTCAATGTAAGTATCTTTGAGGGCAGTGATCGAATGCGTATGGTGGGTATATAATTGACCATCTAAAATTAAATACCCATGCCAAAAGTGTTAAAAACTCGCAATATTGGTCCAATATTTCGAGTAAGTGTTGATAAAACTGTAGTCTGAGTGCATTGTAAAACTTTTGAAGTTCCCCTTCCTTATAGGTAATTAGCTTTTTTATTCTAGCTATTGCTTACAAACTTATAAAGCCGATATTTTGACAAATAAAACAACAAAATATTACCGTGTATCATATCAGATCGCTTGTATGTTGTAATATCTAAAATAAGCTACGGAATAACTTGTCGGTAATATATTTAGGGTCTTTTTATCAAATGTAAGCGACCCTTATTTTAATATTCCATCACATAAGCGGTGCAAGATTATGCCCAGTAGACTTTCATATTTATCCGTAATAAAATATATGATTATTATAATATTAGGAACTGTATAATGGTTTTTCTGTAACTTTTTTTATAAGGAGACGTTATGGCCAATTATAATTTGATTAAAATTGTACCAACTGTTTAGTCATTGTATTTGATGAAATATTGATGAATGTCGTCTGTATGGAAATGAAATATCCAACTTTACTCCTTTACGCTTTGATTAACATTGATGAAATGTCACGTATTTTGTGTCGAAAATATTCATAAAATAATATTGATGGATGTGTCACATCTTGGGTATGTTTGAGGGTCAGGCGTTTTTCTAGCAACGCGTGTATGAACTGTAAGCCCTCACAACGTATCTTAAAATACAAAACCGACTACGTTATTAGTACTGCAAAGTTATGGGATGTTTGTTGCTCCTCTTTGCAACACCCTATCAACTCTAGTGTCTAATGCTGAACATGAATATTTTCAATATAAGATTTTAAAATGACACGAACACTATGATTAACACTGACAACGGAATATTTACCATCTTGACTATTTATGATTATTGTCAATGTTAATTTTGCGTTTAAACTACTATGAAATTCAAATTCCTTTGCTAAAACTCTTGTATGATGGCATAAACACAGCATATTATGTGCGCAATCGCAGGGCAGCACGTAGTTGCAGAGACCATGGTTTAGTAAGTAAAACTAAAACATTGGAGTAGCAGTCAATGCAAGTTTTTCTAAGGGTTTTATGCTCACTACTTTGGTGAGGTCCTGGACCCTGTCCCCAGACTGGGGCTCAAGGAACTGACCACATGGTTTTAAGTTCATGACTCGACACCGCTTTGAACTAAATGCGACAAATGTGATCAGTTCACGCCGATCACCGCATCGAGAAGAATGGTCACTCACCAAATAACCCGGGGTTTAATTCACTGCTAATGTTTTTCTTCCTACACCAAGGTCTGCAAGCGTTCGCTGGTTTAAAATTGTTACTGGTCTAAAGAAAGCTATTTTTTTTTCCAACTAGTCCTCCATAGTCACGGCTATATCGAAGTGGCCAGTGTCAGAGGGAAAATAAAATCTTGATAGTATACCTTCTTTTAGACCCGAAACAATATTAGCGAGCGTTAGTCTACGGCATGGAATCATCGCGATAAGTCTCCCAAGCTTTCGTTATTGGCTTAGCCAAACGACATCCATATAATGACATTAACTTTTAATATTAAGTATTATTCATTATTTTATTTTTATCTAACGTGCAACTCTGGCCGATCAGAAGTATCAATATGAATATATTTGGAAAAAAAATTATTGGGATTTCAAAAATCCTTTATATCTCTTTTATGTTTCAGTATTCTCATTCAAAACAACGTATTAGCTTGGATTTCAAGATTGAAATGTTCAGTAATAGTAATACATATAAATTTTGTTTCTTAATTAATGTTTTTTTTTAAATGGCAATATTATAATAAAATGAGAAATACAAGTAAGACTTTGAGAAGCAGAGTTTGCATGTTAAAGATTTTTAATAATTTAAAATATTATATCATAATAGGGCGGGAATTAAGCCACAGCTGACCATCAGTAGCTGTGCGCCGTCTAACATTAGCTTGAACATCTCTTGGTACGGATCCCAGCCCTTGAAACTATGATTTTGATCTCATTACTGCTGACTGATTGATTCACTTGGCACACTTCTTTATAACAATGGAATTCAAATTTTATTTTATTTTCCAAATGAGCTAAAAGCCAGAATCGTCATCGACGTTTATAATGTATTATTTGTAAATTAATCATCACAAATTTAATTGTTTTTTTGTCCATGTAAAATGGCCAAACAAACTTATATAAGTGCTATGGAAAGTTCATTTAAGTTCTATAAATTAGTACAAAAATATCTTACATTTTATGTTTCATTAACAATTAACGATTTAATTGAATTCAATGCATTCTTCGCAAAAATGCAAAATAGACTGTGCAATATTGTGAATGATTCTTGAGAATTTAATGTTCATTTAATTTGACTTGTAAGTCAATAAAAATATGATTTCATTACAATGATTTTAAGTAATGTGATGAGATTTATTATTTTATTATAATTTGCAAGTATAATTTGTATTTATTGTACAAATAAACATTTTGCATTAAAACAAACTCGTCTTTTATTTATTTTATTATAGTTTAAAAGTCAACAAAATATATAATATTGTCCCTTTGGTAAATAGTATAATTATTTCTTAATTGAAGATCACACTCTTTATAAATAAAGAAGCATTTCTTAACAACATCCCTTGAAATATCAATGATATTACTTAATTCATTCAATGAACTAACTTTACCCTTTGGATATCCATTACATCTTAATTACAATAATAAATTATGCATTTAAACAAAGAAAAGAGTATTAATTGTGTGCTTAGAATTAGGCTCATATCATCTTATATTTCACTACAGCAGTATAAATTCCTCTTGTCCAATAATTTGAAATGTCTTTTGATTCGTGTTTTGTAAAAGTCTCAACATTACTTAACTGATCATCTATTTCAATATGATTCAACATTTGTGCTTAACTACAAATGGTCAAAAACCTTCAAATATCAAAAATTGGTCCCTCAGTCCATTCACCCCTCCTAAGCCCCCTTCAGGGAGCATATAAACTAAGCCATCAGCACCTTTCTTTGGAGAGAACTCAAATAAATTATTGTTACTCTGTGCAAGATCATACAAGTTCCACGCAGCTAAATAGTTGGACTTGCCATGCTTGCATAGGACAAACACATTTTTGGGGTCACTGACATAGTGGTCTCCAGGGTCGTTGACCACAATGATTCCACTGACGAGAGCCCAGTGAGCCGTGCGACCATTCCTCAGGCACGGAGAGTGATCAAAGTCTGCATCATAGCTGATGATGGAGTTAAAGGATGTTTATTTTAATTTTGAAGCTGAAAACAATTATTTTAAGATTTAAAATTTCATCATGATAAGTTAAAAAATAATAAAAGTATTAAAAATCAAAGCTAAGCAAGTCATACTATGCTTATGGGTATTTGAAAAGGATACGGAACTAAAAGAACAGCACCATTCATAAGTCTTTCAATTGTCTCCGAGCTAAAAAGGCCTCCTCGTTTCAACACACAGCTCACATTCTCTATCTTAGCTAAGCTGTGCACTTTCGCAGTCAGCTGGACCATTTGTTTGCAGCTGAACATCTCTCCATTGCTTGTAAAACCTTCTAATTTTGCAATACTTAACAATTCTTCAGGTGATAATGCACCATTGACAGACATGGATAAAGCAACTAATCCACATGTTGGACCTATTTGTTTTATAGATGTAAAGTATTTATACTTGTATCTGAAAGGAGGATTTTCATGACATATCTGGTTTCTTGCACACGCTTCCCTTAACTCCTCGTGATCAGATGCCCAAGCACATATTACAGGATCGACGCTTAGCTTGTTAATATTATTGTTTTTCACCCCTTTCGTGGACGAATTGATATCGGGCATAGCAGGTGGCGGCGGCGGAGGTGGTATTGTACACATTATAAAATTATCTATTTGTATAAAATAATCTAAAATCTTAAAACTTACATAACAATAAATAAAATTGTTTTAAATTAAATTCAACATATCATCACAAACTAAAATATTTGATAACTATTACAGTAACTGTTCTCGTTCATTTTCCTATGCCATTATTTATTTAGTTTGAACTGAAATAGTATTTTTAGAATAAACTATTCCCTGAATCTATTGTACAGTTGCTGATTGTTTTGACAACTTCAGATTTTTGACAGCTGCTAAGACATGCATGACAATTTTGCCGATTTATGTTCAGCTTTACGCAATAAACCACGTCGGCTTCTTTAGACTCGTTTGTTGTTATTTTGGTTTTAACTGTTTTACTTTCCGGAAGGATTCTGAATCTCTCTTGTGGTTGCAAGCGTGACTGCTCAGGGTGGGGTCCTGTGATATTGGGTTTTTTATTAAAAAACTCAGCAGCAGCCTGGAGTTTAGAAATTGGTGGTATGATAGGGAAGGTACGTATTTACGCGACCAGGTTTTTATACCAGGTATTTGCTTCCAAGTACGCATACCAGGTACCGAACTTATATACTTGCAAGACTTCAAAGTATTTTATCCCGTCCGATCACTATGTACGGCAAGCCTATCCCTTGGGAGAAGCAAGCCAAATACTTAGGAGTCATACTTGACCAACACCTGTCCTTCGGGGCACATACCAAAGCAGCTCGCGACCGAGCTGCCTTCGCTATGAGTAGGCTTCATTTTATGGTAGCGGCTAAGAGCAAGTTGTCACTTAAGTGCAAGTTGCGTCTCTATACCGCAGTGATCCGTCCCATCATGTCCGCTTGTGTTATGTACGCTTGTGTTGTGTTCGCACATACCAAGCCCCGCTATATCCACAGGATGCAGGTGCTCCAAAACCGATACTTACGTAGGGTCACGGGTGCCCCCTTTTACGTACGTAACGAACGTCTCCACGTAGACCTTAGGATGCCCACCTTATTGCAGTTCATGAAACGCCTCACCAAGCGTTTCTTCGATCGTGCAATAAAACACCGTAATCCCCTGATCGCATCGGCCGCCCGATACGACCCCTCGCGTATCAGTCAGGTTCGCCGTCCAAGGCACACACTCATAACTCCCGACGACGCTATTACTCTCCTCCAGGAGAGCCGTAGGGAAACTAGTACACTCAAGCGTAAACCCCGATCTAAACCGCCGCCGTCTTTCCACTCTCGCCGTCGAGGTCCGTCGCGACGTCCCGGTAATTGCCCTCCCCGACCCTTGCTCGAGCCAGCCCGCGATGCTGTGCCAGTAGTTTTAAACCAGCCCCTAATTAATACTACTCAGATCCAGCCTGTCCCCTTGCTGCCCTCCCCCAGCGACGCCCTAAGCCGAGGTCCGAGCCTCACAGGGGGTGCCCTTAGCGTGTAGTCGCTTAGTTTGTAAGTTTTTTGCCCTGGCTGGAGGCCTTAAATTCAAGGCATCCACAGGATAGTCCGGTTGAGCAGACGACAACCTCCTAGGTTGAACTGCGAGATGCCATTCAAAAAAAAAAAAAAAAGTATTTTATATTATACGGCTACTCGCTCAACTACGTAGGTACTCAACTGCGTTAGTTTCCGCAAATGCGATCATGTTCCTTAGCAGTAAGAGTCTACGGAACAATTTCATATGCAAGTATTTTTTTACTTTATTGGTTTGTAAGTATTTATTTACTAACGCGATTGTGCTCCTTATTTAGAGACATCACGGATCAATTTCCTATGCAAGTATTTTTACTTCTAACAGGGCTTTTGAATACGCGATTGTACTTCTTATTTGTATGAAGTCATGGATCAATTTTCGATGCAGATAGAAAATACTTGAAAGTATTTCGAGCCCTGGTTTTAGGCCCTGGTTTTTTAAGGTGAACGTACTTTGAAGCCCTGGTCCTTGATTTTACAAGTACGACCCATGTTTAAGGTATGATATCTTCGTGCCTTGGAAAGTGTAGAGGAGTTGGAAACTTGGAAAGACGCACCATTGTTATCTCTGGCCGGCCGTGTCGAATTGCCGTCCATTCGGAATATGAGGGTGAGGGAGCAGAGAGTGTATCTGTATCTGCGATTCTGCGCCTACACTTGTGTAGGTACTATAATAATATGTCTGTCGCGTCGATGGCTAATCTCCGCTGATGCCCGCTGAGATTGGCCACCGTGTTCGAAAATGACCAGAATTCTATTAAAGGCAGGTCCTTTTAACCAAGCTTTTCATCGTATTTTTAAAATTCTTTAGGGACTGTAAAGTTTTTTAGTCCCTTCAACGCATGCGAACGCAACTATGAATCTCATACCATAACAAGAAACTTCTATTAATACTTAAACTAGGGAAAATCTATAGTCTAAGTACTAATAGCACATATTTAATCAGAGAGCTATCATTGAACGCACCCTTAAAATGATTGATATTGAAGTGAGGGCGTGGCATTATCGGTCTTCTAACACGAGAACTCATTCATTCTTTCATTCGTTCGTCTGACAGCTGTTGAGTGCGAGCAGCAGAAACACTTTGTGAAAGTTAATTATTTCAATTATAATTTATTGAAGGGAAAGGGCCTACTTTCTTGGTGTTGCAAAACCGGTTGGGTGTGTCCCTAATTCATCATGTCGGAGACGCGGAAAAACCATCTCTCCATAGATGGAGGGCAGGTGAAAGAAGACGAGCACGTCGCGTCTTACAAGCCCATCCCAGAGACGGATACAGGTATTTCTATTGTTTTATCAGATAGCATGCTACTGTTTGATCATTATTTGTCCTTTTTTATATTATTAAGTTTATCTCTACGTAAAAACTACAGCAAATTGCGTGCTTAAAAGATCGCGATTTCTTTGTGACGTCATTTTCATCAAGTTTGTATTATAATGATAAGCCTTGATTGGTCTCGGCCTGTCTCTGTTATCAATTTTACTGTGACATGAACTCATGACGTTATCAATGAAAGGTAAAGATAACAAGGTCGACAGTAAACGTCAAAGCGGAGATGCAATCCGACGAAAATGAAAAGCTTTTCCGTGTGCCCTGTTTATATTTTCTCATTTACCATTTTTTTACTACTCATCATTTTATTAATGCTCATGATTGTTCTTCTGCTATTATAACGCGATGAAACCCGAAATTCTCACTTTACACATTTAATTTTCGTTACTTTAAGTCATACGTTTGGTTTACCAAGGTGACTCTTGCTTTCGGTCGGGTTATAAAGCGCTTTATTCGCCGTGGTAGTCAGCGCCATTTTGTTTCTCGTTCGCTGAATGATGCAAGACACAAGTTTGTTTGCATTCTAAAAACATTATTTGTATCAAGGATTTTATCAAAGATATTGAAGAAGAGATCCAGCAAATGAGTGGTAATGCATAATTTTTTACTTTTTTTCTTTGAACTTAGACAAGTGACATTTCAATCTACTTGTGTAGATAAATAAGAAACTTCCTGCAAATTATATTGACTTGCACAGGACATGTGTGTGAATGGACCGCTTGTTACAAATTGGCCAACTAACTCCAATTTATATCTGAGAACTAACAGTTAGTCCAGTCATACACTAGTCTGTTACAAAGAAGGCTATCACCACAGAGTTTGTTTTCAGCTGAACCTGGTGAGTATCTGGAGACTGAGGAGGTATACATGCAACTCAACCAGAGTGAAATCATGGAAACAGAAACAGGCGATGACTTAGACGACCACTGGGAACACAACAGCATCAAAATGCTACTAAACCTATATCTACAGAACGTTGAAAAGTTTAGAAGTCCAAAAGTCAAGAAAAAGAATGTATGGGTAGACATAGCCAACGCTGTTGGTAAAAGCCCAGATTGCTGTGATAAGAAATTTCGGAATTTAAAACAAACTTACATAAGATTACTGAAAAAGCGAAATAGGAATGAAGTTGTTGTAGTCAAATGGCCTTATTTTGAAGTTTTCGAACAGATTTACAATGTGAATGGAGAATATCAGCCCGAGATTCAGCAGAGAATACAAGATGGGACTACAGAGAGTGTGACCAAAGCCTTACTATCTATGGCTGAGTCTTCTACCTACGAGCCAGACATCCCAGAAAATGGAGAAACATCAAATGGGCAAAGTGAAGAGTCTAAAAGAAAGTTGAACAGGAGACGGTACACAGACTTCAGGAAAATAACATTAGAAATGAGAAATAGACAGCGAACTGTAGAAGAAAAGCTAGATAGACTAATAAATATAGTACAAGAATCTAATAGTATACAGAGAGAAAGAAATAGACTGTTTCAACAGTTTCTTGATAGTCTACATCAAAATACTTGAATGTTGTCTGTGTATTTCATATTTTTGTAAATTTTGTGGAGATGTACCAGAATTGGAATTATTTTGTGCCAGATATTCGCCCTAAGGAATGTTTTCAGATTGGAAATTAATGAATAATGTGAATTTAATTAATATTTTTCTAATAATAAATTTCGTTATAAAATGACTTCACTTCATGTTATTCAAGTATCTTGTTATTCAAGGAATGTCCCATATGCTATACTGTTTTCCTCCTCAAATCCATAAACTTGTCTTTTCCAGTTTACCTATTTAATATTAGCACACTATGTTAAACAATAAGGCAACTGCCTATTTAATGGTGGATCCACACAGCCCGGTGGCACTGCCGGCGGCTTAACCACAAGCAAAGCCGCCGGTAAGTGCCGCCGGCAGACGCGGCAAGCGCGGCTGTGAATCGTACAACTCATATTTCAGTATCGTTTTGCTTGCTGTGGTTGATGCGAATTGTAACTTTTTATACGTAGATATCGGTTGTCAAGGGCGCATATCTGATGGTGGAGTTCTACGTAACACTAGTTTGTTTCAAATGACACAAGATGAATCTGCACACTTACCACAACTACAAACATTACAAGGAAGAAATACGCCAGTGCCTCTTTATTTCATCGGTGATGACGCATTCCCCATCAAAGAATACGGAAACGACACCACTCTCATCGAAAGCCGTGATCGAACTGTTCCCCCGCTGCCGGCGGCAGGCCGCGGCGGCAAAATGCCGCCGGCTTAGTTGCGAATGACGCACATAATCCGCCGCTGTGTGGATCCACCATTAGGTTTATTGTTTTTTTACCTGGATCTCAGGTACATATAGCAAATAACTTATGATATCATCAAGAAATGGTGCTCTACAAATAATAGCGAATGTCATCAGTAACATTTAGCTAAATGTAGGTGTACTCTCGCCCTTCGGGGAATATAGACGTGACGCAAGGATTTTACGTCATCACATGGCATAACAACGCGCCTGTAATTTCCGAAGGGTTAGACAGAGGTGTACCTAATAGTACATCCACATTTCGCCAGTTGTTTTAAGTCCCGTGTAATAGGGGGTGAGCCTTTTGCTATCAACTGGGCACAAGTCCAGACAACGTGGCTGCGACTGAGAAATTCGTGATGGAAAACCCCAATAACACTTTGCCCGACCCGAGAAGGATATCATGGTTAGTAGTCGCGCTTGCAACCAGTAGACCACTGGGACATTGAGGCAGTCGATAATCATTATTTCAGATAAATAATTGTCAGTAAAGCTTACCTTACTATACCTAGACTCCCAAACTCTTGACATTGTGCTGGAACATAACTAGCAAATGGCGGTCTTCGGGAATGTCATTCTCGTCACACAGAAGAGTAGGCGTGTCAGTACCTCAGTGCGAGGCTTCTTCGCAAGAACCCAATATTGGTATTTCGACTTATATTGGGACCTAGCCTAATGTTGGACATTCAAAAACCCGTCTGGATTTGTGCCTGGTTGATAGAAATTAGCTCATGGGGCTCTTCTTTTTGTTCATGACGCCGCCGCTGGCTATTCAGACTTTCTTGACCTAAAACTGCGTCTTTTTCCCTTTGACAGCATGTTTGACTCCTTATAATATGGGATTAAAACATAACCGTAAAAGAACACCTCTACCTAACTCTTCGTGATTTCAGGCGTGATGTTATGTTTATGTGTAATTAATTAAACTCGCAATGTAGATAATATTATACTAGCGTATCGAAGTAATTAGATCGGTACTGTAACATTCTAGATCAAATTACACAATAATCAGTCAAATATAGTACCGTTCGAATCTATTTTCGTAATCTGCTCAATAACTAGTAAAAACATACCTTTTATTCTTAGTTTAGCACAAGTTTCAAAGTACTTGTAGATATCGCTAATTTGCCAAATACACGACCACTTTATAACCACTGAAAAAAACCTGTAGCTCTGACCAGTACCAAAGCGACAGTTATCAACTACTTATCACTCTAGTTGTGTTGAAGCTATTTGAGTTTTAATATTCAGTGGATATTACTGTAAAATTGACTATTGTTTTCATTGATGTTCGATCTAAAGTGCGTTTATAGAGCATTCTGCAGAAAGGAGTAGGTGAATTTAGTACGAATATTATTTATTTTGTTGTATAGGTATTGTTGCCATTTTGGCAAGCAATGCCCTTTTAGTTAGGGTCAATCTATGAGCGTGAAACGACTGCGTGGCTAAGCCCGAAAAACAAGATTTTTTCGCCCAGATATAGCAATATCGCAACATTTATAACTCCTTTGGATAGAGCAAAACAAGCGCATAAAAACGACGCGCTTTTCCTCCCAGATTAGCACCTAACCTTACCTCGCTTTTAGGCCAAAAGCAGGAAGCTATTGTATCCAAAACGTTTGTTTTTAGCAATTTCCAATAGTTCCATCACAAAACGTATTCCCATTTGGAACCGTTTCGCGACTTAACTCCCCTTTCTCCTAATTAAATCGACACATTATAATGTCTAGTCCAAGGCCACTTTTATTCGCATCTTGAAATCGGAAATCTAAGCACGTACATAATAAACATATCGTATGTCGCTTTAGACTCCCATGTTACTTGGAGTCGGCTCAGCAAGTTTTGTTCTCTCATTCTCTCTCATCCACTGTATCGCCTCACACAATCCAGCCATCTTTTCTTAAGTCTTCCTCTCCTTCCCCATTCATCACCATTCATATTCATCAATCTTTCATGTCACACGTTTTATTAGTACTCGTATTCATGTAGAAAATTCAATTTAGTTTCGCATTCCATCCAACTGGTACATTTCTCAAAGGGTCACAGTTTTGCTTGGCAAAGTCCACATTACGTGTCTACTCAATCACTAGAGGAAATGGGGCCACTCTAGATAATGCAGCAAATAATCGTGGGGTGGCGACGAGGCGAAGTGTGCCAACTATGTCCGTGGGGTCAGACACACTTTGCATCTTAGAATTTAACCCGGGACCTGTAGATTCACAACTGCGGTTGCATTCCTCGAGTATAACAACAGATAGTTCCTTTTTGGACAGAGTGTCTCTAGTGGAGAAGACTTTCGATCCATTTTGTTTGAACAATTAAAAATGTCTGTAACCTCTGTAGGCACAGAAGTTTTTAATTAGTTTTCTCTAAGGACTCTTTAGAAATAAAGTCGCGTCGAGTTTACTCATGAAAAAGTCATAGCTAAAATATTCCTTTCAATACATGGGAAATTCCAGAAAATATTCTGCAGCGAATTAAATAGTCGTTGATAAAAAAAAATACAGAACCACTTAAATACCACTGCTGGGGTCACAAGCCTCTTTTATGAGAAATAGTGGGTTGTAATCGTTAACGTGGGCTCAGTGCGGGGTTCTAAGTAATAGGTCTATTCAGTTCAGTATCCAATTAAGATATTTAAGTACTTAATTAATTTATTTTAGGTCTGGACAGGCCTAGAAGGGTCAACTCCCTTAAACGCACTTCACTACCAGTCCTAATCTTAGCTCGTTATCCACAAATGAGTTTGTTTGTCCATTTGGACAAAAGCTATTATTCCATTAGACGTAATCTGAGACAGTTTACCTACTTCGTTTCTAAGCTAGTGGTCTAGTGGTGCTCCAAGCGGATTGAATAAGTCGTGCGTCTTTCCTTGTGACATTATTTTCAGTGTTGTTTATTTTTCGCTGTAGGTGAGATATTGTGTTCTAGTCTAACGTAATAGGCCATCTTGGATCTATATTAAATACTGCTCTTTGGTTACGTTCTCATAGAAAAAATATTGGTGTTAAAATGGATCTGAATGCAGTGTGCGATCCTGATCCAAGAAAAAAATATTGGTCATTGTATTAAGCCCAGAAAAAATCTTCTTTCACGTTATAGGTCTTTGCCCTGTAACTTGTGCCTCTTAAATCATCATACGCTTAAAGATATACTATAATTTGTGATGCTGAACGTCCCATCAATTACATCAGCCGAAACTTTTTGTTCGTACGAAACCAGCCTTGCGTTGCACTGTCTTCCAATCAGGTTCTTGAGACAAAAAGCCGTTCGCAACGCCCGCTGACTTTCGGGAATCGCCAAATTCATCTTGCAACGAGTAATGCGTTTTTCTTTTCCAAAGAGATTTTTGTTTTATTGCATACGTACGCAAGCTTGATATAAGCGTCTGGCACTTTCGTGTGACTGCAGTCGTATTTTCGTATCCCAGTGATAAACATCGGAGCTTTTGAGAAAGTGTGTGGTACATATTATAGAAAGAATATTAGTTTAGAAAGTTGATTAGGCCCTTTTTAATTACGCCGGAGGAAATACCTTGCAATTCTATGATTCTATCTTACGGATCAGTGGCATTCAATGTTGAAGACTAAGAATTTGAATCATCGTGCGTGGTATTTTGGTCTAAATTCCAAGGGAATAGTCTCGTAAAGCTGCCAGGTGTGTCGATCTCTGTAATAGTAATAATAATCGCCGTTTTCCTCCCGAGGGGTGACTAAGGACAATAACCCTTTCATCCCAAAGCCGCTTGACGCTGACCTAATTCCAATCCACGCTATCAGGGTGACATTTTTAGCTCGACAAGGACAGGAGACAAGAATAGAAATACGGTATCTATTCCAGAATTTAGTACCGCTATACACTGGCTCGTATCGCGGCTTTGCGAGCGGGGTCGTTAGTGCGAAAACGGGCGCCGGTGGGTACAGGAGTGCTTGTGATGTAATAGACGGCTCTGGGATATTCGCATTGCGATATTTTTCAGTGGTTTTGGTACCCATGTTTTTTGTATTTGTTTGTGTTTTTGAGTCGATTCAGTGTTGTTTTTATTACAGACTTCTCGCGTTGTGAATCGCAGACGATTCCAAACAAATCAGAGCTTTCGAGAAGAAAATATGATCAAATATCATGTTTTCATTAATCTGTGATTTTTAATCAAGCCTTTTATTGGGTTTGAATGGGGTAAGCAGTTAGTCTTGCAGTTCGTATTTTGACAAGGACTGCGTATCAACGCCATTTGGTGAACTGGGGACGGGGAAGTTAACCAGGATTTGAAAACCACTTGAACGTATAGCAGGGTCAAATGTTTTAGGTTTAGGTTGCGGTTACCTATCTGACCTACTGTGGTTGCGTCGTACTGCGGACGTTCGGTTGCCTAGCGGTGTGGTTAACTCGTTGTAATGTACAATTAATTAAGATGGACGACTGTACTGAATAGTCTCCATCCTCTCACGTTTGCATTGAAATACTTCGTCTTACACGGACTTTATTCACGTTATTCAGCAAGATGGAAGCAGGATTGCCTTGAGAATGGAATCCGTCCGTGAATTCATCACACCATTAACATGGTTGAATAGGAATTAAAATCCATTAATTATTCAACTCCCCATTACGCTTCTGTCCTTTTCTCCAAAAATTATATCCACAACTTTGTGTTTCAGAATTCCGGACCTCTAAATCGAATCTCTCCAAGTCTAAGGAGAAGATCTCTCCTGACGGCGCGGAAGAGAAGCTGCTGCCCAAGGAAGAGGAGGCCAAGATCGTGACCAGGGTCGACATGGCTGATGCCAAGTATGTGGTGGAGGACCACAGGAATGGCGACGCGAAGATCGAGCTGGATGCTAATAAACGGGTGAGTGGATAAGGGCCTTTCATGCTATGTATAAATATGGGGTATGAGACGCAGTGTCAGAGATAGTAGCCCTGTATCATCGGCCGCGACTTTTGGAGCTAGGGAGACACCTCAGCACAATCAGCCTATGTTACCCCAACTGGCACACAGACCGTCTCTTGGAGAGGGAATGGGCTGTAATCTACCATGCGGGCCCAGGGACAGTTTGCACTTTGAGTAAAATATTTTATAGAAGTGATAAAATAATAGAGGAGCACGTGGCTAAATAGGTGTCGATCGAGCCGATCTTCAAGGTTAAGCCGCGCTTGCCGGGTCTTCTCCGTGCCTCGGAAAGCACACAGGTCTCCATTCGGTGACATGCGCTGTAATTCACCACGCGGGTCCAGCGTGGGTTGATGGATAAAATAGTACAAAAACTCATGATAAATCATAATTATTAATTAGCATTTTACCTCATATAGCGTATCGCTCAAAGTAGCTCACTAAAAAACAGGAAACATTCGTTGGGTAAACTCACAGTTAAAATGCAAAAAGTACCAGAATACCAGTACCACTGAATAATACAAAAATGACACTGGGCCGAATATCAACGTGACATATTATAATATATCAAAATATTACGGCAAAATACCAATGTGTCATCTCGTTCCAGAAATATTTATAAAACAATTGAATGACGATTTATACAATCGAGTTGGTAAAGGCAGTTAATTCTTTCTACATTGTATGACACTAGCCTTTGCTCGCGGCTTTGCTCCCGTTATGTATGGAAATTAACACACGGGAACGTTTTAAACGTATACTATGACACTCCGGGATAATGTAGCTTCCCGTTAGCGAAAGAATTTTTGGAATCGGATCAGAAGTTTCGAAGATTATCCTCAACATACAAAATTAAATACAAACAAAATTTACCTCTTTATAGCATTAGTATACGATTAGATTACTTCTGACAGCTTCCGTATACGTTTGTTTTGTGGTCAAAATGTTCAGACGGATCAGTACAGAATTATCACGTTATTTATTTTTCCATAATCGCATTTTTTATAAGAGCTCACTAGATCTTCGCGAGAAAGAATCGGATGCGGAACTACCGGTTCGTATTCATTGAAATAACTTGATGATTGCAAACTTTGACTGTCATATTTTATGGAATCCGTTACCAAAATTGTCTCAACTGTGAGAGCTGATTGGAAAAACAAAATCGTAAACAAAAACGAAATCGCAGGAAAATCACACGTTGTCTATAATTTCAATATGAATATTTTGTTCCGTCATACATAACATCACGCCTGGAACTCCCGAAGGGGAGAGATGTCCCTAATAGTACACTCACATTTCGCCAGTTATGTTTTGAGTCTCATGTAAAAGGGGACGAGCTTACTGCCATCAATCGGACACAAAATCTAGACGCCGTGAATGCTACTGAGAAATTCCTGATTGAAAAACCCAATAACAATCTGTTCCATCTCAAGTTACTGTGACTGTCATATCCTTTTATCAATATCTGCGAACAGAAAACCTTGTTACCCTTACCACTTATCATAAATGAACATAAATGTTCAGCAGTCGTAAGGGAATATTCCCATTGTGCCATAATAAAGCGAAAATCACTTAGATTTATCAGAAATTTCGATGGTTTCATATGGCGCCAATGCTAAGCGAGTCACTGGTCTTTTTCTTATAAAAGCGGGTTATAAAAACATCCAATTCAGATCGTAATAAACGATTAAGAATGATTACTGAACTCGACCTAGTTCGTCTGTATTACTGCTTAGCTCGATTTCAATGTAATAATTACTTTAACAAAGAACATTGTTGTTTCTTGAAGATTAATTAGTACGTCTACTGTGAGATAGCAACTTAGATGGATGGATGGTTTTAATGAACGGACGACCCACCCCTGCATCCCGCACGATGCCGACATTTTAAACATTTCCATGATATATCTGAATTGAATAATAATGTGTCGTAAATCCCTCAATAATAATGTAAAAAAACCACATCAAATCAAAATTCATAATTAACGAAAATAAGGCGGCCAGAAAGACAAGAAAAGCGACTTTGTTTAGTTCCTGATGGTTGGTTATGATGCGGATTTTATAGATAAACCCGCTATTTTGATTTTCTTTAAGACCTACTTCAATTTTTAGCGGCGCCAACGGGCTTGATTAACTCAATACTACTTGTTTTTGATACCCTGGTCTATCGGCCATGGCATGACTGCATGAGCTAATATTCTCGTTCAAGCAAAGAATACTGCCTCGTTGGCTTAGTGGTAGCAAGTGGTGCTGCTGAGCATGACGTCTTGAGTTTGATTCCCCAGTCTTGCAAAGTATTATTAGGATTTTCCATTAAGAATTTCTTAGTAGCAGCCACAGAGTCTAGATTTGTGTGTGTGTGTGTGTGTGGCTGATGGCATTAGGCTCGCCCCCTATTACATGGGACTTAAAAACAAAACTGGCGAAATGTAGGTGTACTATTAGGTACACCTCTGCCTAACCCATCGGGGATTGCAGGTGTGATGTTATATGTTATGTAAGACAAGAATACTATGTTTACAACAATACAATTCCTTTACAGCAATTCTCCGGCTTAACTAAAGAAGAGCTGCTCAAGTATGCCGAGGATCCGTTCTGGGTGAACCTTCGCTGGGCGATGTTCATCCTTTTCTGGGCTCTGTGGCTGTGCATGCTGGCCGGGGCCATCACCATCATCGTCAGGGCCCCTAAGTGCGCCCCACCGGAGCCTAAGACTTGGTATGTTGCCGGGCCTGAGAATGTCCCAAGGGGAACTAAAACTTGGTATGTGGTGTATTTAGCATGGCCTTTGCTTACTTGCCCAATTTGGTTTGGGGTTGGTGCCGTTTTCTTATCATTTTGACAGGCTTGTTTTGCACGTTTTTTCACGATTCGGCAAAATATCGAGATTTCTCTAGTATTCTTTATATCTATGTATTTTGAAAATTATGTACGCATGCAAATCTGTCGTAATAAATTCTCAAAATGATGGTAAAAATTGTGTCAAAATCGCTTGCTTTGTTTAGATGAACAACGCAGTCAGTTTAAACAGATACAAAAAGAGACGTTATAAAAATGTTTTAAAAAACCGCAAGTTTTTCGTTACCAAATCAACGTTTACCTCGCAGCAGTCATTCATTCATAAAATTACCTACTTTTTGTAATCAAAATCTCGAAGAGTCGTTTAGAATAACTCATGAACTCTTTAACGTAACAATTTTGGTGTAAATAAGCCATATTTGTAGAATAATATACTACTCGGCTTGGGGTAGTGTGTGTATTGCGGCTTATTTCTGCTTCTTTACAATAACACATATGCTATCTACTTAGGTTCGAGAAAGGACCCCTGGCAGACTTGGACGACGCTGGGTACGCAGACGTCGAGGCCAGCCTCCCGCTGCTGCAGAGCTTCAAGGTGCAGGGCGTTTTCATCGACGTTCCTACCTACGACATTGACGCCTCTCCTACTGCCAAGCAGAGCTTCGAGGCTTTCGCCAAGAAGGCTAAGGAATTTGGCATTAAGTAAGTAAAAACATACAACCCAAAGATATTTTAAATACAGGGTGGAATCATCGAT
Source organism: Standfussiana lucernea (assembly GCA_964057025.1). Classification (NCBI taxonomy): domain Eukaryota; kingdom Metazoa; phylum Arthropoda; class Insecta; order Lepidoptera; family Noctuidae; genus Standfussiana; species Standfussiana lucernea. The sequence continues at coordinate 11,784,085 of OZ059806.1, read as the reverse complement.
GTATAAACGGACAGGGAGTAATACATCATCGATAATTTTTAAATATTGTTTTAGTAGTTTTTACAGTTGTTCCATACATTTTGACCGAGTAGGTATTGCATTTCCGATAAAAAAAATCCTTGTGGGGTTCGAAATGATCCACTGAATATGTGTTAAGCGTTTGTACGTCGAAGTTCCTTCCTCTCTGTAGACTTATGTTAGACAGGACAAAGCAAGAAACAGTAATCTTCTTGCAACTAATTAACTAATTGTTTTGTGTCGGTATAAGTGTACCAAACATGACAATTATCAAATTTCACTGAAACTCTAGAGTATTTAAATCTTATTCATACATGCCTTATAGAAAATAACACGCCAAACCAAACCTTATGAACAAGTAAAACATTATCATCTGTCTAGCCTTTTCCCAGATATGTTGGGATCAGCTTCCAGTCAAACTGGATGCAGCTGAATACCAATATTTTACATGGAGCGACAGCCTATCTGACCTCCACAACCCAGTTAGTACGCGGTAATACGATGCCGAAGACTGGTGGCCACACTTTCGGGCCAATGACTACCTGTAAAAACTGTCGAAAGAACTCTTCACCCCCTTTATAATTGCGGAAACCCTATTAAAACCACACATTTTTACAGGGTGATAGTAAACCTGATTCCCAACTACGTGTCTTTGGACCACCTGTGGTACAAGCAGAGCGAGAACAAGACCGGCGGCTATGATGACTACTTCGTCTGGAAGGAGAGCACCGAGTTCGATGACGCCGGCAAGATACCGAAGGCGCCTAATAACTGGGTAAGTTGGCTGGTAATAATTGTAACAGAACATGGGCTAGGCAGAGGTGTACCTGATAAAATAATACGCTAATAAAATATTTCGCCAGTTATGTTAAGTCCCATGTAATAAGGGACAAGCCTATTGCCATCAACCGGGCACAAATCCAGACACCGTGGCCGCTACTAAGAAGTTCCTGATAACACTTAGCCCGACCCGGGAGCCGATCCCAGGACCTCATGACCAGCAGTCCCTATTTGACTGCCGTTTTTATCTGGATTATGACAATAGGCTTGGCCTCGTTTGATGTGAAGTACATTATGAAAAAAACAAATTAAGGTGCATTGTAACTAAGTACCTCGGCGACTGACCTCTGCTAGGGGTGGGAATAGAGAAAACGAATTTTCCAAGGTATGAAACCGGTGTACAGTTCTTCAATAGAAAAGGGGGGATGCTCCGACCAGACAGGAGCTGTGTCTGGTGGGCTACCGCCCGACAGTTGTTGTCGGGTATAACTCGCGGAAAATTTAAGAACCGCGATTCAGAATTGTTTTTTTTTTGGAATATAAACAGCTTATTATTAATATGACATTTGAGTGAAATTTCACCCCACTATCAATGGACAGCACCATACAGTTGCGACAAAGTAACTAGCATCTTAAAGTCTGCATACACTGAACATGGACAGCGAGATGATGACAATTATCTCTTAAGCCAATGACAGAGTTTCACGGCATTGACAAAGCTAGGTTAACTAGAAAGTGGCTAAAAGAAAAAATAAAAAAATTAATACAGTGCAAAGTAATGAGGGATTGTTGAGACATTGTTAACAAATCTTAGTCAACATATTTAAGTGATAACATGACCGACTAAACATTGGGAAAAAGCACATTATCGTAAAGTCCGATATTGAGAACGTGCTTTGTTGAATATAATATAAATAAGAACAGAGTACCCATATAAAAAGGAGTAGGTAAATATTAGAAAGGGATATAATTATATTTCCTTATTTTATGTTAAGTTCTTTTAGTTCTTTATTTGCGTCATAGGTGTCGCTAGCGTTCTTTTTGGTCGACTCAATAATGTCCGCTACACTAATATCTGCAGGTATCGACCCTAAACACATCGGCGTGGACGTGGAGCGCGACGCGCAAGGCGCACTACCTGCACCAGTACGAGGAGGGGCACCCCGACCTGAACTTCAACAATGACGACGTCGTTAAGGAGTTCGAGAAGATTCTGCAACTGTGGGTGAAGGCTGGAGCTGCCGGTGTTAGGTATGTGGATGACTGTTTTGTCTAAGTACCCTTCATAAATGCAATATGTAAGTCGTTGCTGAGGGAGGCCGAGAAAACTCTGGCGTGATGACTTAGGAGGCGTTTGCGAGCGATTGGCCGGAGAAAATCGGAGAGAAGAGGCTGTGGGGAGGCCTTTGCCCAGCAGTGGGACAGTATAGGCTAAGGAAAAAATAAGTGAAAAACTATGTGTTTAAAAGATTCCTCTGTTCACGTTAATCCGAATCGATGCTTTCTAACCTGAGGCAGGTGAAACTTCTTCACCTGAGGCTGGTCTTAGATAGATATTTGAGTTTAGTGCGTCTCGGATATGTTAAATTATCATTTAACCATAATGATGGCAAGTTTAGAAAATCAGTTTAACTTTATACAAATAAAAATTTACTGCCTTTATTTCGTCGTGTTTATCTACAGCATGTATAAGAAAGGTGTGGTGATATTGAAGGGGGTGGACCAGACCATCAAACTGAATAACTTTCTGTACGGGAGTAACATCGTGACCGCGAAATTTATTTATTCATTTACCACCAATTATAGTATTACGTTAGAGATTCGTCGTATTCACAGTCACAAAATAAAAGAACATAAAATCTAATACAAGTAAAATTACACCCAGTAAAAATATTAATACCTATACTAATAAATAAAATAAATAAACAATAACAAACACAACAACAAAAATTAAACATAAGCAATTCAAGTATCTAGATCTTGCTTGCGAGGTTGTCGACATGTGGGACGTGAGTACAGCAGTCATTGTGCCGATAGTAGTATCGGCCAATGGTTTAATAGCCAAGAGCCTCCACCAACATCTGAGGAGGCTCTCGCTTGGCGGCTGGATCAAGGGCTTGATTCAGGAGGCAGTATTTCTGGACACGGCGCGTATTGTTAGGAGGTTCCTCTCTCAAGAGCCCTGACCACTGGTAGCTCGGACCCTGTTCCCGGTGCCGGTGGGCTACAATTTTTTTTTTTTTATAAATTTAAAATATAAGAAAAAATGAATAAAGGATTAAACATAACAATGTTTATAGTTGCACACCTCTTTCAGTTATGATTTGCAATTGGTACACGCTGTATAGCCATCACATCTATGGAGTTATTTTAACTCATTTACTTAAACCCTGTGTAGCGTCTTGTAAGCCGAAAGCTAACTGTAAATTGTGTAATAGGTTAGAGAAAGTCCGTCAACTGCTAGTGAACTCAACCTTCAAGGACGAGCTGCCGGCAACGGGGGCTGGCAGAGACCTGGCGGCCGATCACACGTACTACTCGTACTGGCAACACAAGTACACCAGCGACCAGCCCAGGCTACTGAAGCTGCTCAACCAGTGGGCCAAGGTCGTGGATGACGCTAGCGAGGAACCGGGCACTGGTGAGTAGCATAACTAAAGCCTTATCCGAGAATCAGAGGCCGAAATTACACCTTAGGGCTTTTTTATAAAGGCCAAATTCCATTTAGCGGCTATTAATCCAGACTCCAAGCTGCTTCAGAGAAATTCCAAGTGGAAGAACCCAATAACACTTTGCCTGACCTTCGGGATATTGCTTAACACACTCGCATTTCCTATGTTATTAATTTTGGCAATTAAGAATTTAAATTATTGGAAAAAATCAATATTTCTTATGTTATTCAACAACATCCATTGTCTTTTTATACTGACGTAGAAGAACTATTCAGATATGAAATAAAGAATTACGAATTTCTTTAACATCCTTCGGAATGCGGTAGAAAATGTTGTGCTGGTGTTGAACCAAAGACCAATTTTCAACTGTTTGTACAAATTTCGTACAAAACGTTAAAACCCAAATCAGCCCACTAAAAAAAATCTACATATTGCATGCAGAGACTAAATGCAAATTATAATTCACCCATCTTTGCACCAGGTTCAACAGTATTCACTATAAAGGAAGATGGCGGACGCCCGGAACTGTTCCTGATACAAAACGCGACGTCACTTCGGCCGCCGACCGCGCAGCCCATCTTCGTCGGAGAGGACGTCAACGCCGCCGCGCTTGATATCAAAAAGAGGATTGGCAAGTGGTGGCCCGCTATGCAGGTTGGTGATGTTTTTAATTATCCTCACACTAAAAGACCTGGTGTAAAGGATTGTGACGCACAAACTTTTTATTTATATTAAATGGGCTTACTCTTGACCTCAATCTTGTCTTGAGAACAGAGATGAAGTCTTCGATGGAACGAGCTAAACTGATTTACAGTTAAATATATTTTGACCTCGTGGCTAAGTAAAAAGAACCGCACGGGTCGATCTCCAAGGTTAGCTCCAGGGATGAGTGATCATCATTGTATACCGAGTTCCCTTCGTGCCTCGGAGAGCATGTTAAGCCGTTGATCCCGGCTGTCATTTGTAGATCTTTTACAGTTGTTACGTATGGTCAGAAGTTCGAAAATCCGACTTCGAGTCTTACCATGGGGTATCGTCTTACCCAGTAACTGGGTTGTGCAAAGGCAGTCGCTCCATGTGAAATATTGGTAGACTGGAAACCGATCCAAACATAGATGAGTCAAGGCTACGCAGATGATGATATTTTGACTTAATCCAAATTCACTGTTCAATACATTTTGACCATGATTGCCATAGATTTTAAATGAAACAGCAGGGTTTTTTTTTTAATAACCTTCTTTGGCATATCAAGATGAAGAGCCATCATGTTGTTTACTATCAACAGAAACATCGAAACTAACTAACCTCCTCAATGTTCACAGTTGAGAACAGCTCAGGAGGCAGAGACGGAGCTCGCGGCGTTTGAGTTGCTGTTACCGGCCGCGCCCGTCCTCAACCTGCTGCAGTTTGACAAGGAGACCAACGCAACAGTGAGTTTAAGTGTAATACTTATTTTCATTTGCAGGTCCAAGCTAGAAGAACTGTATTGTCGGGTGTATGATTCGTTCGATAATACATATCATATTCTTAAAGTTTTAGTGGCCCCATTAAAAAAATACTTTTTAGGGCGAAATTTAGAAGTAAGGACATGTTCGAGTCGCCACGATTCGGGCGGCAAAATGTTTATTGATATGATTCAGCGATGGTCGATCCAAAACGCGTTTGTTGATCGGCATGACCGAATCTAAGCAGAGAAGACCGTTAAAAGCTCACTGTAGATGGCACGATTATACACAGGTCCCAATCTGGCCAGTGAAGTCAAGCTATTTTGAAATATAAAATGACATTACCAGATTTTCAACCAATGAAGATGCTTGGGACCAGCTATGCTAGCCCCATTAGTTTCACAGTTGCCATCCCCATTGCTTTGGTATTTAGCACCCCTAACTTCAGCATCAAAAAAGGAATCATGTACTTTTGTTTAGTTTAAACTATTACGAACGTTTACGAAGCAAAGATTATGTGAGTATCGTAGCAGGTGGCGTTCTGTTCTTTCTGTCTCCCCCCCATAGTAATATAGCGCGAGTTTATGTACGTTTGTATGTTTAATCCATGTCGTGTATTCGCAGGACGAAGACCTGTCCCATCTAGTGGCTCTGCGCGAAGACGCGAGCGTGCAACACGGCGAAGCCTTGGTGCAGGGCGTGCCTGCACTGAACTCCACCGGCAACTCACTGCTATCAGTGGCCAGGTATGTGCAATAACTTGTTAAGGAGCTCTTCCTAGGGGAACATGTGCATTTGTTGGCGGTATGACTACTAAACGCACGTGTGTGGACCATGTTGAGCGACCGCAACTGCAAGCGGCAACATCACCAACTCACAATGACATACCGTAACGACTGGACATGACGCTGCGGTTTTACAGTTCGTGTTTGAATTTCATGGCCTACCCTCCTTAATTTAATGACAATTTAGTATAGAAAAGAGACGAATCTATACAGGACTTCTAGCTCCATCTATTGTCCACACTGAATATTTAAATAATACTGCTATTCTAGGTCATGGGAGGCTACCAGTAATTATCAGCATAATAAATATAATCCTATCTCCCTCAGATGGAAGTCCGGCCACACTGGCTACCTAGCGCTGTTCAATCCCACCGAGGAGGAGCAGCGAGCCAACCTGACGTCAGTCTATTCCGTGCCCGGCTCGGTGACGCCGCACTACATGTCGCGCGTCGTCCGGGCGTATACTGAGTGAGTATCACTTGAACCCTAGTATACCAGTGCTCAAGCAGTTTTCATCAAAATTAACTCACATACATCTGAAATAGAGCTGAAAATCCTTAGTATAGCTAGCACTCAAGCAGTTATTATAAAGAGCGGTACAGGTTTTTTGTTTGTATGTTTGGATGTAGGGATATAGAAAATTCTTTCACCATTGGGAAGTTAAAGCTCCATATCCTAGAGTGTCAAAGGCAAAATCTAGTTAAAATAGACTGGATTATTTAGACGTATTTTATATTCCTTTCATTCACTGAATTAATAAGAGTTTGTGGGATGGCTCATTATGGCCGAACTACGTCCCAAATAGTGTCAGTTCCACCCCCAACTATCCTCATCCCACCCCAACTGTCTACAAGCCAGCCACAAACCACCCGTCTCCATTTCACCCCAACCGACTACTACCCACCTTAATCTGTACTGCCTATAACTGTCTACAAACCACCTTAATCGGTCTCCATTCCAACCTCAACTGGTTTCACTAAACCTTAGCCAGGGAAAGCAAGACAACAGCTAATATATATTTACCATTGTTCCAGGTACTCAAACCACAACTCAGTACCCGCGGACAACTTACTGGTGCCGGCTAGGTCTTCAGTGGTGTTCTCCTACGTTCCCCACACGTCTTCGGAGAAGTAAACATTTATACAAATGAACTGTATTAACCAGAACATGTTCACGCTTCCCCGGTGTATTGAGTGAGGGGCGATTATTTGCATTTATGTTTTTAAAAGAGAAGCAAAATATAGAATTTCAAGCATATGTTTGTGGTTTTAATCGTATTCTTGTATGCATGCATCAATTACAATACAGTCCTTGGCACTTCTTACTTTAGTGTGGGAGAGAGGTGGAGCTATACGTCCTTTAACGCTCCATCTTTATGTGTGACTGACACTGGCTTGGCCACCATCAGGGATTTTAATTTTGATAATACAAATAATTTGTCGGTAATTAGTCGAAATTTGTCGCCCAATATCAGAATTTGTCGGTCACTGGTTCAAAAGTTATAAGGGTTTATAGGTGGCCGATCTGTAGAGACTCTCCCCAACTTGGCTACATTTATATCTCAAAAACTAGGGCACCTAGCGAAGATCTGTTTTCTCAAAGATTTAGTCGGCAATTTGTCGGAATTTGTCGCTAAGCCACAGATTTAGTCGGTGTATAATTAAAAAGATATTAAAGAATTCAATTTCTCCATACATTGGTACAATCAAGTACAAAATATTTGAAGTAGTTTCTAGACGTTATCTATGATGTCATATGGTGGAAAGTTTGTTTCGAAATATATAAATATAAAGTTATTCTATAATTTGAACCCACCAAAGGAAAACTGTATTCATTACCTATAAACAGATCTACAATAAATATTTATCGAACAAAATGTGTACTTAGTCGCTGGCAGATAAATCGCTATGCTCCGTTTCATTTATGGTGAGAGGAAAGAGATAGATGCGAGCCAGTTTACAGTGGAACTCATTATAAATAGTTATGAACTCGAGTAATAACGGTTTTTTTTTAATTAGATAAGATAAAAAAAAGTTTGTAATAATTTGTGTGCATTTTTATATAAAACGCACACAAATTATTACAATAATTTTTTGTTGTCCTACTTCATTATCAATATGTAATAGATTACCGAATATTCCGATTGAATAAAGTTTATAAAGTTAATTTGTATGCGGGCAGCATTATAGGTAATAGCGTCGTATCGGGTCGCGGTCGTGTCGGTGACGAAATGAAGACTTTTGATGACGTGTGGTCGAGTAGGTATCGATCGGCATCAGTTTTGGTTTCAGCCAGGGTCGTGCAATGAAGAAACACCCATTGTTATTTTTATTGAGATATATATATACTTAATAGGTATCTAGGTACCTACCTACATCTTTGATATATAGGTATTTTTAAAATTTTACTGTGCGTAGGTACAATAATTTTAAAGTAATATATTTTTTTATATTTCAACAACAGAAGTTTTATTATTCTAAAGTAAGAGCCTAACTTTATAATTTGGTAACACAGTTGCATGCGACTGTACATCTTGTCACCAATAATTCACCAAATAGACCAAGAGCAAGGTTTAATGTTTTCAAAGAAGTTTAGGACACTCTAACCTAGTAATTTAAAACATAAAAACATGTATCTAATTGAGAATTTATCTCTTCTTGACATTTATAAGGACTTTAGACCGATAAACTAGACGTATATTAATACATATTACTAGAAATATTTTTTCTCTTGCCGACGTTTCGTAAACTTTTCGATCTAGCTCTTGGGCTATACCTTAAAAAATTAACTCATTATATCTTCTAAACTAAGACCCGACTAAATCTGTGGCTTGGCGACAAATTCCGACAAATTGCCGACTAAATCTGGGAGAAAGCAGATCTTCGCTAGGTGCCCTATATTTTGAGATATAAATGTGGCCAAGTTGGGGAGTCTCTACAGATCGGCCACCTATAAACCCTTATAACTTTTGAACCAGTGACCGACAAATTCTGATATTGGGCGACAAATTTCGACTAATTACCGACAAATTTCGACTAATTACCGACAAATTATATGTGTTATCAAAATAAAAATTCCTGATGGTGGCCAAGCCAGTGTCAGTCACACGACAAATTTCGACTAATTACCGACAAATTATTTGTGTTATCAAAATTAAAATCCCTGATGGTGGCCAAGCCAGTGTCAGTCACACCAACTTTCTCATACTGTACTACTACTACTGTGGTTCTCTGCCTACCCTCGTAGGAAAAAGCCGTGAGCTTATGTGTGCGTGTGTGTGTGTTTATGTATAAGAGGTGGCGGTTTAAATGAAACAGCATAACCATAATCTCCAAACCTCCGCATACGCCCTGGGCGATTGGTTCCGGAAATGGAGAATCGAGGTTAATCCCGACAAGAGCCAGGCGGTCCTCTTCGTCAGACCGAAGAAACCCCCCTCTCGCTACCCCAGTCCGATCACCATGTTTGACAAGCCGATCCCTTGGGAAGAGCGAGCCAAATATCTAGGAGTAATACTCGACCGACGCCTAAATTTCAATGAGCACATAAAGACAGTACGTTCGCGTGCTGCTTTCGCTCTTGGTAGGCTCCACTCCATGATAAACTCACGCAGCAAATTGTCACTCAAGTGCAAATTGCGTATTTACACCGCGTGCATCCGCCCCATCATGACCTATGCCTGCCCAGTCTTCGCACACGCCAAGTCCTATCAAACCCATAGAATGCAGACTCTCCAAAACCGTTTTCTCCGAAAGGCCACGGGTTCTCCGTGGTTTGTCAGGAATGAGCGACTCCACGTCGACCTCAAAATTCCCACCATAAAACAGTTCATAAAGCGTATTACCAAACGCTTCTTTGACACTGCCGAAAAACACCGCAACCCGCTAGTGGTTGCGGCTGCCCGATACGTCCCCACCAAAATAGGGAAAATTCGCCGTCCCAGGCACTCTCTAGCTGAGCCCGATGACCCCATCACCCTCCTTCAAGAAAGCCGTAGGGAAACCAGCACTTTAAGAAAACACAAACACAGACCGCGTTCCGTTTTCCGGCCCCGCCGCCGAGGCCCATCGCGACGCCCCCGTAACACCCCCACCAGACCCTTGCCCAACGAGCCAGCCCGCGTTGCTGAGCAAGTAACGTTAAATTCCCCAATTAATAATAATACGACCCAGCCTGTCCCCACTTGCTGCCCTCCCCAAAATGACGCCCTAAGCCGAGGTCCGAGCCCCACAGGGGGTGCCCTTAGCGAGCGGTCATTAATAGAATAAATTAGCTTGTAAGCCCTGGCTGGGGGCCTTAAATTCATTTGAGGTCACCACAGGATAGTCCGGTTAAGTAGTAAACCAGCCGTAGAGAGCTGGAAAACTGCGAGTGGCCATCATCAAAAAAAAAAAAAAAAATGAAACAGCATAAAATTACAAAATAATAAAGTACAATTTTAATATTCCAATAACATTCTGCATTGTTAACATTTTAAAAAGCATAGTTCTTTTGTACAAACGTCACTTTGACTTTAAAAATCTTTCCATGTAGTCTTTATTATTCATATATAGGTCCCGACAGTCTTTATGGCGTCGCACTAAACCTTCCCGGATCGAAAGGTCCTAGAAGCAAGTCGTAGTTATAGCAAAACGACCTATACTCAAAACGACATTTTAGCCAAAACGTCTTATTCGCAAAAGAATGAAAAATTGAAAGTGGTACAGATAATCAAGCCACAAATAAAAAAAAAGTGAGATTTTAAAAGGAATAATATCAGGACTTATTGCTCGTAGGACATTTTACTAATAGGATGGTTTGACAAAACGACATTTTACTTAAATGTCGTTTTGCTACCAGTACCATTTGCTTTTAGGACTTTTTAATTAGGAAGGGTATTAAGTACAATTAATAGGTCTTCTAAGTACATATTGTCAATAACTAACTTTACACAATTATATTCCGTCTTTTCAAGTCCGCTTAATAATAAAATAGAATGAATAATAATGTTAGTATGGATGCTAATTTTCAAACAATGCGGAAATTATAGCTACAGTCGAATTATTAATTCATGGGGAGTATACGGTATGGCTTATTATGACACTATAATAATTTAAACATTATGTAATAGTGATTGTTACATTACTTCATTCCGATGGTAAAAATATAAAAAAAGCTTTATAAGTATATAAAAAGTTAGTGCTATTAAAATTAACTTTAATAATATAAACATAGTAAGGATACATAGTATGTTACTATTATTCAACGAAATATAGTATAGTGTATAATAATTTGGTCATTTCTTTAATAGTAATCGTTTCGTTGGTTTAATCGTATGTCATTAAGTTTAAAACCTGGATAATAAGTCTTAATACATAAGTGGACAGTCTTATTAGAAGTAACATAAATATTATACACAGGAATGAATTTACTACCAATGAAGCAATTCGACCATATTGCATTGTATGAAAAGTAATTTAAAAAGTTAAATTGATAGAAACAACTCGCAGTTGTACCTTGCATAATAGGTCTTGCTTGAATCTTGAAAAAACGTAAAAAGTTAGAATTGAAACTAGTTACGTAACTTGTTAGATATTTTGAGAAAGAAAGAAAACTCTATGTTACTGACAATACTTTCAATGAAATTGTCTATGATAAAATGTCAGATAGTACTCTATGTCTAGCAAACGATGGTCTCTGTGCATTATTGCAGAAGAGCTCGTGAACGTAAGAGATCGACATCCAGATCAGATAGTAAATAATGGACGCCAAGCACATTCGAAGAATAAAATCATGTAAAGAGAACGGGCCCCGGGAGGATCTGTGGCCAGTGTATTCCGGCCTATACGTGTATCCTACATCGCCCATATCCATCTTCACTACCTAGCTATTCGTTAGGACTTAAAATATCCAAGAAGGTCTTCACTAAATAAAATAAAGTAAGAGTGAAAAGCATTTGCAGGCAAGTGTCGATCATCCAATTGGATGGGACATCCTTGCTGCAGTCGATGTTACAGTCGGACATAATGTGTCAGCGAGCGGGATCTCGAGCTAAACGATTAATTTGTTATTCTTAAAATTAGTACAGCCAAAAATCACACCTAGACACAGCGACTACTAACGATACACGAGTGACCACAATACTACCTCTTCAATCAGATAATAACTAGCAATAAGGTGTAACAGCTTACAAACTTCTAGAATCAACGAGCAATTTCAAATGAAACGGTCGTCTCCCGTTCGGGTGTTGTCGGGTCACACTTGGTAAGCTCGGCTCTCGTCGCGCGGCCGCCCGGTTACCGGCGCTTGGTGGTTGGCTTAGGCTTGTTGAACTGGTAGCTGGCACACTTGGGGATGTGCCTCTCGGCAGCCGACTGGTTGAAGCGCCGGTTGCAGTGAGGGCACTGCACGTAGTCTGGGTTCTCGGAAGGCGGGGGTGGTGGGAGATCGCTTAGCTTACCTGGAAGTAGCAAAATGATCAGATTAGCTTATTGTCAAGCAGAGTTTTTCAGATGAATGATTTGTTCTGATTTTGACAAGATAGTATCATAATAATCATGACAAAAACAGCCTGGACCTTGTTCCTGAATAAATGAATGACAAAAATATTGTACAAACGGTAGTTTTGATTAGATTTATCTTAACTCCTAATATTTTATAGCACAAAAAAAAAAAAACACACTCACTCCATTCAAATGACACACAATGACCATTCAATAATTAGTTTGTTCTGCAACGCTCTAGGGTCCCGCTAGACAGGCGTCGTCCCACTCTCAAAATCCTTTAAGGAGGATCTAATGTAGGGAAGCTTAACGACTGCATTTAATTCTATGAAAGATTCCTGGACCCGACATCCTACTGGCAAAATTTGGTCAAAAACTTTGTATGTAAGCTGCAAGTAAATGTATTTTATGTCTTTTCTTTTACCCATACTGATTAAATGCACCCAACTACCCACCTCCTGCACTGATATGCGCCTGCACTTGCTTGGCAGCTCGTATGGCCGAGATGAACTCCTCGTGCTTCTGTCGCCAGTTGTTGTTCAGCGGCTTGGTGGTGACCTTGGTAGAAGACTGGGGGTTTGTGGGTGCCTTGCGGAGTTTGCCTATGAAGGGTTCCGCTTCCGTACCCTGGAAAATGTGACAGGTCAGACGGTGGAACGATAGCAACACAATTCTTCACGATGAATTAAATTCTGTCTGACCTGGACACGCAGGTTGTGCTCGACAACATGCATATTCATGTATTACCGTTATAACAGTTTCATTTGTGCGAACGAATTGGTTTCGACTTCTGATTGAAATACAGGGTGGTACACCTCCCCTTCCACCCGGTATAGAAATGGTCGAGTGATTCTCCCATGATTTGTAAATAATTTTGTAACGATTATAGGCATGAAAGCACTTGCACAGTATGTATGTGGAGTAGACAAAACAGCTGAATGTTGAAGTGTACTTATGAAAAAAATGTATTAAGAAAACATGTGGTGGTGTGCTGTAGGACACTGAGCAATGCGTTAAGTTATCAAGTGTTGCTTGCCTTATAACCAACAGCTTCCGTTCCCTAGTAGTAAAAGGGGCAAAAATACAGGACGTTAGTTATAGAGATTGCAAGTTAATTTTGTTGTATTGTGTCATGTCCCTGCTGCAGGCTCATGTGACGAGATATTTCAGTCGTACCACCCGACTCACGGTATTATTCGGAACAGTAGGGTTATGGTTAGTAGGAATAGTAACCCAACATAACCCTCCGTTCTCCCCAGACGATTTGCCAATCCCAAAAAAAATAACGTCAAAATTAAATTATATTAAATAAGGCATTCCCTCAAAAAAGACTGTCTGCCTGATTTTTTGCAAACAATACTGAAACATCTTCACTAGGTACTTCATTTTGTTTTATTTTGTGGATTTGCGGCTGCCGTTTTGGGCGCAGCTTTTTCATGTTCAAATTTTTGGTCAAGATGCGATGTACAGCACTTTCGTTTTCTAGGAGCTCATATGGCCTCGTTTAAATTCGGCCACCCAATATTTCATTGTTGTAAACGAAGTAGCAGACTCTTCCGGACTAGAATCTAACTCGGCTATGATATTGGTCGGACTGAAGTTATTCAAATAAAAGTTTTGTATCACGTAACGGTGACCAATTTTCTCCAAGTTCAAAAATTCAGTGACAGTGTTCACTTTTCGATGGGCGCAAAACAAATAATAAATAATATTATGGCGGCTTGAACCTCTAGATTTCAGTTTTATAAGGTTGGTACATACTCTCTGCCAAAGACATTATTTTCAAACAGCAACCGCAATTTTTAAACGTAAGGCCGGGTACTTTTGAGACTGCTCTAGTACTTACAGCAAGTCTATGCTTCAACGCGTCGAAAGGCTTCCGTTTCTTGGCGTGGGCTTTGCGGCAGATCTCCTGGTGCTTGTCAATGCGGTCAGAGGCGAAGCGGCGGCCGCACACGGCGCACGGCACGCCGGAGCCCGCCGGCGCGAGCGCCGCCGCGCCCGACACGCCGCGCCGCCCTGGCCCCGCGCCTGTGCCGCTGGCGCCTACGCTGCCGGAACTCTGACAAACAGAACATGTGGATGATACTCGAATTCGATTAGAGGGAGAGCGTGTTTTGGATTATGTACTTGATCTCGGCCAGTAAGTCAGCTGTTACTTCCGTTTCACAGTTGAAAAATAAAGAGGGTTTTTGCAGACATCGAATACTCCGAGAGTCTAAGGGAGAGGGGGGAATTAGGTGAATGCCTAGAGTTTATGAATGGATAAACCGGAATTGTTACCAACTAAAAATAAATAAAATAAACCTACCACTGCTGGTTGTCTTCTAGTCAAAACCTGAAAATATTGAATAAAGTAAATAAAAAAATAATAATTAAAAAGTTAACCAACGAAACAAAGAAAAAAAGAGTAAATAAAAATGCATTATATTATATTGCATAAGAATAAGATGCTGAACACTGGCAAGTGTCCACTAATTTCAAGTTCGGTCAGCGCGCTATAAACCCGGGCTATGCTCGAAGATTCTTTGAAGGGTAACATTCTAAATGAAATTATGCCGACAATAACTGGAGTTACACAGACATAGCTTGCCGATTAAGTAAGCTGAAGTGGCAGTGGGTTGACCATGGTTATTCCTTCAATAACGATGGCCGACAGAACAAACTAGGTATGGTCCTAGAGAGTAGAACGAGAATCGGCAAGCGCCTTGAACACGTGGAGGACAGGCTTTTGTGGCGTGGCCTGCGAGAGGCCTTTGTTCAGCTGTGGACGTAGGCCTCTGTGCTTAGATACTGTGGGAAGACTTGTGTAAGCACACCAGTTTACAAAAATGCAGTGCAGGTACTTCGGCGGTGACCCTCAAGTTGGTATCATATTGACAAGAGGGACGCTGAAAAAATATCATAACTAGTGACAAGGTTCATGTGAGACCTCAGAATACAGAAAGAACGAAAAGAAAGTTCTTTCTGTATTCTGAGTGTGAGACCTGTACTGATTATTTCCAAATAAATTAAAACGATACTACAATTATATGTTTTGGTATTACAATGCTTGTTCGCTCACCTGGTTACCACCTCGCTGCATGGCCCCGCGGGCCTTGTTACTCTCCGTCACCTGAACACATCACATATAAACTATTCAAAACCGACGCCTTCGTCACCTAACATTTAATAAATTTAAACCGAAACAGTTCTTAATTTTGTAAACAGAAAATTTTGTCGGTCATATTGACAAATTTTTTACGGATTTTGCATACGATTCGAATTTAGAATGACATTAAAATCTTTTTCAGATGTCAAATCTATTTGTTTCTATAAACGGCCTGTACTTTTGATTTGCTTTTCAGTTTTTATTAGTTTCTTTTTCACATCGCCTTCTTGGTCTAGTGCCAAACGCGGCGACCGAGTGTGAGTTGATGGGTGGCGATTCCGAGAGTTTTCTGCAAGGAAATACCCAAATAAATGCTAAACGGTATATGGCGATAGGAATGCCTATGTCGTAAAGGTATATATAGGTTTTGCCTAACCCTACAAAGTTAGTTCTTCCATGAAGACTACTTACTGCATTTTCGCTTGTGGCTCTCCTTGGTGGTGCAACGACCGGTGATGGCTGTGGTTTTGTTTTTGCTGGACTGGTTCTTTGAGCGGGACTTCTAATATAGAAACCACAATAAAAATATGATGAATATGTTTTCTGCATAGCAGTGGTTCACCGAGTTAGCTAGTCACAATGGCGAGAAAATCTAGACTTCCATTTCAGGAAGCACGTAACATTTAGCACCTCGCTAACAAAAGATTTGAAATCCGGGAAATCTCGAACTAAAATAGTCACTCTGATATCTATTGGAGTCTATGATTTTAGTCTCCTGAATTTTCTGATTGATTGATTCTCGAAAAGGAATTTATTAATACGTGATAACATGTCCAAATGACAAAATTTCCAGAGTATTATAACAGTATCATGATTAAGGGAAGTTACCTTCTAGGTGGAGGCTTCTTGGTTGCTACAGGTGGATCAGGCGACCTTGGGGTTGGTGTCGGCGCCATAGCCTCAGGGAACGTCTCGTTCTCTATCAGGTAGTTGTTATCAGTCTTGTCCAGCTCGTCCGTGCTTGGGGGTATCACCTCGCCGTTGCTTTGGGGCCGCTAAACAGAATTTATTTATATAATAGAACATGGAAGATTTACAATTCAAATAAAATATAAACCATGGGAAGCCACAAGTCTTAGTTTAACGTTAAGAAATACAGTAGATTTCGTGATTTCGTTCGCTCGTTTCGTTCATGCTAGGTAGGCTGTATTAAGTACTCGCCAGGAACATAAATAGATGGAACTTGGGTTGGGTTCAGAAAAAATCAGAAGCTTAATTGCTTACCACATGTTTTACGGAATTCAGGTCCGGTTCATGGTTGTGGTTGAGATCGCCGGATCCATTTACTATGCTCTCTATTTTCTGCAACAACAACATATAGACTTGGTTTATGCCCGAGTACTATGTTGAATCGCAGATGCGTCAAATCGGTAAGACACGGCTTGGGACACCGGACTCTGACAGAGAATGCACTGAAGTATCAACGTCCGCAACCTGTCCGGTCAAATCTGTATGAAGTGTCTGGTCTTTTAATTATTTTGTTCACTTACATGTTGCTGTTGTTTCTTAATGCTGTGTGTATTGTTGATGACGTGCTTGCTGACCTTTCTCTCAAGACTGTGCTTATTAGTGTTGGACACCTTACTGTACCCATTGGGCAGGGGCTTCCGGGCCGCAGCCCTGTCTGTGTTGTTGATCGGTTGGAGGGGATAGCTCTTGTCGATGCCAGCTTTTGTACGACGTTCTTCGAACATCTGTCGCACCTGAGAAAAAAAGTTAAGAACACAGTGTAAAAAAACATCGTGAGAAAACCGGCATGCCGTAAAAGCACACATTCCCAGAGGCGACTTCCACCAACCTGTACCGGGCTGTCTTGGTGAGTGGTGGATTACCTCTGACGGAGAAGAAGTGGCCACAATATCTACGAATTTATGGTTTTAAGAAATGCCTCTTTGCTGAAGAGTGAACGGTACATAGGACAGAGAATTAGATGAGAATTTGATTAGATATTAGAACGAATTGGAGAGTCTGGTTGTTCACAGTTATCAAACGTATTTTAAATTGACCTTGAAAACATTGTAATGGGTGTGTCATCAAGGAATTTCTTCACCTTCAGTCGATTAAGTTATTTTCTACGTATTACTGAATAATAAATTGATATGGAATATAAACATTCGTGGGAACGGCAATGGCTTTTCCACATGTTCTTTCCACTTATTTGTTTTATCAGTATTAAAATTTCACCGCCGTAATGTCTCGATTTGTTGAGTTTTTAGAAATTTTCCAAAGTGGCAAAGCTGTACTGGACCAGATACTGAGCTGCTGGTGCACCAGATATTTTTTTTTTACAATTTAAATATCGTTGTAAGGCCTTCGACAGTATCAACCAAGATTCAGTTTTCACCGAAACAGCTCTGTCGCTCTGTCTCACTAAAACAACCCACAGAAATCTACTAAATACAATAAATAGTGTTATAGCCCTGCATCAATGAAAACTAACATCACTGGGTCGACTTTTCCTGGTATAAAAGAGGAGT
Source organism: Standfussiana lucernea (assembly GCA_964057025.1). Classification (NCBI taxonomy): domain Eukaryota; kingdom Metazoa; phylum Arthropoda; class Insecta; order Lepidoptera; family Noctuidae; genus Standfussiana; species Standfussiana lucernea. The sequence goes on along the minus strand of OZ059806.1, from coordinate 11,766,275 downwards.
CAACCAAGGACACATGTTGTGGCCTAACCTTTTTACTACCACTCGAACAAGCTTGGAAACCTTAGCACAAAGAAGTTCTTGAAACCTCAGCTTCGCGTATGGTTTTCAAGTTTGACCACAGCCAGATGAGCCAGAGTGGTAGATTACCTAATCATATCTTTGCAAGAGACTTCTTACCTTCCCCGGTTGGTGTGCAGCGGGAGGCAATGGTGGAGAGGTATGGCCGATGTTACTAGGCGAGTGTCTCACCCTATCCAGGGCCCTCGCCTGCTGTGCTTCGTAAAGAGAAGCGATCTTAAGCTCCCGCTCCTGCATCTGCTTTTGCTGGAACCGAGCCTGAGGGGCAAAGAAAGAAATGTTTAGTTTTTGGTGGCAAAATGTTGGGGCATAAACGATGTGTTGCCTTTGTCTGATAAAGATTGGCTTTATTTTCTTTCGGGAAAATGAAGAAGACTAAAAAAACACCACAATATTTTTGAATGAAATCTTAAATGTTATCCAGGGAACGGTGAAGTTTTTGCGGAAAGCCAAGAACCAAGTATGTAACTTAATAGGGTACAAATATACTGGAAAACTAACCAATTTTCAAATAAACTCACTAGTCCAACTTTATCGACGCGGTTTCAAATGGTAAAAATCTAAATAATGTGTAATGTCTCTAAATAAATCGTTTTACGGACAATAGAATATTCATAGATAATTTCATCAATATTCCACCTGCATAGACAAAATTAAATCTCGAATTACATATTTAAATGACAATCACGTCTTAGATAAGATTACTCATCGCCTCGTTTCTCACAGTATCGCGATAACTTTGTAGTGGGGGCGTGAGGTCGGCGCCCACGCATCACTGCGCTCAGACAACCTGTCAGCCGCCTTTACAATGACATTATTGTTCGATACCACACTTCCGTAATACTGTATTGAGCTTTTTTTATGAAGTATGAGTAACATTAGACGGTTACAACTATTTTTCAATAACGATTTTGTGAGAAAACGTTTCAGTAGTGACAAAAAAATACGTATTTCTCTGGTTCAAATTAACAATGTGGATTTAGATTATTTTATTTGGCCGACTGTCATAAATTTAGACTTGGAAAATAACTTGTTTCTAGTTTAGCAATGGCTACAAAATGCGAACAAAATAATTTATAATGACAAACAGGAATACCTAGCTCTATTTTTTCAGGAAATACGATCAGAACCGCACAAGAAGACAGACCTTAACAAAGTATATTAATTAAAGAATTGATTAAGGTTAATAATGTACCAGCAGGAAAATTAAGCCGAGATATCTAACACCATGACTAAGCAGTCAGTCTTCAAAACTTGTGTAAGGCAAAACCAAACGTCGAAATCATTTATCAAACAAACATTGACTGATGGAGTGCGTATCTAAAATTTTACATCCTTCAATATATGATTGTATAGTTAGGTAACTCTAGCCTTAGTTGTTTCGGCTGGAGGAGACAAAGCATCTAAGATCTCTGTGTATGACTTGGTAATGTTCGTTGACATTAATAAATGAACAAAGAGGTGCATGTACCTACCTACAAGGAGATATACTGTGGCTAGAGATGAGGACAAAGAGAATGATGCGGTCCAAGACTTAAGTATAGTAATAATGTTACATCCTGTGGTAAGGAACATTGTGACACAATCTCTAACCAAGGATTAATTAGGTAGGTAGGTACCACTAAGGTACCAACATGATTCTAGACTTCACGGCGTTGAAACCTTTTTTTAGTTTATTGAAAAGAAACCAGTTGTTTCATACAAAAGCCCAAGTCAGTTAGGAGTAGGTCCAAATATATGTAACAGCTGGTATTTTTAAATATAACACACAACATCACGCCAGTCATCCGCGAAGGGATAGGACGAGGTGTAGGTACTTAACTTACTAGCACATTTCGCCAGTTAAGTTTTAGTCCCATGTAATAGGAGGCGAGCCTATTTCCATCAACCGGGTATACATCCAAACTCCGTGGCAGCTACTGGGATATTCCTGGTAGTAAAACTCAAAAACACTTTGCCTGACCTGGAAATCGACACAAGGAAGTCGTGCTCAGCAGTCGCGCTTCCGACCACTACACTAACAAGGCAGCCGAGCAGTTCTTTAATATTGTGATAAGTTAAGTCGGTATTCCCGTGGTTCTATCCCGTTCTTATTATGTTAGACAGAGCCCTCGAAAAAATATTAAACAAATAATGCTCCGGCTTCTGGTTCTATGTTCGTTTGTTCTAAACCTACCATAAGAAAGTTAATCACTACATAGTATAAAACAAAGTCGCTTCCCGCTGTCTGTCTGTCCCTATGTATGCTTAGATCTTTTAAACTACGCAACGGATTTTGATGCGGTGATTCAAGAGGAAGGTGTAGGTATACAATTTGTCAAGGTTTTGTGTAAATTGGTTGAAATATGACGACAATTGTTGGAAAAAGTCAAACCGCCTGATATGCTCTACTACCCGTGCGAAGCCGGGGCGGGTCGCTAGTATAGAATAAACACGTTATTCAGAGCCTACATTTAGGTAATTAAATAAATTATGGCCAATTTTTATATTTGGGTTGTGCCTAATATCACTGAACTGAAACATTACAATGATTTCACTGTTGACCTAAATTATCTTCAATGAGGTCCAGACACGAAGAACTATGTTGATTTAATGCGCGTAATGAGTTGAAATAACATGATATCTGGCTATCGTGAATATTAATAATGGAAATAAAAAACAACGCTATTAAATAATTGGTGTTTTATCGAGATGGCCTGGTATAAAGCCTAAGTATGCTTGGATTAAAATATTCCATGCAAGAAAAGAAAAAAATAACGTTTGACAATTTAAATAACATCCCTACCTTATCTACATATTAAAGTAAACACTTCGTCTAAGTGCAACGTCTCGAAGCCTTTTTTTCCAACCATGTTAGGGCACAGGACATAATAGTACAAGGTCGGGGTCTGCTTTCAGTCTAACCACATGCAGCTGATTGGGTAACACAACATCTCTCGGTAAGACTGGCTGAATAACAGTTATATATCAAGTATCTTGTATCATCTTCTCCCCTTAGTACTTAACCGCTTCACTCTTGCAAGGTAAATGAATTACTTAAGTTGGTATGCCAAGCCGCGTAGGCCAGAACATTAGACAACGACTAGATTAAATAATCTGCTGAGGAACGGGTTATAAGCATTAAGCAGCTATTAGCAGACGGCACATTTACATTAATTACCTAAGTTTTTTTTTGTATGAGGGGAGCGTTTACATGGTATTTATAGATTCGTGAAGATAGAACACAAAGACGAACAGATGTTTCCTTCATAGGATAGGTAGCACTGGGTACTTAATTATTAATTAGGATTGCAGTTTTTTGGTTAATGGCGGTTATGCCGCTTAGAAGTCAGACGCTTGGTCCAAATCTACGATTGTAACAATGTGAAAAAACCAACTAACAAGGCAAGTTGAATAACAGCTTATAAAAAGAGATTCTCAATAGTAGCTTACATTTATTGTTACCGAACGCATACAGTTGTCCATTTTCATCGTAATTTAATTTTTAATCTATAGAATAGTTGGAGCTATGACCAATGGAGCAAAGGAATCCTGTGGAGCAGACCGTGTTGCGGCAAGCGCAGTGAGGGACGGCCCCCAGTTAGATAAGCCAATGGATAGGCTGACAATCTTCTAAAAGCCACTGGGTCAGATAAGATGGGGAAGGTGGAAGACAGGGAATAACAGGAATGAAGGACATTCTGACTAGAGTACCAATGTGTACCTATTTTTTTACGTTGCCGATAAATGCTCTACACCGAGGCTTTTTCGCAAAACTGTACACAAGTCTAATCTGCCTTATATATACAAGTACGTCACGACATTAAAATTCGCAATGTCCCTTCATTCGCTGTGTACGCAACATCACAATGTGCAATGCACGATGCACGTTTAGCGTGTAATGCACGCGTGTGTGCACCGTGCTTGTTTCGTACGATCGTGACCGATACAGTATGACTATACAGTCGAACAAGGTATTTGGTATACAGTTAGGTAACTTGAAACTGCTTTGGAATTATCCAATGCTGTGTACGTGTAGTCTATTTTTACTCTCTTAAGGTAGTAAGTAAGTATAATTAGCTAATGATGTTTCAACTGCTGCTCCATTAGACCATCTATCTTCATTATCCACCATGCGGGCCCAGTGCATGTTGGTGGATGTCTAAGTCTTCAAATTCTTTTGTTCTCAGACAAGCCGGTTTCATCACGGTCCTTCACCGTTTTGAGCCCAGTGATGATGGAATAAATTACACAAAGAAAAGTATCTGGTAGGATTCGGGCCTATAACCTGTTCTGGCACTGTATTGCAAAATTGCCTGTCTACCAAATAGCTTGTTTGACTGTACCTGCCTCCCTACTGTTTATGATGCTTGCCGCTTTGGTTGCTAATGTCAGCTGCTGGATTGAAGACGAGTGTTTGTTTATACTCTGTGTAAGTAGCAAGTACTAACTGGCTATTTTTAGAGATAGAATGTTGGATATTCTGCTTATCTGCATCGTTAGGTTGCGAGAGTTGCGAGAAAGACATATAATGCCTTGCTAACTTAACAAGCGCTTACCTAAGGTTAGGTTTATTAAGTCGTTAGTAAAGAAGTAATTATTTTATGAAAAGAAAATGTAGCAAGATTAGAGTAATGCATTCTTTTCCTGAGTTGGTGGTACTTTTTAGATTAATTGGGGCCAGTAGGGATAGTGACACTTAAGAAACAAGTTTTCAGAAAGGCGAACAGAAAACTGAAATGCTTAGGAAGGTAAAGTGAACAGAAATAAGAATTTCAAACCAATCCCATTCAAAATCCCAGATCAGTCCCATTAAAATAAATAGCGAATAAGCGAAAATAAGTGCCGTAATAGCATCTATAGATAAATACCTAATAAACAAAAAGCTATGCTATCACAAAACAAAGCTAGTAAATGTCGCATATCGACCTTGTAAACATATTAAAACTATTAAAAGTGAAAGGAAAAACAGTATTAATAAAAAACATCGGGGTATATCGCCGTGGGTGTAAAATCAATAGCTCGGCAGTAGGCAAACGGACAAGGTTGGGTCTACGACCATTTGTGGAAACAATTGACACTACACGGAAGATTGGCGATGGTGACGAATGAGAAGGCCATTCCGGGTGCGATGATTAGGTTAGACGTAGTGAAGTAGCTAGGTAGACAATATCACTACGGTTTTTTATTCTTGTAATTGAGTCGGAGTAAGTCATGAATTGGTCAAATAACTTAATTGGTCTTATTAGTCATCATTTCTTCCTCTAACAATATTAAGACTTACAACGTTACCAAATTCAGCTGTGTGTTTGCAATGTAGTAACTTCACAACGCATAACCTGGCTACGTAATTAATATCAGCATCCTAAGATGCACTCTACTTCCAAAATCCAAAGCTCGAATTTAATGTACCTATATTTTTACCGAGCCGAAAACAATGACCGAACCACTTCAGCCTGAAATACCACTAACTGTCAAAAGAGCTTGTTACCCAAAATAAAAGTCCTCAGCCCGGCCAAACTGTAGGTACTCGAGTATTTATGGATATCTTACGGTTATCATAAAGTTAGCGAAAACGGAAACCACATACTCAGTACATCATTCTGAACCCCCCCCACACATAGAATTTTTTCGTCGGTTCTTAAAAAAAAACTGTTGTTCCAAACATTTTGATCGTGTAGGTATTGCACTTTTGTAGGAAACAGATGATTTTTTGGTTCAGAAAGAGGTGCTGAGCATGTGGTTTCCGTTTTCGCTTCGGTGTCCCTTCCACCCCGTGTAGTTTTCGTTGTAGTGGTGTTTACAACCATATTTCCCATACAGCCATCGATAGCAATGCATGTTTAATAAGGAGTTGCGCACTTCTGCAACAATGGCCACAAAGTTGGCAATCAGCGAAACTAATTATGTCAAGCAATTTATGACACATTTGAAATATGATGATGAGGTGCGGACGAAGATAATTATAGTACAACATTATAGTGCAACATCCGCGTAACATACGACTTCTAATGTAAATGCTAAACTGTCTAATTGTCGTAGTTGCAATGCCGCTCTTGCGATGTTTATAACAAGAGTAAGGTAATAAGGTGTAGCGAGAATAGCAGTGCCTCGCGAGATATATGAACAATATAAAAAAAGTCCATACTATTTTATTATAAATGCGAAAGCAACTCTCTTTGTATGTTTGTTACGTTTTCACGACTAAACGACTGATCGGAGCGTAATGAAATGTGGCAAGGAGATAGATTCTATCCTGGGGAAGGACATAGGCTATGTTTTTTTCTCACACATACTCATCAAAATTTTCACGCGAATGAAGTCGCGGGCAAGAGCCAGTATATATATAAAAGTAGTAGCTCACCGGTATCAGGAACAGGTGCCAAGCTACTGGCAGTCAGGGCTCCAGAGAAAGGAACCTCCTAACAAAATTTGGTTAAAGGTTATTGGGGAGACCTTTGGTAAGCAGTGGTACAACAGAGATTAAAAAAAAAAGATAATTAAACAATAAATTAAGAGGCGTTGACCCTATCATCTGAAAACAACCTCGTTTTGCAAGATAGAAAAGTATCTATTGATTTATATTATATACGGTGACTTTGTAGACCGATAGACAAATATTTTGCTGTCACTGATAGTAAAATATTTTTAACTATTTTTTGTCTATTGGACGAAAAACGAAATCTAAAACCGCTTCTGAAGTTGTGATTTAGGATACAACTTTCGTAATAGATCAAAAGAAGATGTTTTAGATAGTGCCAATTAAAATAATTCGAAAAAGAATTAAGGTGAAACCATTCCTCCGTTCCCTCACATGTCTTTGTAATGACCCTACAAACAATGTTTAAGGCAACAGATAATTATCAACAGTGTTTAGGCGAGCGAGTATGCAATGACCATAAAAGTGTGCGGGCCTGGCGGACGCACAGTGGGGCCGACCGCGATGACTCACCAGTCATCGACCTTAAACATGTAGATTGAGGTAATGCCATGATAAGTTTACGTTGTTTATATTTTTCGTAAGAAATCTTATAATTTATTGAAACACCAGCTTTCACCCGCTTCTGCGCTCGCACGGCGATCGGACATTATTCAACGGGAGCTCGTTCCGGGGATAAAAAGTATTCTATGACCTAACCCAGGTTATGGTATATACGTGTGTCTCTCTTTCTCGTCTAAAAAGATTTGTTTATTTAAAAAAAGTAAGAGTAAACCATGCTTTTGTGCAGCTGTTGGCTAAATGATGAAGTTTCGGCTTCATGCACCTTGTTACGTAATTTTATTTAAAAGAGATCTTACTTTCTCATGTTCGCACTAAGTTATTTTTGTATCTTTTGGCTTTGAGTAACCTCGATCATCTTAAGAATTATACACGTGCTTCACCAACATTTATATTTGTAGTTTAGTTTAGAATAGGTTAAGGTATCATGCGGCTGACTTGCCTTTGAGGATAAAAGCCTCCAGTAAAATAATAGCTTTAAAAAAAAACATGAGTATTTAATTGACGGCAAATGATTTATTGCAATTATTTTCTGTTGGTTAACCAAGTTGACTTCGTAACAAAATGCGTTGGTATTGCATATTATTTCACTTGAACGATTCCAAAGTGGATTAGTACAGTCGACAAGATTCCTAAGCCTATTATTCTAGTAAACAGTTGCTTTATAAGGTTTTATTTATACAGTCGCTTATTGCAGTCCATGCAGTTATGTTGTACCTCTGATATAAACCTTATGACAACGAGAATAAAGTTCTTTGAGATGCAAAAACGTAGGAAATAGAACAGTGAAAAGACAGTAATGTCGAAATGATTAAACTGAACATGATCAGTACATCTGAACCGCGTTCAAAGGCTATGTGAGTATCAATGTCATAATTACTTTGGAATATTTACAATAACAGCTCTTAAACGCCGCTAAGTTTTATTGGTGAAATCACTACATAGTATAAAACAAAGTCGCTTCCCGGTGTCTGTCTGTCTGTACCTATGTATGCTTAGATCTTTAAAACTACGCAATGGATTTTGATGCGGTTTTTAATAGATAGATTGATTCAAGAGGAAGGTTTATATGTATAATACATGCATATTATAGTAGATAAAACATTAGTATTTTACATTGCACCCATGCGAAGCCGGGACGGGTCGCTAGGTCCCTCTATAATATTCGTCATTTTAACCAAGGGCTTAAGCGCGAGTGTATCTTATCTTCATGTGCTAGAAGACCATCACCCAGAACATATTAATTTGGAAGACGATACTGATAATGTATTAAGTCATCGACCGAAAGAAAACAAATTATAGATGCAGGTTGTATTTGCAAATTGGTTTTAGCATTGTTGAGGACATACTCTATAAATAAATGAAAATCGTCGAATGAATTTTGATCGAAGATAACAAACACATTCAGGGCCGCAGCGATGAGTCATTGTATGTTATGAACTATGAGCTAATAAAACTTTTGGCTTTGGAAATGGCAAGTTTGGAATCTTGACGCCATGACAGTTTTAGTCGAATAATAAAAAAAGATAATTATATCAGAAATGAACGGTATTATTATAACGCAAACTATTGGTAAAATGAAGTAGGTAGGTTCCCATACATTTTTTATTGTTTTGATTTTGATTACTTATTATATATATATTTATTTTTTTCCTTAACAAAAAGCGCCTTCATCCTCTCTCCTATTAAAAATTAACTTTGCTGTGCCCGACAGGGTCCATAATTGATTCGATGTTTTAATATACCGACTGTTATATGATGTACACATTATGGAATGCAATAAAGTATTGAGTATTGAGTACTTTCAAAAATAAGATTTTTCGCGATGAACAAGCGGGAGAGCCTTATAATTTTCCATTAACATGGTAACCATTCGAAAACTTTTATTGTTTTTTCATTAAATCATTATCACCGTATTAGGGTTCGTCGTCCTGTACAATTCGATCGGTACTAAACACCCTTGATAAATAGTTCATTACCCTTTCAACCATACCAAATGTGGTGGACATTGCAATTAGATACCACCCCGTCGGTCGCTTTTAGTGGCCATGTCAATATTGTCAATCCATACTAATGCTATAAATACTAGCTGTTGCCCGTGTAAAATTATTATAAAAATATTACTTTCCTATTTTAATTGGATTTTGTTAACAATTTTTTGCACGGAACCCTAATCTTTATCTATACTAATATTATGAAGCTGAAGAATTTGTTTGTTTGTTTGATTGGTTGAACACGCTAATCTCAAAATACTTTTGGAAGAGAAGAAGAAGGCTATATAACATCACGCTGCGACCAAAAGGAGCAGAGCATCAATCAAAAATGTTACACAGACGAAGATGCGCGGATCGCTAGTTCTAAAATAAAAGTAGCCTAAGTTACTCCTTACAACATCAGATATCTTCAACTAAAAGTCCCGTCAAAATCAGTCCAGCCGTTTCGGAGATTAGCCGGAACATAGGCTACTTTTATTTTATAAAAAATGATTAAGATTCCGTGCAAAAAACGATAACTCAATATGAAATTGTTAACAAAGTCTGAATCAAATAGAAAATAATATTTTTATAAGTAATAATTTCACGTATACTTCAATATACGGAAAGAAACAAACACTACGTCCATTTGTATGTTTTGATTAATAAACGAAAACCTTGCTTACTATAAGCGACATTTCGGGGAAACTTTAATTGAAAAAAATCAAACTAATCATTAGTTTCGAGAAGTTTTTAGGTAAGGGCGGACATTTGAAATGTTGAAGGTCGAATGAATTACTAACATTTGAAGTAGGTACCACTTTTTATTTGATTTAGTATGGGAATCGATACAGGTGGCGTGAACTCTAATAAGGAAAGCCTTCAGAATATGTAAGCAAGTTTAAAATTTAATAGTAAACGTTTATGTTGGGGTATATATAGATCTTAAGTTTGAGAACCTGTAATTTGTAACAGCTGGCGTTAAATGTCATCTAAGTTATTTATCAAAAATATCAGTCATTTATTTATTTATGTTTCACAGAAAAGAATTTGAATAAGTTTTATTATGTAAGCTTTTTTAACCGACTTCTAAAAAAGGAGGAGGTTCTCAATTCGGTTGTATGTTTTTTTTTTTTTTTTTTTTTTTTTTTGTGTTTGTTACCTCATATCTCCGTCATTTATGAACCGATTTGAAAAATTCTTCTTTTATCTGAATGGATCTACTTCCCGATTGGTCCCATAGAAATTTCATCAAAATCGGTTCAGCAGTTTGGTTTTGAAATCAAAATAGCTGGAAATTTTTGTGTTTGTTACCTCATATCTTCGTCATTTATGAACCGATTTGAAAAATTCTTCTTTTATCTGAATGGATCTACTTCCCGATTGGTCCCATAGTAATTTCATCGAAATCGGTTCAGTAGTTTGGTTTTGAAATCAAAATAGCTGGAAACAATATGTCATGCAAGTAAAAGAAATTGCGAAATTGATACTTGACAAGGATTTGTGTGTGATGCGATAACTAGAAAGGGTAAAATAAAAACTTTTTTGCAAAAAAAAACCGACTTCCAAAAAAACACTAAAAAAGTGGGAAATAACTTTACTTTCGGAAGTCGGTGGCAAAAACGTCAATGAAACAAACAATAGTCACCGACTTCCGAAAGTAAAGTTATTTCCCACTTTTTTAGTGTTTTTTTGGAAGTCGGTTTTTTTTTGCAAAAAAGTTTTTGTATATACATGTAGTAAATGAATACATTTAAAACGTACCTATTAATTAAAAACACAACGGTAAAATTCAGTAGGTACTTCATATTCATATTGGCACTTTTCACCCCCTCGATAAATTGCCCGTAAAAATATTTAAGTATCCTTAGGAAATGATAGCAAAAATCACTTATCTAATTTATGCTCAGAATAGTAATATCAATGTTATGTTAATTAAAAGCACCCATCATTCTCCTGTACTTATCCCAATTTATTTGGAGTAGGCGCAGCATGTCTTCTTCTATAATTCTCTTACTCATCATCTCAGCAGTCACCTCCTCCGTTCTAGCCATACCATCCTTCACACAGTCAGGGCCGGGCAAAATACATGCTTTGCTTTAATTGAAATACAAATAACAAAATACTATCCCGCAAGTATTTAAAATACGAAATACAAAATATCTTTAAGTACAGTATTTTAGCTATTTTTATTTGAAATACAAATTACAGAATACTATTAAGAATAAAAAGTAATTCAGCCCAGCATGGGCTAAAAAGCAGAGTAAAAGAAGATTAATCAGTAAAATCAAAGTTTCCTTTCATGAACACTAGATTTTTAAATGTATCTACTGACATACAATCAGCCTCTTGTTGGAGAATGAATAAAACCTGCTAAAGAAAACAGTCTTTCTATATGTCCTGGTCCTGATGAGCACAAACATGTGTTAAATTGTATGAAAACATTTTTTATATTTCGATATTTGTTTTTTTTTTCATTTTTTGGTTAAATGTGTCTTTGTTAAAATGTATTTTGAAGCCATAAGTATTTGAAATACTAACTACAAAATACTTCGGCGTTAGGTATTTGAAATACGAATTACATTTTAAGCAAGTAATTGAAATACCAAATTCGTTTTGTATTTCAAATATGTATTTTAATTACAAGTAATCCAAAAACTACCCAACCCTGCACACAATCCACCGTTTCTCATTCTCGACATAACCTACGAACAGCATAGTCAAGAATGCACACTTCATGTTTCGTAAATCTCGCATCAAAAACACAACAACCAACATTAATGACATAAAACCCTGTAAAAATCTTATACTATGCATGCAAATTCCATGCCACGTTTAAACATAGAACGGTGTTTCTGTTCATGCATCCTGTTTCAGCCGCAAGGGGGCGACAGGAAACGACATCATTTGTACGCAAAAGAAAAAGAAAACATTAGTTCAACGACTTTAGTTACTGTGTTTTTAAAACAGGTTTATTTTTGCTAAATCTTAATTTCACGTAGCGCGTGTAATTCGCGTGTAATGTAAGAAATTGAAGAGTGATGATTGGACTTTCAATATTTTAATGAAGTTTTGGCACTTATCATAGATTTGATGAATGAAATTAAATCTGTATAAATTCATATAATAACGCTCAAGAGTTTATTGTTCGAACGCGCTAATCTCTGGAGCTACTCTACTAGTCGGATTTCACAGCCAATAACTTTGAAAAATATCGGGTAATCCCGCGAGGCACACGTTCCTTTTTAGATATAATGAGATGAATTCGTACAAATACTATTAAGGAGATTTTTATGTTCTCTAATCTCGCGATCCGCTTACTACTCGTAAATGAAAGAAGAAAACAAATTAGTGCTACTATAAGTAACAATTTTCGCAAATACCTTTGGACGTTGAATAGTCAGCCAGCCGTTTCTGATCTCAGCAGGATCAGCGTCCTCCAAGGATATCGAAGATATTGTCCTAGGTCCTCGCGCCTTCCAATGTTCAGGTTCCCACCAATTCACTTGATCCAAGGAACGGGAGATGCCTCGAGCTTCCATGGAAGAGAGCACCCTTATCTCCAGAACTTTCTTCGATATTTGCAATACTTTCTTGCTCTTTTAAAATTCTGGCTTCATATCTTGATAGACCAGATTTTCTTAGATTACCAAAGTTTTGTCTTCAATTCTAGGAACCACGTCTACCCTTCCCCGAAGCCAAAAGCTGAATGAAACGGAGGGTTGTTTGTTTGTACCCCCGGTTGCCTAGCAACGGAGCACGTGGAAATTCAATGTCACGGCATTATGAATAAATCATGACCTTTGCGGGACTACTGTTACGAGTAACTTGACCCAGTCAGGCAAACTTATTACCACATCTGGTTTTAGCGAACGACGTCTTAATTCTTGGAGTCAAGGTTGATATTTGAACAAGCGATGCTTTTTTCTTTTATAAGAAGCTGTAGATCTTTGGCTTGCGGTTTGAATTATTATAACAGTATTTTTTTCTGACTTCACGTCTTCGTGTAGTACACAATACTGGGAGATTCTCAAGTTTCTGCGGTCTAACAATGGATTGGTTTCAAGTTCACTGTCAGGGTTACAATAGATGCATAACTCTTGATTGGATTAATATCATAAACGTGATTAAATTAATTAGCTGTCGTATATTGAAGCTTAATCTTTGATTGACTACCTCATTTTAGCACGTTGTTTAACGAAGGCGTTTTCCAACAAACTTTCTGCAGGAATTATTGATTTAAATTGTTGCAATAGTCATATGAAATGAACTGCGACAATTTTTAGAGCTTTTCGGAGGGCTAAGCAATTTAACTTAGGTACTGCCATTATGAAAGAAGCATTGCTAAAAATAAACAGTTTTATCTTCGTGAACTATGCGAAAGTTTTGCAAACACATCGCATACTATCATCACTTTCTAACTTTCAACAATCCTCTCCATATTTTGCAAATCTAAAGATCATGTTCCGGAATTATCTCTCCGACTGTTATGACAATTTAAGTCTTATCACGTAGGTTTTATGCATCATATTGTGATGTGCCGCCCACGTTAGGTAAGCTAGCCATGTATGTCTGTGTCGAAGATGGATGAAGGTGACTGACTCATATGTCCTTGTATGGCGACGTGGTTAGACGAACAGAGCTGATGACGTCACAAGACTTCTGAATACTTTCCTTCTCGCTGCTTTGACATATACAAAGGTCGTCTGAAGGCTCCAGATTTTCGTATTTACTAAGGTCAGTTCAGTTGGGAAACTTAAAAGAGTTTTCAATAATTGTGTATGCTGATTTAGTTCTTATGTCAATAGTTTAAATGTTATATTACTGTGCATGATTGATGGTCTGTGGATTTAACCTCGCTGGCGATTTTTATATGGTAATGTTCTTTATGGTCATTGCCAATTTTGCATTGAATGTTTTAATGATGTTGTTCCAAATTGTGGTGTATTTATAAAGGAGTAAGGTTACAGTTTGCAATACAAATAAATATTTGAATTCCTTCTTTAATTTCAGAGATTAATTCGATCTACCCAGCAATGCAATTTTGTTTTCAATCATCTAAAGTCAAAATTCATTGTCATGGTTTGCTGCAGCTCTTCGGAAATTATTATTTATCAAGTACAATCACAAAAGAAAGTGTAACAAGGCATTATGTTGCCGCATTGCTGAACTTATTGCTGACGCTATTGATTGAACTCAAGCCCGTTTTCAGTCACGACATTGGCATCAATAAATTTTTACCATTCGAAACTTTAGACCGCATGACAAAAGCTTGTAACACAACTTCATGAGTATTTTATCTTTGTCTTTGTTGATAAGATCTATAACTAAATCATTATCATCTTCCGCGTCTTGCTTCATCCTAATTCATTTGGTGTCATTAGCGCAGGCCTGCATTGCCGTCATGGTGAAAGGATTACCCAGTTCGCAAAAGTCAAGTTAGTGTCTTAGAGTACCTACTGAATTATACGAACAAAAACTTGAGATCAAGCTAGGAAGGAAAAGCGTAGCTCTTCTTCAAATCCTTATTTTAAAGCTAATTTACACTGGCAAGCCAAGCTTACTCATTATAGGATCCGTGGGTGAGACCAAGCTATAAACCACACAGAACCACAGGCATCAAAACCAGGAATGTCATCTCATCAAAACGCCAAAATGCAAAATCTTTATTGTGACACTTCACAAAGAACCACAAGACACCCTAACTAGCTTTCTTATCAACAAATAAGAACGCTATAACCCTGTTTATTACGTGTACCAGGAACACCTGATCCACACAATAAACAAGTCGTTACTTTAAACCGGTTCCCAGTGATTTGTCTCCGTCCACCCTTGCGTCCTCCCACGGATTACTGCATAAGGCCGTGCGCTGCTCTTGCGCAGGTTTGCAAACTATAGCGATCTTATCTGCCTACTGAACAGATAATAATGTAACTAGATTATTATTGCTGTTAATTATAGGTGTGTGGATTAGCATAGCTATTGTTTGTTGGTTGTTTAGAACCTGAAGCTTGGGGGTCTGCGATTGTATTGTTGTTTATTCGTTCACAGACGCAAAAAACGGTGAGGTTTTGAATTAAAACATCATCAAAATTTATAAACGCTATCACTGAAGGAGATTAGACAGTCAATAATACCATAAGAACTAAGTCTATAGTATTTAAACTGACTTAGATATTGGAGTTTTTAAGTCAATGACAACAACTTAGTAAAAAAACGTTTTGATTTTATATGACTACCTTTTGCTTACCTACAACCGAAGACACAATATTATACTAAGATTATAAAGAGGTATTTGTTTGTAAGTTTGTATGTAGGTGATAATCTTCGGAACTACTGATCCGATTCGGAAAACTCTTTCACTAACTGAAAGCTACAATATCCCCGAGTGTCGTTATAAAACGTTCCGGTAGGTTAATTTCCGTACATAACGGGAGCGAAGCCGCGACCAAAAGCTAGTCAACAATGTTTCTTTACGTCTGCATTTACTTTAGTATCCTTTTAGAAACAAACATTTCAATCATTACGCCGACACTGGTAAACAATGGTTTTAACAAGTAAAAATTTAATTGTTTACCCTTTTACCCAATATCTTGAGCGTGGGTGAATCACGAGATTCCCGATTGTATCTTAATTGATTAACGATATTGGTGTTAAATCGATACATTTATCTCGTTTCAAACCAATTAAAGTGTTCAATAACGTGATGGACCTTGTGCGTGAAGAAATACGAGTAATTTCGTTTTAGCGCCAGGTCTTGTGGAATGTTAGGTCTACCTCGCCTTTGTTTGAAGAAAGTCAGACGTATGTGTTTTGTTTTTATTTCTTTATGTGAATGACCCACGAATAGACTTACAACATATGTACAAGTATACATTATATCTTAATATTGCTTATCTGTCTATGTACTTTTCGCTACACGTTTAGATAGTCATCGTTGTTTTTATGGGTCCTAAATCCTGAATTCTTTAGCTAGCTTATCGGGAAGTTTTAACTGTCATCTACTTGATTCTCACCGTTACCTTTTTATTTGGCTATCAAATGTTTTAGCCCTTAAATACCAAAAGTAGCCCAGACTTTAACACTTTTACAAAGAAGATTAAATCGTTGTTCGTTTCTTCCGGTTTTCGTGTTGTTATATAGATTAAAACATAGATAAAACTGTACCATTTATCATTAACCAACATTCATTTTCGAGTAAATTAGCATTATTACCTAACATTACCAGCAAATCTAAATCAATGGCACCATTACTTTGATATTCATTTAGCTCTGAATGTGGTCCGAAATTAGCTTTTTATGGGCGTTTTGGTTAAATATAGCTTTAGCCTTTTATGTTAGTGGGGCAGCGGATGCCGGTGGCGTGCGAACTGGGTATGGAACCTGTGGCACGCGGAGCTAATGGGTCGCAACCCGCTACTGTGCGACTGGGGAAAAACATTAAGTGCCGTATTATCGGCTACGTTGCAAATAAAGAGAAATAAGAGAGTCTGCACTAGTGATGATAGGTAATTCGCTAGCAGCCATCCTGAGTAGTAAACCGTGCTACCTACTGGATATTATGTGTATATGACTGATTTATCATCTTTTTCATTCTCAAATACATACTTCGTTATACCGAGACGAACGAAGAATGATGAGCAAATCCTTGTGAAGACTGACCACCATTTTGAGAACAGATTTCCAAATATTAGCGACTCCATCCTCGGGGCACTCATTTGATAAACAGATCTTAAGTAGAAGAATCAGTGAATAAAATATTCAACTTTTTCCGCTTCTGTGCGCTAAATAAATGTAAATGAAAGCACAAGTAACACACTGAACTCGGTGCACGCGATTAAAAAAAGGTTTCACGTGTTTATTTATTCAATTTGCTGTGGCTGTAAATATCGGGGGCGACCTTGAGGGCTCAAGGTCGAGGTGAATCCCGCCCTGTGACAGTATAAAACGATTTATTTATATTTTATGAAGTAGATAGCGTAATGTGTACCTCAATTATCAAGGACTTAGGTGGGTACCAAATCGCCAACTAGTCTTGAGCAAGCTTGGTGATCAATGCTCTTGCCTTCTCTGTATGAGAAGAGGCCTTTGCCCAGCAGTGGGACAGTTACAGGCTGGTATTATTAGGTAGGTACCTATTCCCTATTTAGCTTTTCCTAATGGATTATTAAACAAGATATCTACTTGATATTCTGCGATGTTAGGAATGCTACACACATGTTCGGGTCGGCCTGATTAGGTACCATCCGGGTAGCGAAATAAAGCGCATGTTTTGCCGTCCGGCTTTGCCGAATTTGGCCGAAAGATCTGTAGCACGTGTGTGTGTAGAGCATGCCTGACAGACACCACCAAAAAGATGAAAACACAGGTATTTTTTACACATTAGTAAATTTGCAAGGAGTTTGATAATTCGTATTCCTTGTTTTGTTCTAATGTGTTATTATATTGGTTGACCTAATGCAATTGTATCACAACTTAACCGAAATTCGTACCCATATATTTAGATGGCGTGCTAACCAGGAAAATAAACGGGCGTGTGTGTAATTAGGTTATAGCAATGATAATCGCTGGGTTGGGCTTACCTGTGAAGGCGTGGAGTCGTGGACTAATATGATTGAGTACTATTTCAGTGTTTATGTCCACCAATGTGTACCTCAAACCTCTCCGACAGATTAATGACATCGACTTATTGAGTAGTGTTGATTTAAATTGAATATTGGCAATGAAACGACATTGAAATATACAGGGTTTTACCGGTAATTTATGTTGTATTAGTGATTCTTTACTATTCTTATCGGTTAGCGCTTGTCTGTTGCTCTCCCAGTGACTTTAAAATACTACAGGGTATACTTCTGTCTAACCCTTGTGAGAAAACAGGTATGAAGTTATGCTATTCCTCTATACATTTCGTTTCGTTTAGTTACCTATGTACCTAGACAGCTTCGGTAAATGAAATGACTGACCTGTCCCACGTAGGTACCCATGGTCCATGATGACTCATTGCTACATGAAATGATTAAGAAGAAACTTAGTAAGCTGCCTTGCTGATCACAAAGGAATTCTTACACTATCTAGATTTGTATGAGTCAGTCGCAAATGTAATTGTAAACTCAATCGAGTGAAATGCGTTGTTGAAATGATACGTCAAGACTGTGAATGGATTAAAACCATCGCGAGTTAAGAGTGGTCTGGTCAATCAATGGCACCGGGATTGATAAACGAACCTGGAAATAAACTGTTGTTTATGGTGAGATTTTTATCGAATGGCTCCTTCTAATATTTCGAACTATTCTGCGGATAGACATTAGGTATTGGTTAACCTAAACCTTTACTTACGTCTTGATAGAGTCAGCCCGATAAGAAGCTGTTTATAAGGGCTCACTTCCTTTCACAAAGAGGAGGACTGAGCCATCAGTGGAAATATTATAGTTATTGTTCATTAGTTTTAATACTTAATTTTTTATCCTTCTTATGAAGTTCTAGACAAAGAAGAAACAAATAAACTGCATGAAAGAACAATCCGCAACTGCAAACCGCGGCAGCCAAAACAAATGGCAGGACTGCAGTGACAGGTTTACTTGAGATTCTACAAAGTCTGGTGGCAAAATTGCCATTTTTTTTTTGGTAATCCGTTAATGTTCCACTGCTGGGCCAAGGCATGCCCCATATCTTTCCAAGTAGGTACTCTTTTCGTGCGCCACCTCGAACCAGCCATCGCAGTGCGTGTCCAGGTCATCTCGCTATTTATGGATGCGTTGTCAAAGCAGTCATATTATGAAACACACAGTCTACCTAAAACGACCCGTCAAAACAGCAATCAATTAATTTTCCCAGCACAATATGTTCGAAACGGTCATTATTGCCCACTAGTCACGGTAGACGACCAGACAAATAGTCTATTACAATACTCGTCTACCATTCGTGTATTATTACAGCACAAGTGTTATTATGGCACACTTATTATTAATACGGCACATTTTGACAACCGGACGGATGACGGACGAAATTATCGGCCAGGGAAAATAGTGAATATTATGTGGTTGTTGTAAATATTATTGTGATGATTTTAATGTTATGGGATTTGATCATGGTTTGTTATCATAACCTATAAACCATGGACGATTTTTTAAGATACTGTAATGTAATTTAATTGTCTAATATTTATGGATTTTTCACTTCGCTATTAAAATGCAGTGACCGTGCAGTACCTCTAATGGAGAGACATGTTGCGGGAACTCGAAATGATACTGTAATTAATAATTTTACTTTTTACTAATATTACAAATGTGAAAGTTTGGATGGATGGATGGATGGATGTTTGTTACTCAATCACGCCAGAACGTCTGAACGGATCTGGATGAAATTTGGCACAGAGATAGATTATAGTTTGGAATAGCACATAGGCTACTTTTCATCCCGGTAGGACGATCACGTGGGTCAATTATCGAACTTCACGCGGGCGAAGCCGCTGGCGTAAGCTAGTAATTTTATAAAAATCCAAACTAAATAAATTAATGTTTTTTTTTTATCTTTGTCATGCAGATTAGTTGCAGAAACTAGGTACCAACTTAGTGACTGAAAATATTGTACAACACCTAGTAATTATGACTTGTGGATAGATTTATGTTATATGTAAGTCCTGAAAGTCTGTCTTTTCGAAAAGAGACTTTCAGGAAAGAGACTTGCATTTAACATAAAACAACACGTAATTGGGGTGTTACACACTAAAACATATTATGGTGTACTATAAAGCCGAATAAAACAAACACAAACGCCGAAAATCTTCATCAGCGACCGCGCAAACAATAACGCCTGTAGACAATAACACAACACCCTTCAGCGAATATCAACTTTATGTTAGACGCAAATCGAGTTCATTTCGAATGCCTACTATTGAAAAAAACTTTTTTCTTTAAGACCAACTAAGGATAGGGTTCCTTTTAAAGTTTGTTTCTACTCAAGAATCTGCGCAAACTTCTGAAAGCAATAACCTAACATAACAGCCATCTCTCAAGTGTACCACACATACATATCACCCAGACGAATGTATAGTATAACAACAAAGAGCAAGTACTCCTATTAATAGCGTCACTAATCATGTTATGCGCCACTCTATCGGGTATGATTATACCCGGCGTATGCGCATCAAGTCTAAACAAATCATTGTTTTCATTAGAAGTTATTTCAACTTAAACGAATATCAACTTTATGGTGGTGTGCGTTAAGTTAATTTCAGAATGACGTACTAGTCGTTCTGAAATCAAGTTAATTATTGTAAAACTCGTAAAAATGTTTTAATCTGTAGTTGCAAACTGAACTTTATGAATAGGAATTTAAGTTTTTAATCTAGAAACACATATTAGGCAACATGTTTGGAAACTAAATCGCGAACACAGGTTATAAGTGCAACGTTCTCAAGATAGAACAACGCAGTCGTGGAGTAGTCATTGTGTCGACTTCTAAGGAATGATAACGAACAAAGGTTGTTGAATTGAAGGCACGTGAGGTGTTTGATAATATGAAGACAGATATTTTTGTGAGCTTGAAAAGTGTGCTTTGATTCCTTAGAAAATCAATGTAATATGTATCTAAATAAAAGTATTCTATCGTACGTTCATTGTTCGCGCACAAGACATAACATTGATTTATTTAATTTTAAACAATCGCTATTAATTGTGCAATCACAAGAGAAGGTTTAAAAATAGAACTTACATTCCTGGCTTAAGGCTTAAATAAAAGACATTTAAGGTGTTTTTTTTGTACCCCTTCACAAAAACGACACACGTCTATCCGTTGGATTTTATGGTAACGAGATATCAGACACACGGCTGCCTAAGCTTTGCATGTTGTTACATATTCATAGGTAGCTCTCTGATTAGTCCGGAGGGCTCGTTAGTACCACATGGCACTAGGAATTGATGCAAGTGTACTGTAGGTACTTCGCAGAATAAGAGCAATGCGTATTTAGCCGTACGGAATGAATAGAGATTCATTCTAATTAGCTATCTACATTGGAAATCTTTATTAGAGAGAAACCAAACTTGAAAGGACATAAATGTGTGTACAGTACACAACACTGTAAGTACTTGAATGTTTTTCATCCTTATTTACATAATACATGGGTTTTTCCTTGCAGATCTAATTTAAAATAAAAATTACTTCAGAAATAATCTGCTGATCTACTGTAGAAGAGAATGTTTCAGGAACAGCTCAATACTTTACTTCAAATTGTGAACTTATAATAATACTAGCGAAACGCCCCTGCTTCGCATGGCGCCGACTATCGGGTCAAAAACTATCCTATCTTTCAAGCTGGAACCATCCATACACATTCACAAAATTTACTTGAATTCGGTTGGGTAGTTTCGAAGATTAGCATGCATGAACATAGCTACACTTAATTTAATGTATGTAACTCATTAAATTAAGATCATGTTTATTTAAAAAACCACCCGAAAATTATTTACAAATTTTACGAATCATCTGTTTGCTGAACGCAGCTCCACAGATTCCCTGTTCCATTGAGTCAAATGCCCGTTATGATACATTCTTCAATTAGTCAGGGCAGCATATTGCCAACCGACGAACAATAAAAGTACTAGGAACGCATATCTGTTAGATGCTTCGAGGAACAGCTTGCGACTGGGGTATTAATTGTATGGAATTACTAACGTCTAAATTATAGTGAAGTTTTACTTACAAAGAAGGGTTAACGAAACTGACTGGCTGAGTAAGTGACTAGATAACGTAAATTCAGTCAGAAGTATTAGTGAAGATATTGGAAGATCACTGAAACTTTGTAATAAGAAGCGATACGGTTGAATGGACTTGGATGAAATTATTTAAATAGACTATAAAGGTAAGTTGTCATAGGGGGATAAACCTGGATAAGACTGGCACAGGACCGTGGAGATTGGCACAAGAAAAGAGAGGCCCATACCCAGCAGTGGGGGAATTCAGGCTGCGGATGATGATGACGATACAGGTAGACCCAGTTTGTCTTGAATTAACATCTGGGACATTTTTTATCCAGATAAAGAAAGAAAAAACGTTTATTGGCACACGCCACAAGTACACAATACAAAATATAAAAAGCAAATATATAAAACAATTAAAACTAACCAAGAAATATTGTGTGATATTGTGTTGGTATATGGCGACCTTCTGGGATGCTATTAAGGTTTTTATGAATTTCAATGGAGTCTAATGGATTGACTTAAATAGGTTACACATTATTTAATCATGACAGGTTGAAGTCTTAAGAAAACATACGAAACTGGGATGCTTCGGAGAAAACCTCGTGGATTAATCAAATGGAAGAATAGTAGGCTTCATTTTAATTAAGGGAATAGTTTCTCAGTAAGAATTGTTAGATGCAGCAGAGTGCAATATGCAAGTCAAATGTATGCTAAAGAATGTAGCAGACAATTTATTTAAAGTGTGCCAGAGAAGTCATTAAAGTAATTAAAGAATACAGTGGCGTCAAATTAACCTAATTAGTTCTACAGAATCTTTTTATCCTGTCATATACAAAATGCAATTTGTAAGTTTGAACAAAAAACAAGGGTGGACAGCATTCCAAAACAGTTACATGGGCTGGTCTCGTTTATCTCTGGGCGTTCGTTCAGTTCAGATCATTGGTGAACTTCGCCCTAATAGAGGTTTGATTGTTCTAGTTCCATAAATGATAAGTTACTGTTTTCTACGAGTATGTTACTTTGGTGACATATCAACCCATAACTGATATGGCACTGATTAAGTTGTACGTTCCACATACATACGTTTTATAGCCATAATTACATAAAAACTATTTTGAAAACCTCAAAACCCCCAAAACAGTTTAAAGACACAATGAAAAACATAAATTAGTCCAAAACTGACAGTGAAGACCAAAACCAGTGTGGGACGTTCGCAAATCTGGTATCTGGTATCGGTATCCAATCTTGGCATTACACCCACTGCGGTACTTTTAAACGGCCGTGAACATTTTTGGATGCGGGAATACGGTTTTGGTATCGCCAATCTGAATAAGTGTCGTAAATATCCGTTTATTTTTAATATGACATTGATATATGAGAATAGGATTAAAGGTTTATAGATCAGGAAAGATAAAGGACGTATATGTTTGATAAATTATACCTTTTTCTTAGAGTGTTGATGGCAAATTTTCATTGACCCAAAATTCAAATTCAGGTATGCGAACTCCGCTAACCGATGCAGTCGTAAGAACTTCAAGTGCGCAGGTGTAAGGTCATTGGCATAAATTATATATCAATCTCTTTTAAATAAAAAAAACACAAGCCGAATTGGGCCCAAATACAGCCCACTCCTCTAACAGAGAGACATGTGTCCTGGCAAGAGTGATTTTTATACATATTATAAGTAAGCATAGCAGCTGTGAACAACGTGCTGTTTATTCGTGCTTAAAAATAGCACTTTTTAAACGAGGCCTTGAGTCTTAGTCCCATAGCATTCTTTAGCTGGACAATGGACCTCTGCCAAGTTTCTATACAGTACTTTAATCTACTCTCTCCGCTTATACGGGATGTGACAGCATAAACGCAAGACCGTTCGTGTGATGACTCAAACTACGAAACTGTACAACTTTTGTGCTATGACTTTTGGACATTCATATTTTTTATTTTTTTACCATACTTGTTGATCATGCTTAAAGGAAGTCCATATCTTTCTTGCGAATTTATAAAGTTCATAGAACAAATGTGCTTCAGTTCCACGGTCCGAGACACCACACGAGAGGTCTTGCGTTTGTTACGTTACACCATGTATACTCTACCTCTAATCATTCTAATACTACAAGTTACCTTTGGTCTAGACAAGCCGCTGCACATTGGTTTAGGTATGTATTTACCCTACAACAAAAATAAATATTAGCCATACACCATCTTAAATTCGCTGACAGATAACGTACAACGTGAACCGCTGCATCTAGAAACTTCAAACTATGGAAAACACGACGATGTTCCTTGTAACAGCAAAAGTAGGCACTAAGGAAGGCTTTATGAAAATATAACTTTCGCTATCACTTACGGGATATCTTCCGCGATTAATGTTTATATTGAGCTCCCGATATTTCGACGCTGTTGCAAGCGCCATGATCACGAGATGACTGGAGAATGCGGGTGGATGCTAAAAACTTAGAAGTTTTTAATCCAAATTTAAACATTAATCGATAGTGATTGATATTGAAAGTTCAGTGATAAACCGTGAAAGCTTAAAACAGTGTTATAAAGATTCTACCCGTAATGGGTTAACCAGAGAATCAAATTTTTTACGTAAGTTCGTATTTTTTGTCGATGGAAAATCTCATCGGGCTTGTGATACACTAATACACGTCGCGACAGCTTACCATTGGCGTCTTGAGCAGTTCCTAAATATCCCGGGCGGCCACGGGACGTCATATAGTGGATAATAGATATATATAGCGGGATAATTTAGTGGTTTTATTTTAAGCCCTAACTAGTGAACACAACAGGGCTTATCATTCATTACCTCGTACATGTATATGACTATAACTTGATCTTGATCGATTTGTTTTTTAAAATACAAAACAATAACACATTCTGATGCACATTCCTTTTGCACTTGTGTTGCATTCAACACATTTAGCTTGTGAAAACTTTTGACCCTCAATACAACAAATAAAATACATTGCTGCATTACAACTATGTTTTTAAAAGTTAAGCGAACAAGTTGCTCAATGGATGTGATGTCTTAACATCTGGACCTTTTCATGTTATTTACACCCCTAGTGAGAGGTCATCGCCACCTGTAAACATCTGCAGTATTGGAAGATGACCAGAAGCACTGTAAATGCTTGTTGACTTTCCAGAGATGATATTGTCACGAGCATGAATATTTTACACTTAGCAACTTTTAAAAGTGATTTTCTCCAAATATAGAAAAGCTCAAACTCAAAGCATTTGTTTCAATTAGACCATTACAGGCACTTTTGAATGTCGAAACGAATTTCATGTTGTTACGACATAGTATTTAGAAACCATATTGTTATGAAATAAAGAAGTATGGAAGAAGAAGACATCCTGCATCGACCCCAAATAAATTGGGATACGGGCAGAATAATGACTACCACTCCTTTCAAACCGGAACACAGCGACTCTGTCACTCTGCCTGACGGAAGGACTGCACGCCGAGCTCTACTCTACTACGAATGGAAATAACCTTATTCGGAAAATTCTATACAAGGTTAGGCTGTGTGGCCTTTCATCGGAGATGTTCCAGAATGCGCAGCAAAGGATGTGAGTGAAACTAACAAATAATGTAGTTTCTTTTTCACGTGTTTGGTTAGTTTTACACACATTTTCGCATATCTCTTGTAAAACGCACCCTTTCTTTTTGTTTTGGCAGGAGTGGGAAATACCCACAGACACCTCGACTACCTCACAAGTTGTGAGACAGCCAAGGTAGTGCCGGACTTGAACCGGCTAAATCCACACTCCTGCCCCGCCAGTGTCCCTCAGACATGATCAGAGACCTTGTTTACTTAATTTATGTCTTGTTTCGTGACTTATTGTTATGAGGCCGAAAAGACCACGCTATGTGCTTAATTTTTACAATGTTGTTTTAATACTGTAGTACCAACTGAAATTTACCATTTATGTTTCACTATAATTATTTACCATTTATAAGTTACTGTTTTAAATATTTAGATATGCTTCGTCGTACTAGTTAAAATATAATATGTGTATAAACGATTCTACTACTATTTGTTTGACTACTTATGCTTTTATTTATTTATTTATGTACACACAAAACACATTACAGGTAAAATACATAAAGACAAAAGAGCACAAAAGAGAGCGCTTTTAATTTGTTTTTACAAAAAAAAAAAACGCATCCTACGGACCTCGGCCATGACCACAACTTTTGGCCACAGAAACTTCGACTAGGAAGAAAGTTTGGTCGCACGACCGGGCGTCCGACCAGTTTTGATCAAGATAGCGGTCGATCATGTGACAAGTCGGTCGCGAAGTGCGCGAGGTCCCTTATTCCCGTTCACACAGCGTTCTGGTCGCAGTTCTCATGTCATACTTCCAGATAGGTTTATAGGCTATCTATAAATCGATCGATGGAGAGCGACCGCCTACGCACTGAATTTAAGTAATTAGGGCAAATGGATTGGCCTTTTATGAGAGGATTTTGTCGATTAGTCTTGTGATAATGAAATTTGGTTACGGTGAATCATGTGATTAAACGAGGTTATTTTGCGAGTATTGTAAGCAAAGAAGTTTTGATTCAACTTTAATATAAAGATCTAGAATTTATCATCAAACGTATAACTTCATGATGTGTTAGCAATGTACAGGAGACTTCGGTTTATATTCAGTGTAAATGGGTTTTGTGAAAATGCTTAAAATTCTAAAAGTTTGACATTTATCACTGTCTTTTTCTTCTATAAACGCAAATACAAGTTTCCCCTGTTGGCAAGTAAGAGTAACTATTGCAAGACACTACAAGTTACCAAATCAAAAAAAAATCACAGAACTTGTCCTGGGATATAAAGTTGCACCATTTTACTGTAGTCGGGTACGGGTGATCTTACCAGGAACTAGTCACCTATCTAGTTAACCAGGATAACATGAGGTAATTAATAGCCACAATAAAGACTTGCTTCTAATTTACTAAGAGTTATTAAGTATGCTATGCTGCTATGCTACGTGGCGTTTAACTGAGATGGGTCTGAGGAAGCTGCGTGTTTTTTTTGTGTTCTATGGGCTTACTCTTGACTACAACCTTGTCCTGAGCACAGAGATGAAGTCGACGATGGAACGGCGTTGCGAGAGAAGTGTTGTTACCCGTCAGAGGGCGAATGACTGAGCTTTAATGACGCGTCACCAGACTCATCTCACATCGCTACCTCCGACACAGTCTTAGTTAATCGATAGCCCTGTAGTTATAAAATATAAGAAGTTTTATTAAACAAATTTTCCTTGAAGCAACGCTCTGCTTGGGTGGACGCAGAGGCTTTCAAAAATCTCGATCGTTACGAACATTACGGAATTTTGGCAAAAAGGAGGTAATTATATTATTCATATTGACTTAAATCAAGCAGTGTTTGATTTTACACTTTTTGCCAGTAAGGCAAAGAGACAAGTTAATATTTGCCAACTCTTCACATCGTCGTTTAGTCATATCGTATTTCTACAGCGACCATCAACGGGATCGACGACATAAAGTTTTCGCACGTCGCAACAAATGTATTATTTTCTCTAAATTTTCTTTTAATTTAACACAGTATTGCTATAAGCTATTTCACAAAACATTCACCAATCTTGTCTCAGATAGATCTAAGATTGTAGACATACCCTCGTTTTGAATATCCCTTAATCTCTTGCTTAACTTAGACAAGATGATAATCTTAAGCAACGCTTTTCCCTTTGACAAGATAAGGTGACTTAGCAGTATCCTTTTCATCCTTAGGTACTTAAGTTACTAAGGGATTATAATAGCGTGTAAAGAGTGACTCGTAAAGGAATGTATTTCTAGGGAATGTTCGAGATATCCCGATTTTTCGAGACATCCCGAAACGTTACGTAAGCAATCCCGATGTGGAGTTGTTTGGCCCCGTTTGAATGTTGTGATTCTAGTTTTTAGGATGTTCAGAAGTGGCTAGAAGGGCATGGCATAGACCTTCTGTGTTCAAGAAGGCGATTGCGTCAATAACTGGACAAAAAAATGCGGGTTGACCGATGTTTTGTAAAATAAAAAAAAATACCTCAAAGCATCTCGAATGGACAAGAAGACATTATATTTTCATAAATTCATGCATGTAGACTGAGCCAAAATTAAACCCGATGATATTAGAACTATCATTCTACAAGAATTGTAAAAAATGGACCATATCATATCATCAAAATATCGACTAATAGGAGATTAGATACCGATAAAATCAGGCCAGATAGTGGACACACGAAACTCAACCTTAAAAATAAAAGTAAAGTAACCCACCTAAAACCGCAAGCAAGCATTTCACCGCATTTCAAGTATCCCAAGTCAACATTCCGGGCCTACCTGGCGAACAGCCAAAGTTAATGGGGGTCAGCAGGGTCAGCAGGAATTCAAGTTAACCCTATGCACGGAGCATTTGCAAGTAAATGACGATAACGGTGTGGTTTACAGTTAAGTATTGAAAGTGCGATAAAACGCGAATGCGAAACGGGTCGTGGGCTCGTGTGTGTGCTAGAGAATTTATCAGTTTGCAGTTGTAGTAAATATATAGTTTTCTGTCGTTTAGGGCAAAATACAGCATTATGACCTAGAGTAGCATTTATTTATTTACGTACACACAAAACACACATACAGAAAATAACTTACTGACACAAGAGCACAAACTTACCGCTTATTTCATTTAGAAATTTCTTCCAGCGGACCTGCGGCAGGATATATAGATAAGAAACGTAGATACTGTGTGTACATTATGCCAGGTTGGAAGCTTTTACGACGCAATTATTTATTGATTTTATTAATTTAGGAGTATAATAAAACGCTATTGCCTGCTTTTAGCGACAGTACGGTCGTGCGACGGAAAATGTTCTGCAATGGATCTAAGATCAGATTAGGTTCGGATAATTTCACCAATCTCTTGAACCAGAATCTCACTGTCAAAATCCAGCAGTTGTCGAATGCATGGCTGTCATCTGGCAAACTAATGAGGTGGACGAAGAAACGGAATTTTTGAATGTACAGACTTCATCACTATATGAGATGACTTGTCGAGATAAGTCTGTCCATGGGTTGGCGTGATTAATCAATGATTTTTTCAAAATACCTCCTGTCCTGCATAAATAGCAGGGGTTAATTTAACACGAAATCTCCATAAACTATGGCCCACAAGTAGGGCACTTATTGTAAGCCCCACTATTTTATGGATCTTATCTAAATGTTTGTCTGATAACATGCCTGATAAATCATAAGTTATGTAATGTATACACGGTACAGTTGCACATAGACTAGGTATATTTATGATCACTGCATAATACAATTGCTTATCTTTTATTATATTGTTATATTGTAAATAAGTCAGCTAGCAAATGCCGGCAACATCTAGTTTTCAATCATTCACCAAAAAATCACACAAGATTTTAGAGCTGATAAAATGAATATTATTCAAACTTAACAAGCAGTTTATACCTAAACTATTAACTAACACGCTAAACTGCTCTACTTTGAAAATAATGGTGTAGTCATGATATGTACCAGGGTTGTTGTAAATATCAGCATCAGCATCCGCGGATTATCAGCATTGTTTTTATATCAGCATCAGCATCAGCAACAATCGATGCTGATTTTTAATGCTGACATTCAAGTCGTGACGTGTTTGTTGAAAGCGGGACTTAGCGCGAGCCACGTGGTGTTTTAACCAATTATAGACAGTTATACAAAGAAAGCTGTCACTTGTTCCCTCATTTGTTAAGTCAACACAAATTGGTTGGACGCCAGTGAGTTATTGTGTGACGTCTTTTATTCAAAATCTTATTCCACATTTACATTTTTTTTTAAATATGCTTTATTTAAGTATATTTTTAATATCAGCGTCAGCATCCATTGATATTGATCTGAAAAAATCAGCATCAGCATCCGCTGATACAGTAAAAAACTGCATCAGCAACAACCCTTATATGTACAGTCACGAGCACCAATATGTAAACACTTAGCAACTTTTAAAAGTGACGATTGCCTACTGTTCTGTTTAAAATTTCATGTAGTTACAAACATAGCATTTTGGAACTTATATTTTTTAGAAACAGAACCTATCTCCAAGTCACAATCGTTATTTCTCGCGAAAATTGCTTTTAAATTTAGGAAAGTGAATACATATTGTTGCTCGTGACTGTACCTATGTTGTTATAGTACTTAGTCAATAATCAGTCAGCTGCTAGTAGTCGCTCTAGTTTTAATTAAACAAACAATGTTTATTGATTCTAGCTTGAAACAATAACATGTCAGCTCTAGTAGTACATCGTAGAAACATGCCAGTTTCTAAGTTAATCTACCTGCTATCAAATAAAAGCTACATCTACTACTACTTTCATCATCACTAAACGATCCATGGAATATTCCAGAACCCCACAACAGCCAATTTCAGGCAGACAATAAATAGGTCGTAAATTCCAACAAACAATATCGCTGATGTATTCGCATTACGGCATTATGCATAAGAAGCAATCCATTACGCGGATACATTTATCAATAAATACTAACTAGGGTATCGGGTCACAGCTTTGTTTGTATGGCGTATGCCTAATTGTCTCGACACTGTCGGCTATCGAACTGGTAAACTGGGACACAATTATATAATAGAGGGCAATAAACGGTGAGTAGATGGGGTTAAAAAATACGTGGAAGAAAAGGATCGAAGGATTCAATCAGGGGTGAGGTGTTTCAGAGATATCGCCGATGTTAGAAAGATTGTGTAAAGAAAAGCAAGGTGACCCGTCACACACAATTTTAATCAGAATAATGAATAGAACATCACTAAGACTGTGAACCCCGAAGGATTAGGGAGTGGTGGCTCTACAATACAATCACTTTTGGCCATTTATATTTACGACCCATAAGGACAAATCTCCGAGCACATATGCAAGCTCCGGTGCTCCTGCTGAGAAATTCATGCTATTTTGCAGCATGATCT
The DNA here is from genome assembly GCA_964057025.1 of Standfussiana lucernea. Taxonomy (NCBI): domain Eukaryota; kingdom Metazoa; phylum Arthropoda; class Insecta; order Lepidoptera; family Noctuidae; genus Standfussiana; species Standfussiana lucernea. The sequence continues at coordinate 11,735,575 of OZ059806.1, read as the reverse complement.
GAGTGTCGAAACCTAGCCTCATGCTCAACAGCAGCACTTGCAACCACTATAGCAGCGAGGCAGATAATGAACTGAACTCCGTTACTTATAGAACTGGATAAGCTCTAGACTTGCCTTAAGATATTGTTGGTACTTACAAAATTAATTTCTGTATAGAGGAAATTGAATAGCCCCTCGTATAATCTTATACGGATGCTGGTTAATGCAGAGTAAATCTACTTGAAAAAATTAATAGCTAGGAAGTGATTAGGAGCCTTCTATAATTTCCAGCAATCTTGCGGTTATCGTCGCGATACAGGTAATGGCATCAATGATAAGACTACCGGCAATGATGAAGACGTGAGAAGATATCAGGGGAATGTGGTACGACCAGTTGCTTGGCACACCTTAAACTATAAAACGAAGATAGCAGAACCAAAAACATGATAGAGTGAAGAGGGATTACAAATCCCAATTGATACTAAGACCAAGTTACCGATAAGCACTTAGACAGCATCATGAACCAAGAAAATATTCTGAATTTTCTTGGCTTACGAAATAAATGGGTTCAAATCGGGACCCATAATTAATAATAGAGTTATTAAAGAAGTTTTATGGCCCTAATTTAAAATTTCAATGCAGAATAAACTATATAACAGACCTCGTGACCAAAGATATATAACTAGCAAATTCACCTAAATAGTTGAAATGCAGGTCGATTCTAATGATGACCTTCTGATAACACAAACTGCAGACGATAAACTTTTGAACAGTCGCGTCGTCTGCGAAGACAGACGATTCAATTATGTATCAGATATAGAAATTATACATATGAAGGTATTACTTGCATAGTGACATAAGCTGCATTTACATAGCAGATACAGATAATACTATATTGTATTTATGTCCGAACTAAAATTATGTACAATTGAAGATTCTACTAAAGATGTCAGTGGTTTGGATCAGAAATTTGCATAAAATTGCAATAAGAGAGAGAGACTATGCAGAGATTCTACGATAGCCTCTACAGGGTTTTCAGTTCTGCACCTAACGTAACATAACGTCCAAGTTAAAGCAAATGTAGATGAAACAATCTAGTATTAATAGAAAATTATGAACAGAAAATACACTAATTAAATTAAATTCTGGACTAATGGCGCGATTGCACTTGGTCGTTAGCCCGCATTCAGGTCTTCGAATGACTTTACTCGAATTCAGACACCCGATGCATTTATAACATTACCAGTAGTTTGAATGTAATCGAATCATGAAACCGGACTAGATTACCCGAAGACGGACGTACTCGACCCCGTTCTTTTACACTTGGTCGTTTGTCAGAATTCCAGAGGCAATTGAATTCGGGCAAACGACCAACTGTAATTGTGCTATTAGTCTGGAAGCATGACATTTTGCACAAAACTTCCTTTATGACGAATGGGAGTAATTAGGAAGGATTTTTGTAAATTCATCCCCTGGGGGGTGAAATAGAGGAAACAATGGGTTAGACGCCGAAGTTTGGTGCTTTGCAAATTAGGTTACAAGTTTTACACTACTTGGCTGTTGCAAAAATATGTATCAAGCTTTATACAAACGATATTGCGATGGTCCTAAGCGAATGACAGAAGTCATACAAGCTAATATTATTTGTCAGTTTAACAGAGGCACTTTATCCCCATAATAGCAACGATTGACGTCATCAAGAAGATCAAGTACATGGGGAACGGAACAAACCGAAACATTTGTATTCTGTGGTTCCAGTCGCTGAATGTATATAATAAGCGTCACCTTCGAGGTCAAGGTTGGCATCCCAGTTAGCGTTCGCCGAACTCTTAGCTTTGCCACAGATGATAACTATAGAGAAAAGATCAGTCAAAAGAAGGTTCTAATGATTTAAAAATAGACTTTATACCAAAATAGGTATAAAGACAATTTTTAAATGATTAGCATTCGGGATTACATTGTGGGGCATAACAGAATTACAAAATTAAACAATCCTAGAAATCAGCTTTTAGTTTAGCTTCAAGCTTGGTAAAACTTGGCTTGTTTAAGCTATGATATGAGTAAACAACTGCGTCTAGTTGTGTTTGACTGAGTTATACATAGTATGAACTAAGCACGAGAATATCTTATGATATCATCAAGTTAAGAACCTCTTGTCAGTCAAGGACGGCATTGACTTGTCCTAACACGAAATTTATAGAATCATCCATGATTTTAAAAAAGCTTTTCTCAGTTTCTAGTTAGAGAGAGAAAGAGAGAGAGAATCTTCTAAGACAGGTTTTTTGAGGTAGAATAATTTCCACATCGTTTTCATAATCTCTTGTAGCTTCATTTCGTAGCTATCTTATTACTATCATATTATTCGCAATTAATTTTACCGTTTACAACATTTACATAAAATAGTACACAACAGACTTCTTTACTTCCTTAACTTCAAGTTAGCTCTATTATTTCATATATTTTTGACCTACTGTTGATATTATCTTACTCTGTGGTTCCGGTGATATAAAAAAGTTCGTTGTTGATTCACCAAGCGCCGGCTGCCATTGGTCTGTTTGTTTTATTCATGACATCGTCAAAGCTAACGATTTTTTAAAAGAATAGGATCATTTTTAATAATGGTTTACTAATGTTATTGGTTGGATCATACTACATATTTGTATTTTCCTGGACGAGGGGGGTATTTTTCCTGTTGTGTGTTTATTTATAGTGTTCAAGGAAGTATTTAAAGTTTTGATTGTAAGAAAAACAAGCTTAACGCTTCGTAATAAAATCAGAATTATCAATAATTATGATGATGCAGTTATCGATTGTTATTATCTAGACACGCGTGGCGCATGTTGCTGAAATTCAGTAACAGGAAGCCGGTAAAAATACTGAATTAAACTAGTAGCAATTTAAGAACTCCAGATTATTTTTGTAAAAAGTTTAGTTTTCACTGTAGCCCACAATTTTAAGATAAAAATAGAACATAAACACAAAGTTACTTACTTGCATCTGCATGAGCCTGGAACCACCGTTCTTCTCCATTTTCACGGTTTCAGTGGCACACAAAAATAACAAAATACCAAGTAAACTAGAATACAACAAAAATTTAAACAATTCGATGTGTCAAGTTATAGAATCGTTTATAAAAACTATAAAATACTACACGCGATTTTTGTATATATCATTCACAAAATTTGACACAAAAATGTCAAAAATAATTATTTATGTCCATCAATTTTGAGCTTTCGCGCGGTATTTAAAATTGGAATGCGTTTATGATTTTAAACTTTTTTAAACTTATCGTCGCGTTCTCAGTTACAAGAATGATTTAATCGTAATACCGATCAAACGAGTCAGCGGTCGCCAAGCGACTCAGCTGTTGTGAAGCACCGAGGCAAATTAGCGAGAGATGGCGGGGCCGGGGAGCGAGCAGCCTGCATGACTACTCGCTGAGTAATCGACTGGCTGCACCTACACGCCCTGTGAACCGACAACAATACTTTTGCCACTATTATAACTTTATTCAACCTTTTTTCCTACTATCATAAAGAATATTTTTCTATAACACGGACAGTTTGTCTGTAAAAAAGAGTTTGTATTCCGCCGCCAATAGACAAATGGTTGTTTACGTTTGAAGCAAAGGAAAATGTTTTTTATTGCTTACCGGTAAAAGTTTTACTCGTAGAATTGAAACTATTCTGTAAAATGGCATAAACATTGAAAAAATTCGCAAGCCCGCAGCCAAATTCAGTGAAAGCGTTATCATAAGCCACACGGGGAGTTAACCTGGTGGTAGTGTCAGGGTAATTATAGGGGATAGCATAAAATGCCAGCTTCACATCGCTTTGCACGCGGTTTGTGCAAGAGAACTGGTTAATGAAACGGACCATCTGTTGCATAAAGTATTGATTTAACGAAGTGATAAGCGTATAAGTAATTTATTATTTTGAGTGTGTTTATTTGGAATACTTTAGTGGGGTTGAGCCGTGGTTGATCTTTTAATGAAGTCACATTATTCAAATTAACGCAGGTATGAATAAATTCAAGTGATTTTGAGCTCTACCCTCTACGCCTTTCTTGCGTAAGAGTGTTGAATAACAGCTCCTGATTATTAACTTTATCATATTAAACTTCAATCAAAACTTATGCTTAGTTATTGAATCAACAAAATTATCAAGACAGACAAATGGGACTCATATTTAATAACCACCATGTTCCTTTTACAAGATACTCAATTTAGATAGACAGTCTTCAGACATCTTAAGTGCGTGTATCTCGATTATAAATCGCAGTGCACACTTGTTTGAGCTAATCCTGTAAATAAAGACAACCAACCGGATACAAAGATAATAATCTCCTTATACTCGTCTCAGTCCGTACATTTCGAAGAAACGATATGGTTTTATATTTTTATGAATACTTACTTTTACTTACGCCTTTTTTGGTGTTGTGATATGTGGTACACTGAGTGGACTACATTTTATAAATTTATACGCTGATGCTTTTAAGGATTTTATGCATAAGTAGTCGAAACATGCTTATGATCAAAAATACCAACCAGATTTTTTTGTCGACTTAACACATACGAATTCCTTTTTCTCTACACATACATATCTTCACACAAGTGTGACATTTAAAAAATGTTACTTGCCGTGTAGATACTTATCAACCTTATAAATAATAGTGTACGTTAGGGACCTATTAGCCTCTCACTTCTATGCATATGTTCTCAGGTATATATGTTTAACAGAATGAGCATGAGTTTTGTTGAATGTAATATAGCCTTCAACAGAATGGACTGGAACTGTTTGTTGAATCGGCTGTACTAAAGTTTGAAGTTTTTGTTATGATCCCAAGTTTGTATTCCCTGCTCTGATGCCTCTGAATCATTAGTACAAACAATACTTTTAATACAGCTCGCCTCCATACAACGTCTACCTCAAGGGAGCACTCTGAGACCCATGCTGTTTAATAATGATTGACATGCTTTGGACTATTGATTTCATAAAGAAATAAAACTCCAAAATTTACACCATACGGTATGTTTTATTAAAAAAATTACATACAAACACTCATAATCTGTGATTGAACGTCACTATCATACATGGTCATACAACTCACGACGTCGATCTAACTACGCACGCGCTATACTTATTTGTCCATTTCGTAGCGTTACACCGCTATCCTCTACTGTGTAAGTTTTGTGATACATCACTGGTATTATTGGCTGAATATGATGGTAGGTTACTACTTTCATTTTCAGAGGCCTGCCTCTGAAAACAATATCTTATGAAATCATTTTTATAAAGGATTCGTATGTTGTATGCGTGACGATTTGGACAAAACACCTGGAGTGTTGGAAAGGAATGGGAGAGGCATTTGCCCAGCAGTGGGGAAAAAAATGGCTAATTAAAAGAAAATAACAATAAAAATCAGTACCAGTGTTTTTAAAAGTAACTAGGTACTGACGCGTAATGTGACTAAGTTCTCGGACTGAAGTTTAGATTCATGTCTCAGTTCAGAGTGTAAATGCTTAAATGTTTTGAGCCCATAAAGTATTCTCGTTGCATAACGGATTCCAGGCTCAGATTCAGGTTGTAAAGGACATCGATATCGATGTGCTTTATGTTACCTTGAATTTTATTCTGGAGGATCATGTACTAAATTTATGGGAACAAGTTCGCTCGCGTCGATGTCCACACCCTGTATGTTGCGTTTCTTTTAGCACTTTTTTCATAAATTAATTAGAAGCTAAGCTTAGCAATGAGAGGAGGCCAGTGTTCCAGCAAATAGAGCAAATAAGAACTTAAATGTTTAAGTAATATTCGCTCAGGAGCTCGTGGCTCAATAAAAACAGCCGCTTGGGTCGATCTTTAGGTTAAGTCGTGCTTGACTAGGTTGGTCTGTGAATGACCACCCATTACATATCAAGATCCCTCCAAGCCTCGGAAAGCAAGTCAAGCCGTTGGTACCGGCTGTCATTTGTAGATCTTTGACAGTCGTTACAGGTGGTTAGTGCGCCTAAAGTCTTACATCCAGTCTTACTAGGGGTTATCGTATTACCCGCTACTAACTGGGTTGTGAAGGTCAGATAGGCAGTCGCTCCATGTAAAATACTGGCATTGAACTGCATCTGTTTAGACTGGAAGCCGACGCCAACATAGTTGGGAAAAGGAGATGATTCGCTCAGCTTAGTGTTTTTTTTCTTTATCAGTTTCCTGGGATGCAGTGAATAACAGGTAGGTGTCAAGTATTTGTGTCACTTTGATAATTTATGTAAATCATAATATTATATTATACATCATTTGACCAACGTTGTTCGCGTTTATTACCTCAGGAACATCGATATTACCAGTGATGTTATAACCAATATAGCGTATTGTCTGCACAAATAACTGTGTTTAAGGGAATTAAAGAATCGCGATAATTATAAAGAAAAAACCTAAAATTTCTCTTATTTTTCTCTATTCTGAGAACTTTATAGAGTTCTCATTTTTTAATACCACCACACATTGACTCTCGTCTCTCTCTCTTATCAATTGACAAAATGCATCCCCTAAATTGACTGAAATACGATTTCCATTATGCGTGCTGCTTCTTTCAATAAATCATAGTTTTAATGGATTAAAAATGTATAAGACACAATTGGGTTACAAATAAAATTAAAGGTACTTGTGCAGACAATTTCACAAACAAAAAAAAAATTTCGTACAAGCGTTCCGAAATACAATAATACTAATAACAAATAACATGAGCGTACGAACACATCAAGAGGATTCCACTTCAAAACCAAACATGCAAGCTTCTCATACAAAAATATCTCATAATTATATTACTAGACGTCTGGACAACGCCTTATTGCTGTCTAATTTTCATTATTTTTACAAATAATTTGTATATTTTACCAAAGAAAATATAAGATCTAGAGTGTTTTTGAACATAGGAGAAGTGTTGGTGAATTATATTTAAGTGTACAAAACATCGACTTAACTAATTGCATTGTGTTAAACCGCAGAAGTTAAATAAATACATAATCCTCGGAGACCTATCAAAAATATAGGTCAGACTTGAATACCACGAGGACGACAACGCGTTTTGAAATAATGTAAAATAATTAATTTAATACTCTTCGCTCTTCGAGTGGGGTAAAATCAAGTTGATTATAATACAAATAGCATTAAGCAATAAAAAACTTATGTCTAAAAAAAACATAATATCTATGACTTTGAAAACAGAAACAAACTAATTTCCTCTGCTGAAATTAAATTGCGGTACCTATTATTATATCTTATAAACATCTAAATAATTATTCTAATTTACATTCGTATAGTACGTACAATAAATTGGCTACGACATCTATAGCTACATTGCAAGACCCCAAATTATACTTTTTAAATTGTAGAATAATTTCCCGCCATTAGACAGCTGTCAAAAGGTCAGTTCGAGAGGTCATTGTAAACAAAGATTAGACACAATACGCAGACATGACAGTGGGTCACTAAACTTTTATTACTTTTTGTTTTGTGCCTAAATTTTGTAATATTCTATCTAATGATAAAGAAACCTTTCCAAAGTAATATAATATATTTATTATGTTTTTTCATGTAAGTCTTGTTTTTCTTATTTTTGGCAGTAACTGTTTTCACAGCTTTTTTAGTAATAATGTTGACTGATTTGGTTGCAGTAAAATCTTGCAATGTAGCGTTCGCGGGGCGAGGGACATATAATCGCGTTTACCATGCCTAGGGTTACACACAACACAGGTATTAGGTAAATAACGTTAGGCAGTCTTTGGGTAGGTCGGAAGATTTTATAGCTTCTAGATATTCTCTTTAAATAATTTTACTAAGTTAATACACACCTAACTATACCGACAATATCCAAAAACTTTGTGATTTTGAGTAAACAGTTCTTTTAAAAATGACGTTGTTTATTCAAAAGACCTTTACGTTATATTTCGTTCAGTTAGGTTATGTTCTACCGACCACGTTAACTAATGCTAACATCAACTTATCACTAAAATTCTTTATTTACGAATTCAATGAGTAAATATACTTTCTCAATTCGTAATTGGTGTCATCAGGGGACAAGCATTGAATGTACTTATCCTATGTGAAGGAGAACGCTCCAAGGTAACCAGGGAAAATCAAATATTTTAAAAGTTGAATTTCGAGGGCTCCCTTGCAGCATCCCCCTTAAATAAATTCTATTCTCAAGTAACTCTCATTTTGTGCGACTTTATGTATTCAGTGAACATGAAAAAGTTTTCAAGAAAGCAGAATAATGTGTACCCTGATTTGTGTAATCACAAAAAACCATCGAAAACTTCTTCTGTCATTTACCGAATTTAAAAAAGGCATTATCTCCCTTTTCAACATCTTCAATAATACCTAAAAATGCATTATTTCTAAGAAATGGGGGAATCAATCAACGTTACAGTTTATCAAAGATTAAAGAGAAGACAGTATCAAACGTTTCGTAAATAATATTGTACCTAAATAAATATCGCTCTGAGAGATCGAGATTTAGTGCTATACCTAACCTACATGAACATCCTATGGCTTTATCAATAGGCCCAACTTCAAGAATTTTAAAATGTCTAGAATTTCATGGCTACACACATCTTTTCTATGACAACATGCAGTATCTCTATAGAGCACATCTATTAAATGCATTTTTAAGATAATTGTGTATGCCTCATGACCGCTGTAATATCGACTGAAGGCATTGAAATATTTATTTATCCTTGTTAGATATCGTTATTTGTCTGAAAAACATTTTATCAAAATTATATATGATAAGTATATCGAAGAAATTAACAAAAAAACAGAAAATTGTTAGTAATTATTGGGGAATCGATCAGAAGGGTCACTTCTGTGATTTATAATCTTTGAGAATTCAGAATCATTTCTCTTTTTCGACTTCATCGGAAAGATTCGAAAAGACACTCAGAAATTAACCTAACATTTTTTTTTAAATATTTGCTGTTTCAAAATTTATAAGATGGTGACAATTTTATTTCATTAGTGAACTATAATTGGCACATAAGTTTTTTTTTTTGTGACCAGCACATTTGTAAATAGATATTTAATTTCAGTTTACTATAACACAAAATATATTTGGCATCGTAAATTTTACGTTACGTTACTTTGTGGAATGTTTTACATTTGAAAATCAAAATACTATTGACAGTATTTCCCTTTTTTAAAGGACACTAATACAAAAAAAATGAAAATGAGTAAACCAGGAACAATTCTTTACATTTTTCGAACTTTCAATCCAACTATTCTGCGTTGCAAAATAATGGATAGGTTTTTATATTTAAAGCCAATATGCTATGTTAAACATGACCAGCACATAACATGAAAAACTGTGTATTTTTCGGATTAGTGTCCTTCACCGATTTTTGGGACAATGGCATAATCTACGTAAGAAACACGCTGTTCCAGTGAACTGACTGACTGTTGTTTGACCAATATTCCTAGCACGTAATTTCTTGCCTAGGACGCAATCGAGACGAGTCGTGAATAGGTACCAAAAGATTGGCTAAGACGCGTAAGTATGTCCGAGACTTTACGCTTAGCAGCAACGCCACATTTGCAAATACGCAAGTCATCGACCCCTGGCTGCAGCCAAAAGGTAAGCTTCCAGTTGTTGCCACATCCAGAATAGCGTATCTTTTCCCTAGATCATGAAATTATCAAAAAGGTGTTACATCATAAAATCTCCACAGTCTACGCTAAAATCCCAGTCGTCTGTGCCAGTATCATCGTATTCTGCTAGAGCCTGCTCGTAGACCGAAGCTTCGTATGCCGTGACCCCGTCGAGCATGGAGCAGGCTTGGGACACGTTAGTATGGTGCATGATCGGCATTGCGTGGAGGGCGAAATCTTCGCCTTCTTGGGACCAGGTGAGACCTGAAAAGGGGGAAACGTTTCGTTAATTTAGAGAATATCTGTGATGGAATGTAATAGGCTTAGCAGAGAGAGACGTTGATCATAATGGCAACGATACGAAGTCAATAGCAATTATTTTAAGCATTTCCTGTGTAGTCTAACCAAAAAGGCAAAAGACTTGTTCTTACAAAATCAGTTATCTGTTCCCAGATATGGTGATTCTATACGCTGTACGCTCCACAATTTTTGTTGCAATTTTAGCAACTTGACAGCTCAATACTGTTCATCACCATTGTTTCCCTAGCTTTTTTCCAAATATGTATATTGGTGTCGGTTTCCAATCAACCCCTTTGCAGCTAAATACCAGTATTTTACATGAATCGACAGCCTATCTGACCCCCACAAACCACTTATTTGGACAGACTAGTTACCAGACTTTCTTGAGTTCTCCAGTCTTGAGTGAGCCCAACCTTGCAGCTTTACAGTTTGCATTGTAATAGTTTGAATAAGAATACTCACGTCCACTCCACACTCCGTTCGGCAAGGTGACCCACCCCCAGCCTTGTCCCCAAGTGAGCTGGTGGTCCAGCTGCCCCGCCAGCGGCACCTGGCGCTTTATGACGGCGACGAGGCCGCGGCCGTCTAGCGCTCCTACAGCGCTGCGAGCGTTGCGGTTGTAAATCTCCGAGGAAGTTGCTGCTGAAACAGACAGGCGTATTGTCTACAGATTATTCATACTGCCGTGTAGTCCTTAAAGAGCAGTAAACTAAATATTGGGGAATAAGAGAAAATTACGACAGTAAATTCTTCCCATCACTTTGTGCAATTTAGATGGGGCTGTACCTATGTCAGTACGGGACGTATTTATTTATTTATTTATTTAAACTTCATGTACAATAGTGGTACATAGGCGGACTTAATGCCACAAGGCATTCTCTACCAGTCAACCTTTGGGTTAAACAGGACAAAATTGTGATAGGGTACAAAAAAATAAATTAAGAATACTACTATCGAAAATGTAGGAATATACTTTTATAGATACTAATACACATATACAATTAAAATAAACTAATAAATATTTTAACAAATACCAAAATAAAAAACGATAAACCTGATAATAATTACTATGACAAGACTTCTGGGTAATTGAGAGCTATTTAGTCTGACTTAGATAGTGGTTCCGAACCTTTCTTTTAAAAGTGAATTTGTTTTCAGCTTTTTTAATGGCAATGGCTAGCGCGTTCCAGAGCTTTATAGTTGAGATTGCGTAAGAATTAGACATAAAACCGGTACGGTGTGAAGGTATTTGGAGGAGTAGATTTTTAGAAGCTCGAAGGTTACGACTATGAGAACTGCCCAACACTTTGAAATAAGTTTTTAGATAATCGGGAGCACATGGATCGTTCATAATACTGAAAAGCATACAGAGAGATCTGAGGGACCTCCTGAATCGGATAGGCAGCCATTTAAGCTGAGAACGGTAGGAAGAAATGTGATCGTATTTACGAAGACCAAAAACAAAGCGAATGCAGTTGTTGAGAAGTCGATCCAATTTGTTTAAAAGTTCTTGGGATAGATCAGGATAACAAACATCAGCATAGTCTATAATGGGAAGCACAAGTGACTGGACCAAAGTGAGTTTGGTGCTAGATGGGAGGAAATACGTACGTATAACTCTGCATACACATTTCACACACTAAAGTAAGTTTGATATATAACTGCTGTCAGTGGTGGTGGAATAAAGTAGCCTTCACGATTGATGATACATTAATATACCTACATATGTCCGAGGGACCTGATAGACAGTCAGCCCTGTTACCATTTTGATGACTAATCAGCCAGTCATCAAAATGGTAACAGGGTAGAAAATATCAGACTTCTTTGCTCTTTGTGAAGTCGGAACCCTAATCCAGCTGCAATTCGCCTGCGACATTCACTGGAAAACTACCGGCTTTTCTGTTCTCTGATCATTATAATCTGGATCTATTCAAGGTTCGAGGGAATCGGGTTCTTCTAGGCAAGCGTGCTCCACCCTAGGCCGTATCATCGCTTCACATCAGGCGAGTTGCACATAAACGCAAGCCTACTTAGTATTTAAAAAAAAATGATCAGTTCTAAGTTCAAGGTTTAAACGAAGCCGAATCCCGCCCTGGATCCAAGTCAGTCGGTTTAAAGCTTGTTTGTACCAAGAAGAACTAAAATCTAATTTTAAGATCATTTAAATAAGTTAGAATTTAATAGGTAATAAAATTATCTTGCAAATCAGCAGCAATCTAATACACAATCCTTTTGTCTCGCCATGAAAGCTGTAATCTGCCATTAGCAATAACAATTTAATTGGCATTTTAACTAGTCCGCCACTAAAGTTTTATGAGATGAAAATTTTATCGTCAAACGGGAGCTAAGTACTTACTAAGTTACCTAATAAACATGGCTATAAAGTAGAGTCGGAAATACGACGTTTTTTTTCTTTCGCTAACCTGGAAGCGAATTTTCAAATCAATTGCAATAGGTAGGTAAGTGCATCAACCATCTATCTTGCTCATATTTTATGTCAATATGTCCATGAAAAAAAAACTAAAGTAATAAAACAATCCAGAACCTAACAAATAAAATTATTTACATCGGACAGATTGAGTAACTGAGGTCGACAAAATAAATCTGAGTCAGCAATGAAGACACGAAAACAAGAAACGCCTGACAAAACCGAATAGCAATCAGTGTAAATACGTCACATAGATATTCTGCTTCTAAAGGCGCTGTCGAGTCAACAGAGGTGCCGATATTAATCGCGTAACACTTGACTTAATTAATGAAGTGGCTTGCTGCCTGTAGTTTTGGCGGGAACAATGACAGCTCGTGTGGCGGCCATGATGGATTGTCTATGGTATTGCGTGTTTACTTTGTTGAACTGCCTGCTTCTGTATTAAGGGTACGGGTAAGGTAGTTACAGGCTGTTTGAACAATGATTTTTAATAGAGATAGTCAGTATTAGTAATTCGAAACACAACAAACAAGTCCCCCGTAATATTTAAAATGGTTTATTTTCATCCTTTATAATGGCATTCTTTTTCGATTGTGACCCGTTTTTAGCAACATTAATGTAGGGTGGATGTTTCTATTTTGTTAAAATAAGTACTAAATACAAAAAGAACAGCTGGTTTATTTATTTAAACTTCCTGTAGGCGGTACGTAGGCGTACTTTACGCCACAAGGCATTCTCTTCTCTTGCAGGCAACCTTTGTGTTAAATAGGACAACACTGTGATGGGGTACAAATTGAAATAGTGAACAGCCTTTTTGTTTTTTTGTTTGCAGTCTTATCAGGGGGTATCGTATTACCCAGCACTAACTGGTTTGTGGAGGTCAGATAGGCAGTCGCTCCATGTAAAATACTGGTAGTCAGCCGTATCCGGTAAGACTGGAAGCCGACCCCAACATAGTTATGAAAAGGCAGACGATTTGTTTTTGTGTTTAGATTTAGGTTTCAGAAACCAAGTGTGACTTTCTCTATTTATGCATACCTGCTTAATTTAAGTGGCGGTTACGCTACTTACATATGCATAGCACTAAATTGCAGTGACGCAGGGTCATTCTCCATTCGACATTGACATGTACGAACTAATGTACTGAGGTCGGAGGCATAATGTTTAAAGATTTAGTCTTAATGGGCCTTTCACGTTTCGCGATGTGCCTGCAGTTTTCTATTATGTTTAGTGCACGATTTTCAAGTGAACAGTTATTAAAATTAGTTTATTTATGGACAAAATGACAATAGGCCCCAAACGTGAAGAGAATATTGCCATAGTACACATGAGATGGTAGTTTTATCCCCTTCCAATATTTCACTAATCGATTGCTGTTCATTATTTTAAACTGCATCCTTTGCTGCACAAAACATGGAAAGATTATCATGCAAAGTAGGCGAATTTTGTTTTTAGTGGAGACGACAAAACAAAATAACAAATTCCCATACAAACTAAGCGTGTTTACTCGCACTTAGGTATACGACACTAAAATCATGTACAGAAACAGGGGGGGTCTACTCTCTAAGTCCGTCAACGAAGATACGGGCCCGTACGAAAGTAGATCGAAACTTCAAAATGAACCCTACGCCCTATTATTTTCGGATTTATGACTTTTAAAAATACATTGGGAATAGGGACAACTGTCCAATCGTGTTGCCATTCGTTTTTAGTTCCGGTCCCTCACTAATCGTATGTCCGTAAGTGATACGGAGTAGGAAATGCCCGAATCTTCGGCCGAAACTACGGGTTTCGTGCTTAGAGAGTAGACCTCCTGATCGTTGATCGCGTGGTCGCAAGCGCGACTGCTGAGCATGGGGTCCTGGGTTCAATTCCCGGGTTGGGCAAAGAGAAGCAGCCACGGAGTCTGGATTTATGCGCGGTTTATGGCAATAGGCTTAAAGAAAACTGACAAAACATAACTGGCAAAACGTGGGTATAATATTAGGTACACCTTTGCCTAACCCTTCTAGAATTACAGGCGTGATGTGATGATGATGAGAAAGTGACCGTTTTGAAAACGATCTACGACAGAATTTGCGCTAAAGTGCCGCTCAACACTTTCAGCACCACGAATTTTTCAAGGCCTGCCATTTCTAGACGCCGCGCCGCCAGCGCAGCAATTCCATACTCTGTGTTATTAGCAGACAGGAGGAATGCTGCCCTTGACATTCTCACTTGATCGCATTTTACGAGCGACGAAAGAGACACCTCATTTGACTAGCCGTAAAATGCGATCAAGGCTTCTTGCTTTGTCGGGAAAAACAGGATATAATGGCGCCAATGTTACAACCCTTTTTCAACGTCTTGCGGAAAAAAAACTTGAAATCTTATGGCGCTTAGTCCAACAAACACAAAATGATTAAAAACCAAATCACACTTTCATAAAACTCAATTTTCTCTACCCCGTTAATTTCTGCCCTTTGCTGGAGCCAAAATATCGACCTTTTCCTATATCTACGTATATGCGAAGGCATTGTTTGGCCAAGGGCGACAAGGATAACGCATTACAACAACTTTGCTAACGCGAACCCACCAAGCCCTTCGGGTGAGTTTGGGACCCGCAAAAGTTTTTTTTTCTGTTTTTATTTAAAAACTGCTAAAAGGTTTTTTTTCGGGATGGCCAAGTCAACGAAAGGTCATCGTTAGAATATTGAGAAACATAGACATTTTCTTTTCAGTAATCTCTTAAAAGGTTATTTGGGGATGTATTATTGGGATTTGGAAATACACCGTTGGTCCATTCATGAAATTAAAACCTAATGAAACTCGAAGGGTCCATTAATAAATACTTATATGAGTAAAGGTATCTTCAAATAATATAAGAGATGAATAATAAAAAGTTTCAAGAACAAATTATTCAAATTCAAACCAAGGAGTTCTAAATAAATTGGCTTGAATTCAGTATGGCCACACTTTCACGATGGCCGCGGTCAGCGTTCGCCAGCTGACGCTCGGCGGCCATTAGTCCCTTTTAATAAAACCCATTTTTTCACATAATGCCTTCACGGATTGGTCAAGGTTTAATTTTAGAAGGTCCCAAATAAACTGGCCTTATGAGCCTTTAAACCACACGATTTTCACACGTGATCTGACAGTCTTCTAACAAACTCTAGGCATAAAAACCCTGTAGTTCATCTTACTGACTAACTTATTTGTAAAGACTCAGGCATGAGCATATTGATGGTACCAACTGGAGAACTTCAATGTTAATAACGAGGGTCAAACCACCTTTCGTGATATTCCACGAAAGTAAACAGCGGTTTATGAAAACTACGGGTTCAAAACTGCTGCCATTGGGTTATCCTTCTTAGTATAATATCACGCTTGTAATTTCGAAGGGTTTAAAGAGTTTGTACCCTCATTTCGCGAGTTACGGAACTCCCATGTAATAGGAGACGAGCCTATTGCCATCAACTACTGAGAAATTCCTGATTGAATGCTAATCTACTGTTTCTTCCTCATCATCATCAACGCCTAGCCTTTTCCCATCAATTTTCGGGTCGGCTTCCAGTCTAACCGGATGCAGCTGAATACCTGTATTTTACGTGGAGCGACTGCCCATCTGACCTTCACAACCCAGTTAGTACTGGGTAATACTATACCTCTTGGTAAAACTGGTTTGTCAGACTTTCGAGCCACCGCAACGACTGTCAAAGATCTACAATTGACAGTCGGGACCAACGGCTTAACGTGTTTTCCGAGGCATGGAGGAAACTCGGTATGTAATGGGTGGTCACCCATCCATAAACCAAAAGCACGGCTTAACCTGAAGATTGATCCTAGCGGCTGTTATTATTTGGCCACGAGCTCCTCCAAATCATCATCTAGTCTTTCTTCTTGAAACAAAATACGCTTATTTGGAATTCCATGCGAATCCTTCTTTAGAAAATAGTAAGTGGGGTTTTAAATTAAATGACATCAGGTTGCAGCTATTTCGCATGTAATTTAGTATGCAAGTGAGTAATCCATCTATCCTTAGTTAAATTCCATTTTCAAAGTCATTGGACTACTTTGAAGGTTTTCAGTACTTACTAAGCTCTGCTGTGCAGTTGATTGAAATTCTGGCTGGATAGAAATATGGGTGAGGGACTGTCCTGCATTTACCTGGCAAAATACAAAGTTCAAGGGACGTAAAAGTAAAACGGTCACTACGTATTCAGTACATAAATCTGAGCCTCACATAGAAAATTTTCATCGGTAATTTAAAAAAAATATCAGCTGTTCCATACATTTTGACCGTGTAGGAAAATTCAAAATTCATTTATTTTGTGAACACAGGGTACAATGATCTTATGTATATATTATAGTGTTTGGTCCAACCTATGTTCCGCCGACAGGCATACAAAATAGTGATGCTATGATCAAAATTAAATTAATTCCAAAAAAATTTAAACTCACAATGTCAACAAGTAAAAATTGTCAAAAGTTAAATAAAATAGTACAGAAAGATAAAACAATGTCAGCAATATTACAGTCGTCAAAATTAATAAAATTAAAATAGTTTAAATGTCATTAAAAAAAAAGTACAATGTCAGCAGAGATTAAAATTATCAAAAATTACAATTGCATTATAATAAAATAAAATAATAACATAATAATAATTCCAAAGTTATGATTAATTAAATTTGTCATTCAGAAACTGGTCTAATGTGTAATAGCAGGACTGTAGTGTTTGTTTTGTAGGAAACAGCCGTTTTTTATTTCTGTGTGGGGGGGTTCAGAATGTCGTACCTTCTGAATACGTGGTAATCGTTTTAGTGTAGGTGTCCCTTCCATCCTGTATACGATTTTACTTTTACGCATAAGTATATTATTGGTTTCTTAATATCTACTATGAAAATATTATGATACTGGCTGTTTACAAAAGATTGACCAACTACTTTAGTAGACGCTAGGGGAAAATGTGGACAAAAGAGCGTCACTATATGGGATATATCTAACCGTGGGTGTCTTTAAAGGTGACGTGAAGTAAATCAAGAGCTTGGCACTAATGGGCTGTACTGTCTTTGTGACCATACAATAAACGCTTTGACCTTTCACTGTAGTGGTTATTTTCAGTAGTAGATACCCAAGCTGATGTCTTCAATTGTTTAGGTTTCGTATTCAAGGGATAAAAATATAAACCCTTATATTACGCTTACACCGTTGGTGTGTCACATGATTGTATTTTAACACGGTTTTATTAGCTTCACTTGTAACTAACTATGTAAATTAGACGTTAAAGACCCGTTTCCCGGTTTCCGATTGAGCCGAAATTTTGCATGTGTTTAGTTTTTTTTTCTGTGTGTTTAGTTTGAATGACAATGCATAGGTGGTTAAGTGACGTCATTTTAAATCCAATATGGTGGAGTCCCAAACATGGCGGACAATTTTTTTTTTGCATTCCTAAGATAGAATAAGAATATTTAAGATTAAGAATAATTTAGTTGTTATGATATTGGTATCAAATGTAAGGGTTTGCTGAGAAGAATACGAAACATAAAATGACGTTACCCTAAAGCGTGTTTTTTAATCGTCTTCTTAGCGTGTCGATGGAATTGAGAATTGAGCCACTAGCCACTTTTAAATTATAATATTATTTTATTGAACCATAGTATACAGTTAGTATTTTTTTTTTGTAAAATAAGTTAAAATCGCGGCATTTTCCAAAATCGATGCACACTTAGGGATGCTCCAGGAAAACGTCTAACATCAAAACAAAATTTAGACATATTTGTAATTAATTTCAAGCGCTGATATTCGGCCTCGCTTACGAAATAAAACTGGAGTTTGGGTTGCTTTAATAGCAGAGTGGAAGGGTTCCTGGAAAACGGTGATGGTACATCATTATCGTCAGCCGGTCTCCAGGATTTCCTTCATAAATAACCGGTTATTAAGCAAATGTCAGTCCGTTGACGGGGAAGATATTAATATTAATTTGTTTTGAACTAAACTGTAGTTACACGTAAAGCATTCCCGAATAAAGTCCTTAATCTACTTATACTAATATTACAAGGAAGTAAAATTTGTTTGTAAGTTTGTATGTAGAGCGTAATCTTTGGAACTGCTAATCCGATTCCGAAAATTCTTTCACCATCGACAACCTACATTACCCCCGAGTGTCAGAGCTCACATTTAAAACGTTCCCGTGGGTTAATTTGCTTACTTAACGGGAGCGAAGCCTGAGCAAAATCCAGGTTTGATATTAAAAACCGAACCAAATTCCGTTTCATAGTTTAACAGAACAACGTAGTTACATAGACAAATGTAAAAAAACAAATTTAGTTTTTAATAACATGTGCAAACAGCCCTTTCATGTATCTCCACTATTTCTCTCTCTAGCGTCTTCAACCAACTATCAATTCGCACTAACTTATGCAATTTGCATCGCGGAGATACCTCCGGTGACATCTGCGAACCTAAGTACCTACCCACTCAGATGTGTAGGTTGAATGCGACGCTTATTGGCTGCAAATTGGCTACGACAAATGTTGGAGACTGGGAATATTCTAGACTCCAGTGTTGTTCAATTTGCGGAGCTGCTACAAGTTAATATTCCTAACAGTTTGGTGATCGACTGCCCGATTAACTGACTGCTAGAGATTGCAATGCCTACATTACCGTAGCTAATAATTCACCGAACCTGAATATTAAAAATGTTATGCAAATATTTAGAACTAGCTTTGCCCATCGCTCGCCTTATGGTCGCAAATTGACCCATGGAAACGTTTTAAATATAGCCTATGATACACGGACATAATGTAGCTTCCCGTTAGTGAAAGAATTTTCAGAATCGGATCAGTAGTTCCGTAGATTACCCCCTACATACATATTCATAATATTAGTAAATAGTACCTATAGAGTAATTCCACAAAAAAGATGTTGAGATGGTGTTGTTGGATCCTACATTCAAGCCAAGATATTTTTCGCGGAATTACAACTTAATAATTGCAAAACTTTTTATGCCATGGATTTCCGCCTAGTTCCGTTAAGTAACGCCTGATTCCATAAGTCCATCATAATTTCAGGCCGGAATCACCCACCGTTGGGCATGGGCCACCCCTTTCTACTGCCATTCTTCTCTGTTCGGTGCGTCCCTTAACCATCTGTTTCCATCTTCTAATATATAAAATTCTCGTGTCACAGTTTTCGTTGCCATACTCCTCCGAAACGGCTTGACCGATTTTGATGAAATTTTTTGTGCTTATCCGGTATCTATGAGAATCGGCCAACATCTATTTTTCATCCCCCTAAATGTTAGGGGTAGTCCACCCCTAAATTTCTTTTTTATTTTTTAGACAAAATCTAGGAAATTATTTATATGGCAAAACAACGTTTGCCGGGTCAGCTAGTAACTTATAAGAAGCTAAATAATGAGGTAGGTACCGCAGCTACCAAAATAATGGACTAAATCATTAAGTCTTCCCAAAAGATTGTTAAGTTTAAGTTTAATTACATTGCTAGCATTTGAAACTATTAGATTATCTACACAAGGTGTAGTTTTGCATCCTCGTCAAAATTCAGGAGGTTGTCATGGAAGACGTAAATAATCAATATAAATTACGGCACCTAGTCAATAATAATAAAAGTTACATTTTTTTGTTGTTTTAATTTGACACTTTTTCAGAATTAAGCCCTTTCCAAAAGAGGAAAATCATCCGTTTATCGAATAAACGTCTGCGTTTGTTTGTGTGTGTGAAAGCGCGGTTATATGGCTAGTAATAGACGGGCCGCGTTTTAATACGGGTGGTGGTGTATACTTATCGATTTCCGATATTAAGAAAAAAAAATAAAAAAAAATTACCTACCCATTTTATTATTGGGTCGAGAATCAATAGCATAGATACATCCTTGAATTTGACGAGGATGCAAAGCAACACCTTGTATACATAATTGGTGAAAGTCATGAATCATCTGCCTAGCCTTTTTTTTTATTATGTTGGGGTCGGCTTCCAGTCTAACTGATGCAGCTGAATACAATTATTTTACATAGAGGGATTGCCTATCTGACCTCCAAAACTCAGATAATTCTGGGTAATACGATACCCCTTGGTAAGACTGGTTGTCAGACTTACACCATTCATGAATATGGCACTATAATTAGAACCATCCTCATCAACATACATAGTAATAATCATAAAATACGCCTAGCTCAGTCCCAAAAACATAATCAAACCAATTGATCCCTTTCACAAAACAGAGCACAAGATGGCTGACAGCTATTGTTAATATAACCGGTGACGGATCACTCGGCAACCCTTTTCTATTAGCAGAGAAACAAATGAATATGGATTAATTAATATCTCTCCAATTGTGCCGACGTCGGTTGTAGCTTGTGGAACTAATTTATGGAGGGATAAAGCGTGGGTTACAGTGAGAGATGAGTGAACTTAGCTTCGCCCACTTTTCAGCTGAATGAGCTGACTTTGGTCTACAATCCACTTGAGGACACTCAAGGGGGGTTTGAATCAAGTTTTTCTTAGTTACATTTACCTTGTCACACGTCTGTGGGCATTTTCGCAGAGATGTGTGATAAATTCTAGCTTAGTTGAATTTCGCTGAATTTTGTACACATCTTGGTCGACATATCAATAAGATAATACCTATATGATATTCAAGTTAAGTTATAACGAGTGTAAAAACACACTTAACTGTACTATTCGATGCACGCATCAGCACAATGTTTTGATTGCGTGGTGTGTTACACTAAGCGCTACCGTTAACAGTGATTTTTCATACCAAAAAAAAAGTTGTTTCCCAGCAACAGCGCAGGGTTACTTAGTTTGTTGTACATTCAACTATGTGATGGCTCTTTTACACCTTTGTTTAAGCTGTTCACACCGCGAAAAACAGCTCAACTATGAAATGATGCAGTAAGTAACTGAGTTTTTTTACCGCCAGTAATTATGTGAGCTAAGCTAAGCCTTAGCTAAGCTAAGTTAGTTTAGCTCGTGGTGTGGCCTTCGCATATTCCGAAGCGATGACACGAGTCGATTACATTTGCATGTATTTTCGATAATCCTGAGTTTAGGAGGCTGTTTCTGATATTTATAACACTTGGGATTATTTGTTTTGAACTTAAATGTTGATGAAGTTATAAATCAAGCCTAATTTTATTATTTCACTATTAGTCAGATTCTTGCCTGTCCCTGATTGCCTACAACATTAACTTAATTACTGTCGTCAGTTTTCACTGCCTTCATGATTTCTATGGCTACCTCGATGTGCACTTCCGAATTCCTGTGGGATATCTTGGCCATTATGAAAGGAAACTTCAGTTTTAAAATGGAAAATTTACTTGATTAATTATGATATTGATATTGAAAAAAAAAAAGATTCTCCTACCAAATAAAAAAAAACTTTTAAAAATCTAATAAACCCTCACTTGTATTCTCATCAATCAATTTGTAAAATAAATGAATACGATCTCCTTTTAATCAATGTGTCAATCTGTACTCAGCTTGCGACCCATAATAATTATTTTTTAAAGAAACATAATGACTGACGGTTGAAATCATAATTATACAAAGACATTCAAATATTTACGAGCGATGGACGGGACAAGACGAAGAAAATCGTAATTCAATACTTGTTACTACTTGGTAACAAATCGTTGTGTCTAGTGTCATACGCCCGCTTGTCAGGTAGCATTCGTGTGTCAAAATCGAAAATGTTCGGGATCAAAATTTTTGTATGAAAATATTCCCAACGTCCTCTCTATTAGTCTTTTAAATATCTTTGTAATTATATTATGTAAAAGAAAGTGCTTTTCATAAAACGTATCAACTGATAATCGAATTTTGATAAGTAATTGAGGTTTTTTTTTTTCAGATTATTTTTTTATTAATTTTTCTTTTATTACCTCCATGCCCCATGTACTATGCAATCCATCCATCGTCACAATGTTTTGAGTGCGCTACATTGAGTCTTACCGAAAAACGTGATTTAAAAAAAAACCGACTTCCAAAAATAAAACAAAAAAAGTGGAAAATATCTTTACTTTTGGAAGTCGGTGACTATTGTTTGTTTCATTGACTTTTTTGGCACCGACTTCCAAAAGTTATTTTCCACTTTTTTTTTTGGGAGTCGGTTATTTTTTTGGAAAAAAGTTTTTATTTTACCCTTTTTAGTTATCGTATCACACACAAATCCTTTTCAAGTATCAATTTCGCAATTTCTTTTACTTGAATGACATATTTTTTCCAGCTATTTTGATTTAAAAACCAAACTACTGAACCGATTTTGATGTAATTTCTATGGCACCAATCGGGAAGTATATCCTTTCAGACAAAAGAAGAATTTTTCAAATCGATTCATAAATGACGAAGATATGAGGTAATAAACACAAAAAAAAATACAACCGAATTGAAAACCTAATCCTTTTTTTGAAGTCGGTTATAAAAAGTCGTCTCGTCATCTTTGCGCATTACTTATTTAGATGTAGGTACAGAATGCTTGGTTGACGGCTTCGTGAAGGGTCCGTTTAGACCTTGTATTAAAAATATTCTTAATCTGACCTCCATAACCCGTTTTGTACGGAGTAATACGACACCCCTAGATAAAACTGGTTGTCAGACTATCGGTCCACTGTCTTCGTCAGTCGTCTACGGTTTATCGTGCGTTCCAAGGCACGGAGGAAACTTGGTAAGTAATGGGTGGTCACCCATCGGCGCGGCTTAACCTGAAGATCGAGCCGCGCATCTGTTATTAATTAGCAAGACCTGGTAAAAATCATTTTCCGAAAAAAATGCTAAAATTATTTATTGCATTATTTTTTTTAACGAAGCCGATGGTTTAAAACATAACATATTATACCATCCAGCCAGTATATTCTAATACCATCCGTATGAGGATATACCCTCATTCCGTCAGTTACGTTTAAATCCTTTAAATAGGAGATGAGCATATTGACGTCAATAGGGCACAAATCGAGGCTGTTTTTGAGAAATTCCTAATGTAAAACGCGTAACACTTTAACGCTGCCAATGTTGTTTTGCTAACAGCTATTTACATAATGGAGTCCTAGATAACACGTATACAAATATTTAAGTAACTATGTAAATTTCGTTAATGGTTCCCTTTTACAAAATTATAAATTACTTAACTCTAAGGGATTGTTATCATAACATAACGCCTGTAATCCCCGAAGGGTTAGGCAGAGGTGAGATTTCGCCAGTTATGTTTAAGTCTCATGTAATAGGGGGCGAGCCTATTGCCATCAACCCGGAACTAATGCAGACTCCGTGGCTACAACTGAGAAATTCTTGATTGAAAAACCCATCAACAATTTTCCCGACCTAAGAATCGAACCCAAGGCCCCAAGTTGTCGCAATTGCGACTAACCTAACTAATATTATAAATATTAAAGTAAGTTTAAACGTTTGTTTGTTTTTCACGCTGTTACAGCTGAACGGATTTTAATATTTGGCATACGAATACACCATAACCTGGACACAGAATAGTTTTTTTATACGGGTTACAAGTTCCAGTGGCACAATTTCCGATCTCCACGAAAACGAAGACACGTGCAAATTCTACAACGTAATATTCCGTTACAAGATAGTCTCGTCATAAAGGAGTTTATAATAATTATACGAAGCCTAATCTTATCTCCGACGAATTAGATATATACGTGCCTCCGTACTCCGCACAGTTCTCATCTCTGCTACATCTAGTTAGGCCCGAGTAAGGGTGTGCGCACTGTGCGGCCACCACACATTGAAAGATTATTTCAGGAAAAAGTCATTCAATGGGATTAAATTAATGAAGTTTGAGGGTTGTATAGATAATTGTAATGATTATAATTCTGTAAATACATGTTTTACGGCCACAAATCATATTTTGTTCAACATACAGTCTGACACTGATCGGTGAATTATTGCAGAAAATTATATAATAATATAAATATAAATATATTTTTTCTCTTTCTTCTTCTTCTTACTAGGCTTTTACGATGCACACTGTTTATCTGTTTTCTTTTAACTTTTTTTTTGTGAATTTGTGGACGATGTTGTGGGTTACATGTGTAGTAACATAAATATGTAATAGATTGTATATAAATGTATTTCTAAGTATTGTGCTAATGTAAGGATCTCTAGTTAAGCTTGGCATGTAACTGTTTTTTGTCCCTAACAAATAAAATAAAATAAAATAAAATAAAATGAAATAAAAATGTAAGAAAATTTGAATTTCGCGGGATACCCTGGCGCTTCTTGACAAGTGATAAGAGGTTGGTGTAGCTATATCTTGTGTATATGTAATGACATTCCAGCGCATGTCGCATCTAGTTAGACTGGAAGCTAGTCTCACCATTGCTGGCGAAAGGTTGGGTGGATAATGAGATTGGTACTTAGACTTGTGTATTGGCACTTGTACGTTGCATGGACTAATGTGCAAGGTAACATAAATTTGTTAGCGAAACCGTAAACACAAACGTGATAATTATGATGATTTTTTTTGGCGCCGTTTGTGCACTTAAATTACGAGATTAGGAAATCTGTTTTTATTAGGTTTACCGTGTTTAGATATCCCGTCTTTGGAGTTTCACCTACTAATTTGATTTAGCCCTGTTTAATCAATCAAATTATACTGCTCTGGATTTCCTTCACTTTGTACCTTCTAGCTAAATATTAGGTTACATATTTGATTTTCAAACTACCAACGAATGAGCGTCCTGGGCGCGATCTCTAGGTCGAGCTAAGTCTTATTTGTCGTAGAATTTAATAGAAATTTGGATATTCCATTAGAAAATTGTTAGTAGCAGTGTGAGCTCTGTACGTGTTCCCAGTTAAATCAAAGTCAAACACATTGACTTATATATTACTGGCGTAAGGACCGGGCCAACTGCGCAACAAAATGGCACCAGCGCGCTGGCCCTAAAAATGACAGTTTAGGGCCAACGCGACTCGGTTGTCATTGCGAGTTTTGCTTGTCATTTGCTTGTCATAATTATGTCTAGTTGCGTGGTAAAAGGCTACAAAAATGACGATACAATTAATATTTAAAAGGCACATGGGATATCGTATCATCGATAAGTAACCTTATATTACTTTCGTTACATTTAAATTATTAAATAAACACATTTTTAATGTGGCCGTCAGCACGCGCGGTGTAACGGCTCTCACGTAGTTCGTATGTGTTATGACAGATTGCTATTTGACAGATCGCTATTTTTGCTTGTATGAAGATGGCTTAGGTAAAATATTTAGACGGGCGTATCCTTCCTTTTGAAATCATCGGTCAAACCATTTTATTTTTATAAGCTTCATCTGTTACTTAGGTACTTACTATACGGGGTGGAAGGGACACCGACGTCAAAACGAGAACCAAATACTCAGTGCACATGGAAATTTTTCGTCGGTTATTATAAAAAAAAAAATTGCATAAGAATATAGGTACATGTATGCAAAAATTTTCTCAGCAAACCCTTTTATTCCATACCCGTAACATGGGAATGCATTCAAAATAACTAGTCTGCCATCTTTAGGAGTCCGCCATATTGGATTTAAATTGGAGTGACTTAGCTAACCATGCATTGTCATCCAAACTAAAATATGTACTTATGCAAACTTCAGCTCAATCGGAGACCGGGAAGTGGGTCATAATTAGTTTCAAGTGAAGCTAATAAAAGTCTGTTCAAAGGGACTTACATGGATATCATTTAATTGTGCTTTACAGAATAGCATCAACCTAAAAAATATTTCTCGGTTTTTATCGATACACAATTTCTCGATACCGTCAAATATGCCAACTTTGCCAATCAAGGTATCTTTGTCCTTAAATAAATTTACAAGCAAATCCGCTAACATAGGACACAATTTTTAGTTTTGTGGCAAAAATTATTACTTGGGTGTTAAGCTTAACTAAAATTGCGTCATATGTAAGCGAATTTGCTTATAAATTTATTTTAGGGCAAAGATACCTTGATTGGCAAAGTTGGCATATTTCACGGTACTCGTTTTATCGATACTGTATTGAATCGATAGTCGATTTTATGTAAACAATCGCATCAGCAAATTGATTACGTAACTTCGAACATCAATCTGACTAACCATCCAACCGTATACACTGCAAAAGGCTAAACTTTGAAAATCAATTTCAACCCTACACAGTACAAACTAAAATTGATTTTCCCTTTTCCGGTATTAGTGTCGTTTTGCTCTTATTCATCAAACGCATTAATTAAACCTTTTAATTGATTAATCTGTTCTTTTGTTGCGTTTCGTCACGTGTTGGTGATTATTGGGGTGATTAGATCGGAAGGGGTGTTTGGGTTGTTATGTTGACAACGAAGGGATTTATGTATAATGGAATAGAATTACAGGTTAGAAGGGTTGTTTACAACATGGACACGTCTGTTTATGGTTGGTATCTATCAATATTAATGAAATATCGGACATCAACAAGGTTTCCTGTTGTTAAGCTCAGGCTAAACAATTAAACCCGTATCTATAAACAAGTCAAAGTGATAACTTACTTGAGTAAAAGCCATCATTATTTAAGATACCAATTTTATTCTGTAATTTAGTTATTGCTTTAAGTTAGAACTGTCAATAGTTAGAATTCTTAGCTTTGCTTTCTTTGACGGTTCTTACTTGCTTTTAAATTCTTGTCTATTGCATGAAATGTTTGCATATGTAATTAATTTAACTTGACTATTATGGGTGTTATTGTTGAGTATTCAGCCTCATTTTCTAGGTCTGCAGACAATAAGATCTTGGAGAGTGAAAATATTTTTTGAAGATATATTGGAGAAAGGGTATATAGTTACCACTACTGACATGCCAAAACGCAACATCTATAAACGAAGTAATTGATAACATAACATAACGCCTGTAATAATAGCAAACCCACATTTTGTAAGTTATGTTTATGTCCCATGTAAAAGGGGCTAGCCTATTGCCATCAACCGGGGACAAATCCAGACTCCGCGGCTGTTACTGAGACATTCCTGATCGAAAAACCTAATAACACTTTACCCGACGCGGGAATCGAACTCAGAATGAGGCAGTCTAATAGTTAAAATTAAGTCTCATAATAATTGATGTTCCCAAATAAAAACATAAAGTACAATTCCGATAAAATAATCAAAGCAGAGCAGTACAGTATTAGAACGCAAAACCCAGCATTTTTCAATTAGACAAATAGCTCTTGCTCCAGCGGTACTGGTAACTGCGCATTACTAGGAATCTATCTCATTGTTATATACCTAGAAACTTCATCAGAATAATATTATAAATCGCCTTTGAAACACGGTTAATTAAATCTAGCTTCAGTAATAAAATTAATTGTGGAAGCGTTGGTTCGGGGAAGTGGTACGTTCAAACAGCTGTGCTAGGATCAAGAATTTTGGTCGTACTGTATTTTATTGATTTACCTAAGTGAAGGAAAAAATATATGTAATCGTATCATCATCATATTTACCTAGCCTTTTACCAACTATGTTGGGATCGGCTTCCAGTCTAACCGGATGCAGCTGAATATCAGTATTTTACATGGAGCGACTGCCTCTCTGACCTCCACGACCCAGTTAGTACTAGGTAATACGATACCTTGTGCTAAGACTGGTTGTCAGACTTTCGGACCACTATCTACCTGTAACGACTGTCAAAGATCTACAAATGACAGCCGGGACCAACGGCTTACAATATTTTATGTACCTATATTCCGTATTATGTACTTGTTTGCGTCTCAAATCGCTTCTAAAATCGATTGTCAATAAGCAATTGGATAATGTGTTTGATTCTAAAAGTGGTGCTCTTTTGGACCCTGGGCATGATGCGCACTGTCAGTATGTTTTCCTCTATGAAGCCTTGAAACTTGCAATCGAAGAAGAAGATGTACTTCCTTGTGATTTAAATGAGCCACAACCAGAACTAAGCCAGATCGACATCGTGTTTCTACCTATTCTTTCAGATTAGTAACACTTTGGCACAACCCGAGCCAGAAGTTTGTAAGCTTCGCTTCATGCCAGTAAATAAATTAAAACAGACCAAGTGCACGGAAGTCCCAGAAGTCTCTCAAAAATTAAATATTAAATCTTATTCAAACCAATTTTCGTTGAAAGTTTTTTTATGTTCTACGAACACATTTTTGAATTTTCCTTCGGTTACATGATGCCACCCACCCCTATTTTTATAATTCGTAACACATCACTTTTGTGTAGCGGTTTATAAAATACACCCGCTCTCCAAATTTGAACTGTGTGGTGGCAAACTGCAAACAGTCTCGGAGTAAAAGTTTTTGCCATCTGGCAACGGAACCCTAAAGAGCTACAATACTACAAAACAAGGTTACACGAGAAAATCAATAAACATTCGATTAGACGCCGACAATTTCTCCAACACTTATTAAATTATGATCTAGTTCTCGAGAAACTCGACACATGTGTAATGTCTATAGCGTACGGCACACGAGACACGTGTCTCGGGGACAAAGCAGCACGTGCTTGACTTACACCCAATCATCGAATGTTTGTTTGTCTGTACTACGGAGTAGTGGGCCTGACCTATATACTTATGTTGCCATGGAATCTGTTCTGCACATATTTCTTTACAGGAAACACCAGAAAGTATTTTAGAACCTTCACTTTGATTTAAATTGTGATTGACATGGTACAAACTTATATGTATAACTTTGTGTATGCCTCATATACTACAATCTCCTTTTTATGAAATAAAATTTATCTTATCTTATCTTAAATCTAATTAATAACATTTCATTTTCGAAAACAAGTAGTTATTTTTAGGTATTATTTTGTACCCTAACACAATTATGTCCTATTTAACCTAAGGGTTGACTGGTAGAGAAAGCTTTGTGGCATTAAGTCCGCCTATGTACCACTATTGTACATGAAATTTAAATAAATTTATAATATAATTTTCACTGTGTGAATAGTTTTGGAAGTTCTTTATAATTTATTAAACAATAGCTTCTGCACGCAACTTCGTCTACGTGAACTTAAGTGTTGGGTTCAGAGAGTTTACCGGAATAAAAAGTTTTAACCTATCTGTGCGGCAAATTTCATCCAAATCCGTTCAGTCGTTTTTGCTTGATTGAGTAACAAACACATTTACACCCAATATTAGTACGAGTTATGTCCTAGCTTTTGCCTCCGGCTTACCACGCCGAAATTAACCCACGGTAACGTACCAACCCGAGATAAAAGTATAGCATATTGTTTACGCGAGTTAGCTAAATAACGCGATCGATTTGAAAATTGGTTGTTACATTGATTGCAGTCGCACTGCCTTAGAAAAAATTAAAACTACTGCTACTACTGCTTTGGAAAAAATTACAGTGCGTGTAAGGAAAGGATTGCACAATACCTTAAAATTCTCGTCACTGTCCTTCTGAGCGTCGAGCACAACACACACGACGAAAACACACAAATTTTTCGAATTTCTTTAAGAGGCCTATTACAAAAAAAAACGCGAAATTGCGAGGTTTTCTCGCTGAAATTGTGTGTTATCCGTTCGTTGTTTGAAATAACAATTACTTGTTAAAAATAGTTCGTTTCCTTTACTACAGTAATAGTAAAGCGAATTTGAGATAAATTATTAATTTATTCAGTAATAATCACTCTCCCGATGCATGTTTAGACAAAAACTCACGGAGACGTGATCTGGGAGCTCTAATTTGTAGATTCTATTGAATATAGACCATCAAAATATTTTTTTCATCTTACAAATATCCCCAACTTCAATAATGATTTAATACATTTTCGTTATATGCCTTTATTGTAAAGAAAAATAAATTGGACCTAATTCAATTATTGACCAAAAAGACTTCGAAACAAGCCCCGATATCTCTGAAATTGTACATCATTTTGACGTAATATTTATACCAAAATAATCTTCAACATTTGCCTAAACCATAGTATTTGTTTATTTCTTTTAAATCACTACTATTATTTTTAATGGATTAAATATTTATATTATATCCGACTTCCAAAAAAAAAAAACACTAAAAAAGTGGAAAATAACTTTACTTTCGGAAGTCGGTGACTATTGTTTGTTTCATTGACTTTTTTGCCACCGACTTCCGAAAGTAAAGTTATTTTCCACTTTTTTAGTGTTTTTTTTTTGGAAGTCGGTTTTTTTTTGGAAAAAAGTTTTTATTTTACCTTTTTTAGTTATCATATCACACACAAATCCTTGTCAAGTATCAATTTCGCAATTTCTGTTACTTGGATGACATATTTTTTCCAGCTATTTTGATTTAAAAACCAAACTACTGAACCGATTTTGATGAGATTTCTATTGGAAGAATTTTTCAAATCGGTTCATAAATGACGAAGATAAGAGGTAACATACACAAAAAAAAAACTTCCGACGAATTGAGAACCTCCTCCTTTTTGAAGTCGGTTAATAAATTACCGCGCATCATGGTTTATCTATGTATGTCCCGGTCAGCCACTGACACGTGAAAGCATGACAAACAAATGAACAAACTCATTTTCAATTATTAGTCAGAATCCTATTAGGTTACCAAGCTAGCCTGGACGTTTGAGTGGTTTTCAATTAAGTATGGTAACAGTTACCCTAAACAAGCCAGCTATATCTAGTTGATTAAATATACATACTTGAAGGGATATGGGAAACTCTGCGGTCGGAATATAGAGGAGCATCTACTGCTAATGTACATATGTGCTATGTTAATGTACGTGTGTACGATACACGGTCTATGTCTGCGGTGTACATACAAGGTGTTGTTTTGCATCCTCGTCAAATTCAAGGTGGTATCTATCCTAATGATTCTCGACCCGAATCAATAATAAAATGGGTAGGTATTTTTTTTTTATTTTTTTCTTGATAT
The DNA here is from genome assembly GCA_964057025.1 of Standfussiana lucernea. Classification (NCBI taxonomy): domain Eukaryota; kingdom Metazoa; phylum Arthropoda; class Insecta; order Lepidoptera; family Noctuidae; genus Standfussiana; species Standfussiana lucernea. The sequence goes on along the minus strand of OZ059806.1, from coordinate 11,704,390 downwards.
GGGAAATCGATAAGTGTACACCAGTATTAAAACTTGGCCCGTCTAATACTAGCCATTTAACCGCGCTTTCACTCACACAAACAAACGCAGACGTTTATTCGATAAACGGGTGATTCTCATCTTTTGAAATGGGCTTCATTCTGAAATAGTGTCACATTAAAACATCTAAAAAAATCAGCGTTTTTTATTATTGACCAGGTACCTTAATTTATATTGATTATTTACGTCTTCTGTGACAACCTCTTGAATTTTGACGAGGTTGCAAAACTACACCTTGTATTCATAGCAATGTATGGTTTACAGCACATTCATAGCGGTTACGATACGTAGTAGGTACAGGTAGAATAACATCACACTTTGCTTAATCATTTCATTTCATTTCTCCCACAGATCGAACACCAATAAATTATTTTCCGACAAAACGTACATCGGTGAAATGAACTGGTGGCCTTCTATGACGATTTAAAGCAGGAATGTTTTAGTATTATTCCAGCGTGGGAAAAAGATGGCGCTAGACATCCTGTATAGCTCTGGCTCTTTCTCACACCGGATTGACATTAAAACATTCTTGCTTTAAGACGTCATGGTAGGACACGTGGTCAATTCTTTGAAGTTTTCAATTATGTGTAGTTTTGCTGTACAATAAACAGCGCTACCTAACGCTAACTACCGGACTACCATGGTTTCGCCAGCTATAGTATCTGGGTGGAAAAACACAATAGAAATTCTCGCGTGTAGTTAATATTCGAGTCCGCGTTTCACTGAATGGTCAGTTTCTGTCACTTGCTAGTCTGAATCATCAAGGAAATTGGCGAATAAAATGAAGCAACGACTCAGGGAAACTGACCTAATCGCGTTTATTTGCGTACCACACACAAATTATAATTTAAAAATTAAAAAAAAAAAAACAGCTGTTCCATATATTTTGACCGTTTAGTGTAGTTATTGCACTTATGTAGGACACGGCATATTATTTTTTAAATTACCGCTGTGATGTGCTGATACGATGGACTGTATGATGTACTGATAGGATGTACTGTATGATGTACGGCTGAAAAACCAGTCTAATCAGACCTTACCGTAGGTATCAGTAGGAAGCTTATGGCTATCTAGAAAGAGAAAGAATCTACTTACGTCTCACTCTGACAGTGGGTCTCTTGAATGCTGTGCGGAGGTACGGCATCGCCATCACCAGTTCGATGTGAGGGGGCGCTGGCAACTGTAATGAAAGTAGTACTTATTATCACAGTCTATGAGATATGAAGAAGAAATACTAATTGACTGCCTCTTTGGTCTATTTATTTCCGATTCCCGGGTCGGGCAAAGTATTATTGGGTTTTTCGATCAGCAATTTCTTAATAACAGCCACGGAGTCTGGATTGGTGCCCGGTTGATGGCAATAGGCTCGCCCCCTATTACATAAAATAAATAAATGAGTGATATAACCAAATATAATAATAAATAACAAATTTCAATAAAAAGCAATGATATAATAAAATAATCTACTTAATTTCCAATTTCCTTTAGTCTTACGGAATTAAACGGTTTAAATAATAAAAATGCACCCATTAAATAAAATATAACTGGAATATCATAATATTATAAATAGATAGAATATAGATACGAATGATATAATCAAATATAATAATTAATTTCTTAATAAATTAACACACAACACAAAAACACAATAAAAAAAAACAGTCTACCTAATTTAATAGTGTGTTATGGAAAGTTGATAAAAGCGCTCTTCCTCTCTCCTACCTATTTATCTAATTTTGCTGTGCCCGACAGGGTCCATAATTGTTTCTTCTTAATTGTATTTTACCACCTGTATATGTACATTATGGATTGCAATAAATAATTTGAATTTGAATATAAATGAGACTTAAACATAACGGGCGAAATGTGGGTGTACAAACGGGTACACCTCTGCTTTACCCTCCGGGGATTAGAGGCGAGATGTTACGTCATGTTCTTTATAATTTTATATATAACTTAAACTCTGCGCTAAAAGCCATTAGCAAAAGCTCTATCACACAATGCACTTACATATAAAAGGTTTTCGATAAAACACATTAAGGGACTTCATTTTATTATAATAATGTCATTTTCATGGTCAACTTACCGTTTTCGTTATTGCCGTCATCCACTCCCTTTAGTAAGCAATAAAAAAGAGAATTAAATATTAATTAATGCTGTTAGCATATACATATTATATAAGAGCGCGCATGCCGCTCAATCACACTCGCCCAAAAAGGTTTGCTATTTCACCAAGCATCGTATGGGAAAGCGAGATGCACATGTTTTTGCTGCCAAGGAATGTTTATAATCCTTAGAGAAAAAGGTTATTACAAAAAAAAATATATAATTATATATATATATTAATATACAAGGTGTTGGTTTGCATCCTCGTCAAATTCAAGGAGGTAACTATGCTAATGATTCTCGACCCGAATCAATAATAAAACGGGTAGGTAATTTGGTTCCCTATCCATTTGCATAAAATTTTAAGACCTAATATAACTTAGCATAATTTTGTTTGGCATAATTATATTTTCGCATAATATAATTACGCATAACAGCTTACGCATAATTTTTTTAAGCATAATTTCTCTAACCATAATAATGATTAAGCATAATATCCTAAAGCATAAATTTATTTACGCATAATGATATTAAAACATAGCATACAGCATGCAAGCAATAAGCATACAGCATGCAAGCAAGCATACAGCATGCAAGCAAGCATGCAAGCAAGCATGCAGCATGCAAGCGAGCATGCAACATGCAGCAGGCAGGGTTTCTGTCACGGCTCCGGCGCTGCGGGCCTCCAGCGGCCCCGCGCGTGCTAATCGTCACAGACGGCTTTCGCTCACCAGCTCGCTCGCAGCCGCCTGCTCCTCAGCCCGCAGGCCGCCTCGCCCCTACGCGCCTACGCGATTTTAAATTACACTCTAGGGGTAGGACAAACAAGACTACGTGGAGTCGGTTTTGCAGCAATTCGGTTCTGTCACTAATTTTTGTTGCACAGCATATTAAATTTTTAAGGCATTAGGCACTTAGGCATTAGTCTTTAAGATGATTATGCCAACATAAAATGTATGCCTAAAAAAATTATGCCGAAGTATTATTATGCCAAAACAAATTGTGCCAAAATCGTTATGCCGAAGTATATTAGGACAAAGAACATTATGCGAAAAGAAGGGATCCCGGTAATTTTTTATTTTTTTCTAAATATCGGAAATCGGTAAGTGTACAACACCATCCATATTAAAACGCGGCCCGTTTAATACTAGCCCTGTAACCGCGCTTTCACACACACAAACAAACGCAGACGTTTATTCGATAAACGGGTGATTCTCCTCTTTTGAAAAGGGCTTCGTTCTGAAATAGTGTCAAATTGAAACAACTAAAAAAGCAGCGTTTATTATTATTGACCAGGTACCGTAATTTATATTGATTATTTACTTCTTCTATGTCAACCTCCTGAATTTTGACGAGGTTGTAAAACTACACCTTGTATATCATTGCGAATAAGTTTTATAGTAATAATTTTTTATACATTTTATATATGTCGGAGAAAGCGATAACTTTTAAACATCAAGTTGCTGATTTGACCATTGTAGTAGGGGTAAACGCCGTGACGTCAGATGTTGTTTTAATGGCGGCACGTGGACAGAGTCGTTTTGTAGAGTGGGGATTGTGCCGAGATCACTTTTGCTCGGAACTCCAACCAAGTCACTCCTTCAGAACGAAACTGTCGGTTTGCCCATTTTGTGGAGATTATTTGTTAGTGTTATTTAATGTAAATTTGTGAAAATAATAAACTGTGATTTTTGTGTACCGAAACCGAAACTATTATTTTAACATTTCATCATGAACCCGGTACCACCGAACCCTAATGACAACGGCGCTATCGCTCAGCCATCGCTTACGCCGTCATATAATATAATTGCAGCCTGGGTTTGTGACAAAGTTGATGGCAATTGACTCGCTCACTAATACATGGGACTTAAGGTGGAAGCGCCAGGGTAGCCCGCGAGATTCAAATTTTCTTACGTTTTTTGCAATTTGCCGGTCATTGTCAGGCTGTACATTGAACAAAATATGATTCGCGGCTGTAATAGGTATTTAGTTACAGAATTATAATCATTAAAATCATCAATACAACCCTCAAAGTTCATACAACCCCATTGAGTGACTTTTTCATGAAATAGTTACTAGTGATGATTTTTTTGCAAAAAACGTAAGAAAATTTGAATTTCGCGGGCTACCCTGGAGCTTCCACTTTAAAAGATGACTGGAGAAGCCTCAGTACATTTTCAATGACACACACCGGTAAGGCGACGGAACGTAATTTTACACTATGTTTGGTCATCACCAAACAGGAGGGTCTGGCAAAGCTCTTCGAGCACAGGCAGACGGAAAGTCAGTGTCGGTCAAAGATGTAATTCCCTGGAGACTCAATAAAAATGTATCGGTTATAAATGTAACCGCGGCAATTATTTGAATCCTTGGATGGGTCGCGCGAAAAAGTGTTTGCACTCAGAAGAGTAATAAGAGTAATAGTATAAGCCATTCGAATCCGAATGGAACGCGAGATACAAATTTTCAGCAAAGTTAATTTGGCAATAGGCTCGCTCCTCAAAACATGCGACTTAAACATAACTGGCAAAATGAATGTGTAAAAACGTCGATTTTATAAAAATTATAATACTCGTTTCACATATATTATTTTCACGATTATAAAAATGTATTCATTATATATTAATGGTGATGATGGATTATACCGATTGTCCTTGTTGCAAACAATTTAATTAAAATGCCAAAGCATAATACTACGAGCATGTTCGATTTATAAATCGACGTGTTTACGTTACGTTTACACCGCTTGCGCTAAGGCCCTAGAACTAATTACTAAGAACGTCATCGGAGTCGTGGCTTTTAAAGGAAAACTACTTACGTGAGCTTGTTTACGTCGGTAAGTGCGGCTTTCGTGTTTTAAAGGTCATTTATACGAGGAGAGTTTCTTGCGTCGCATAAGGAGAATGTGGAAAGGATATCAAAAGTTGACTCGTGTTACTTTAATTGGTTTGACGATACGATGCAATATTACATTGCGGAATTTTTTAAGTGACAAACTGTCAAAATAGTAGTCCTCAAATAAGAGTTACCTGACTCCAAAAATGCCCATGGTCCTTTATTTTAATTCAGAGGCATCATTTTTTTTTGTACTAAATAGGCTTGCCTTTGGCCGCAACCCATATCCAACAATATTATAGTCAATCGCAATTTGTTAATTATCGTGCCCGAATCAGACCTTATTAATGGCAATTAATTTAACTGGCATTATTCCCCGCCGCTCACTACCTCATTAGTGAGGGGGTCGCAAACTCTGATGTTCTGGGTTCGATTCCCGGGTCGGGCAAAATGTTATTGAGTTTTTTCCACCAGGTTGATGGTAATAGGCTTGCTCCAAATATATAGGTAACTATCAAAATATGGGTGTATAGGGTACAACTCTGCCTAACCTTGTTATTACTCACCGCAGCCCGTGGGTTGGCTTAAAATTAACAAAAAAATGTAGAAAAAAGGTCTGTGGGTTGGTCAATGTGTCATGAGGTGGTTTAGGGGTCGCCATAAGTCACCACTGATCCGGGGAGATGCGTTTTTAAAACGTAGGATATTTTTTTATCTAGTGGTCAAAATGTTTTTGTGGCATACACTTGTGTACTATGTATCTCGATAATTTGGATGTTTTTATAATATAATATAATGTTAAACCTAAGTAAAGCGTTTGTCAAGTACATAACAATATTATCACGAATTATTATACACATATATACCCGCGGCTTCGCTTGCGTGGAGATCGGGAACTAAAAAGAATAAGTACTTATATCCGTTCAGTCTTACAGACATTGCTGACTTGCTTTTGTAATATACATATACATAAATACTCGTATATATATTTTTAAATGTACTGTGTATGCGCTTATATTCTCTTTTGCAAATCTCGTAATTGTAATGAGATTACCTGTAAGAAAACCCAATCTGGGTTAAGCTCGCCCTTGAGCTTCAGCTATATTATTGCAATTTGTATGTGTATCTTCTAATTTTGCGTGCAAAACAGGATGAATGAATGTTGGATTTCAGCAACTTTATTTGAATTCGCAGAAATCCACGCTCGACTCAGATATTCAGCACACCGGATATGTAAACATAATATCCCTATTATTTCCTTTACAAGAATGACCTACATTCCTCCATTCTTAAGACCAGACATAACCCTTTCCAATTTGTCAAGTAAACTGGACAATACAGAAGCACGAAGTGTGAGATTCCTTGGCGCTTCGTAATCCTTGGGGAGACCGGCTCTCGGAGGATTAATTTTATTTCGGACGAGCTCGTTGGAGTTCGTGGCACGCTGACAGAGGCGAAGATAAAATGGTTTGTTTTATTACAACCAGGAGTATGATCCGGATGGAGTGCCGAAATGTAGTAAAAATTATGGACTATTTGCGGTCATTGATAAATCCAAAAAACGGCAGATTCATGAAATACTAGAAAATCCAGATCAGTTTTCATCATCAATGATCTTGGATGTGGTAATCAAGTAAGTCGGCGTAATTAAACGTAATTAGGCGTAATAAAGTAACCAATAAAACTTTAACATTGAGCTATCCCAGCGTATTACGAAGTTTCAGTAAAATAAGAGACCAGGTTATATTAACTCTAGTTAATAGTTCGGTATAAAAATGGGTGGCATAAAAACTCTGGCACAGGTTAGTCACTAACCACACGATAAAGAAGAAGAAGTTTGGTATTATATCCTTTTGCAATCGCATTGCGGGTTGCAATATGAAGACAAATAGAAGCACTTGAGTTAGTTATCGTCACTCATTGAAGGCATTCATGGCCTCGTGGCATGTTATAGAAAACTTCTTTCAGTTCTTTCCTCTGCCGCAAAACGTGTGGCGCATATATGTAGGTCGCGGCCAAGAGATTAGTGTCACTGCTGGTCAGTGCCACTCGAGTGACACCGTTGACCTCTACATTAACACTCAATTTTCTCCTTACTCCGTGTTCTCCCAACGTAAAAAAATGAGACTCGGGTTCACACGTACCTCCATATTTTAATGGACACTTTATTTCGTTCGCCAAATTAAGTTGGAAATATGTTTGGGGGTTAATTTGGGGGTGATGTAGGTGCGGTTATGCCATGTGTGGGGTTGGTTAGCTACGCGTTTTATTTTGAAATGGCTGTGTAATATCTCGACATGGCTTGATTAAGTAAATCTTTTTTACACGAGGTTATGAATAGTACATTTTGATATAAGTGGGGAAACATTGTTATTGCGTCCGAGGCGGAATTCACACACGAGCCGCAGGTGAGTTTGTTATGGAGCCGAGAACTGCAGTAACAAATGCCCACGCATATCAAACGACGTTTTTCAATACACTTTCGAAGAAATATAGGTACTTAATACTTTAAGAGATTTTGTCATGAACTATTAGGAAATTAAATATTTTGCTGTTTTTTACTCCGCCCTTTGCTTTAGCCAGGTTAGAAGAAAGGCAAAGCCGCTAAACAGCCTAATATGAAAATTCAAATATTTTTTTATTTAGAACATAACTAAATGTTAAATTGTTGACAAAAGCAAATTATTTTATCTATCTATATCTTCTATACCTAGACATATAATAAATCTGTAGACATGGCGTTTCTGTACATTGAAAATATTTAGAAAAAAATAGTAGGGGTATTAAAGGATAACAAACAAAACCCATTTCTACTATTTTTAGAATTTTTGTCTGTTTGTCTGCAGTCTATGAGTCTTCGGCTATGTTTGTTTGTTTAAGTATCACGTGAAAATTACAAAACCAATGTGGTTAGTTTCAATGCACAAGTATTGTGCGTAACTTAGAAAAGGTATTTGTTTTTGTTTCATTGCAATCCGTGCTCTCTATCAAAAGATTTGTGAAATTAAAGTGTTCAAGAAGCAATCATCATTACTTAAAATACATGCAACGACACCTATTGAATCAAACTGGTACTAATGAATAAAGATGAAGTGCTCACAAGATAACTTTAAATCGACTTATCGGGTTTTTCAAAAAGTTATGATAGCAAAAGGTACTTTAGAAGGCGCTGCTTTGAAAATCTTTATAGCCTATATTGTGTGTTCGATCGCTTTCCATATATTAAATTTTAGCAGTTTAACTTCGTGCTCGATAGATGGCGTTGTTCATTTGATGCCAATTTCTGAATCGTGGTGTTAAGATTTTCCGTGAAAGAACGACCCTCGTCGGGTAAACTGCATCGATGTTGGTTATTAGGTGTCTTTCGTTTCGTTTTGTAAAACTTTGGTTTCATATTTGGTCTGTATTGGTTACAATATTACTTGGTCCTAATATTATAAAGAGGAAAGATTTGATTGTTTGTTTGTTTACATTGAATAGGCTCCGAAACTACAAGACCGATTTGAAAAATTCTTTCACCGTTGGCAAGCTACACTATCTCCGAGTGACATAAGCTATATTATATTTTCAAAAAATTATGGATCCTTATTAAACTCCAATAATGTAACCCAAGGTGTAAAAAATGACCTAAAATATACCTTACATCGCGTGCGCTACTAAAACTATTGATGATAGAACAAAATAATGTAGTACGACTTTGCAGAACACATCATTATCAACAAAAAGTGTCGCAACAGCATATGTCTAACTTTTATGTATATGTCACAATAATTGTTCTTTTATTTTAAAAATTTAATTGAAATGCCGCCGCTAGAAAAAGCTCTTTATTTGTACCTTGGTAGTATTTTTTATTAAAATAAATTACTTGATACTCAAGACTGCTTCAATACCTTTATATATAACTTTTTGAATTATTCAATTCGGATATTCCATTCGAAAGATATCATGAGTTCCAAATGTAAGTATTAGAAAAAAATCGCGTGGTCGCCGCTCACTCCGCTCGGCTTACTATGCGATCTAGGCGTCACTGAGGTACGGGAGGGGAGACAATGTTAAGAAATTCGGCTCCCTACGCAACGGTCAAAAAATTAAATACATAAAGTTTAATGGATTTTGTTTGTAGTTATGTTTTTTTTACAAACATAAAATAATAAAATAACAAAATAAAATAATCGAATATAAAAAATTACAAAAAAAAAAAAATAGTATGTATCCAAACTTTCTTTATAATGTACTCTTTTTTAGTAACGTGGCGCAAAAAGAAGGGTGTCTGTATGTGTTAAAATTTATCATTTTTGTTAAATATCCGTACGAAGCCGGGACGGGCCGTTAGTTTTATTTTAATATTTTTAAAGGTTTTTAAAGGTTTTTTTTATTTTTTTATATGTGAATATTTAAAAATGTAAAAAATAAGAAAGAAAAATAAATAAAGAAAATAATATATGATTATTTATTAATTGAATCTGGTCTCTAAAATGTAAGTACATGTGTCATAAATAATGTAAATGTTTGCATGTTTCAATGGTAAAATATGGCTGAACTCTGCTATTTATAACAACTGATGTGTATAACCCATATTTGAAAAATAAAATTCTATCTTATCCCGTCCTATCCCGTCCTATCCCGTCCTATCCCGTCCTATCCCGTCCTATCCCGTCCTATCCCGTCCTATCCCGTCCTATCCCGTCCTATCCCGTCCTATCCCGTCCTATCCCGTCCTATCCTGTCCTATCCCTTCCTATCCCGTCCCGTAATTTTTTTGTTAAATACCCGTGCGAAGCCGGGACGGGCCGCTAGTAATATATTTATTGGTCTAAAATAGTTAAATATTGTTTTAAAAGTATTTGGTTTCATATCTATACTAATAATATAAAGCTGAAGAATTTGTTTGTTTGGTTGATTGAACGCGCTAATCTCAGAAACTACTGGTTCGAATTGGAACATTATTTTAATGTTGTCATGGGTCAGCTAGTAAATAATAATTATGTTTATATATGACTAGCTTATGCCAGCGGCTTCGCTCGCGTGGAGTTCAATAATTGACCCACGGTATCGTCCTACCGGGATGAAAAGTAACCTATGTGCTATTCCAAACTATATTCTATCTCTGTGCCAAATTTCATTAAGATGCGTTCAGCCGTTCTGGCGTGATTGAGTAACAAACATGTATCCATCCAAACTTTCGCATTTATAATATTAGTATAGATATTCTGGTCATAAACACAATTAAAAATTTCACTAAAGACGTGCGCCTCTTTGCTGTGAAAAAAAAAGCAATCCCGTAGATAGGACGATTCCGTGGGTCAATTATCGACTCCACGCGGGCGAAGCCGCTGGCATAAGCTAGTATGAAATACTAACAAATCAGTTTATATTTCGTGTTCCTACTGCTTTGTTGGTCTAGTGATGGCAGGCGCGACCGCTGAACGTGAGGTCCGGGGTTTGATTTCCAGCTCGGACAAAGTGCTTTTGGGATTTTCCATCAGAATTTACTCAGCAGCAGCCACGGAGTCTATATTGGTGCCTTGTTGGTGGCTAAAGGCTCGTCCTTATTACAAGGGATTTATTTACACTTAACAAAATGTTGATGTACTATTAGATACATCTCTGCCTAACCCTTCGTGGATTACAGGCTTGATGTTATGTTGCAATTTATGCCTCATGCAGACCTACATTACTTTAAGAGCAGACTGCCTCGCTAACCTTAGATTGCCTCTCATCAGAAAATAAGCATAAATATCTCAATAAGTTAATCCAAAGATAGCCCAGCTTCTAAAATATTCAGCGTGAAGTCAGTCTGACGTCTAAATCTAATTAATAATTAAATAAACCGTGTCAAAATTATATTAAGATAATAGAAGTTCATCTCATGAACTAATATGAATTTGTGTAGAGAACTACGCGGAGACTTGACACCGAAACCTATTAGTACTGATACACCTACATTTGAGTTGTAAGATACTACGCTGTTTTATACTTGGTGGATAACAAAGTGTTTAAGCGCGATAATTCTTGGAAAATCCGAAAAGTTAACGCGTCTTTACAATTGTAGTTTGGTTACAGGGGTTTGTATTTAATGTTTCAGTTCGCATTTTCGTCTGGTAGCTGCTGGATGTGTGTTGTCGAGAATCGAGATGAATGGCGAGACGTGCGAGATTGGACCATAAATTTGTACAGTTGCAGTAGAGTGCAGTAACAATTTAAACCTGGCAATGTTTCTCTGCGTCTGTGTTTTACTGCAATAATTTTTATACAAGGTGGAAGACGGTAAAACGTGTATTCATTACATCATTCTGAATCCCACTACATAATATACATTTTTCATAGATAATTTAAAAAAAAAATGCTATTCCATACATTTTGACCGTGTTGATATTGCAGTTTTGTGGTTCAGAATGATGTATTGAATACGTGGTGACCGTTTTAGTATTGATGTCCCATCTACCCTGTATATGTTTCGTGTACAATAAAGAATAAGAACTTTTGATTGGCAGTAACATTGCGGTATGTAATAATAACTTTAAAGCTTCATCAGTACATGATTTTGTGCTGGCACGTGAATCATTGAAGTTATTGTTCGAAACCGAACTCAAAATAAATCGCAGTCTTTTGAATCTTCGACAATGTCAGCCATTTTGAATCTCTTTGTATCTAATTGAATGTTTACATTTACATATCAGAGATTTAGGCTTGATTGTGGACTCTTTTGTGCGTATATCTATACTTCTATTATAAAGAGGTAGGTTTGTTAGTTTGTATGTAGGGGGTAATCTCTGGAACTACTGATCCGATTCTAAAAACTTTTTGAATGGTAGAAAGCTACCTAAATCGTGGGTGCTATAGGCTATAAATTATATTTATATCATGCTTATTAGACGAGTTATCACAATTATTGCGGACGAAGTCGCGGGCGATTTGCTAGTGAAGTAATTAACAAAAAAAAAAACAAGGGCTTTTATTTCATCCACTTATGTAAATAACATTATATACATAGATAGGAAGGACCTTTTATTAAGCAACAATTTGCTTGTGTAAAACGATCTTGAATATCTTTACTTTAAAGTTTATCAATTACTTACATAACTTTTTTAAATATTGCCATTTTATGATGTATGGAAAGTCTTTTGAGTTTAAAATATGTTGATATTAAAATAGTTTTTAAAGTGACTTGAACTTTTGTAAAGAAGTTGTTTTATGAGTTTTCACATTAATATCTAGCCCCAAACAATTGTGTTTTCTATTGGTGTTATTACTCACATAAACTAATACATAGGCTCTTTGGCCTTTTCTGAGGTTTTTCCCATCGGAACTACATAACGCCACCAGCTACGATCCTTAGGTATAAACTCCTTTTGTAATATTATGTACTTTGATTTGTCTTTACTAAGTAATAACAATATGGTTTTAGTCATACACGAAACTTGCGTATACAAGGTGTAGTTTTGCATCATCGTCAAAATTCAGGAGGTTGTCATAGAAGACGTAAATATTCAAAATAAATTACGGTACCTGGTCAATAATGATAAACGATGCTTTTTTAGTTGTTTTAATTTGACACTATTTCAGAATGAAGCCCTTTTCAAAAGAGGAGAACCACCCGTTTATCGAATAAACGTCTGCGTTTGTTTGTGTGTGTGAAAGCGCGGTTATAGGGCTAGTATTAGACGGGCCGCGTTTTAATACGGGTGGTGTACACTTATCGATTTCCGATATTAAGAAAAAATTATAAAAAAATTACCTACCCATTTTATTATTGATTCGGGTCGAGAATCATTAGCATAGTTACCTCCTTGAATTTAACGAGGATGCAAAGCAACACCTTGTTTATGAAAATATTTGAACAGCCGGTTTAAAAAAAGAATCGTCGGTATCCAACCAGTAATCACTGAGAAATCGGTGTGAACACGTGAAAAAAAAAATGTTGATTGATGAAAAAATACATATGTCACATACGTTAGATACGTTTTGCATTTAATGTAGATCAAAACAATTAACCTTTACAGCATATCTTTAAAGATAAATATCTTAAAGATGTCAGAGATTTAAAATGCGGGAGCCGATTCGTTCAACAAATCACTACACACTGACACCATATTAGTAGGTACCCGTGCGAAGCCGGGGCCAGTCGCTAGTCCCTTATGAAAACTTCCACACGACTTCCCAAGCAATTTGAACGCCAGAAAAACTCTAATGACGTTACAGTTACACCACACGATGGTTTCACGTTAACCCGGGACGTGGTATTACGTTTCCATGGCAACGGCAACTCATGCTAGAGATGGCCCAATAAAACAATTGCCAGTACTCGAGACACTCGAATAAATAATCGAGTTACCGGTTTACGCCCTTGAGTCTTCCCCTAATCTTTTATTAGCTCCATTTTTATTATAGGTATTAAGAATAATTTGCGCCGTTTATCTGAAGGGAAATAATATTGAATATTCTGGCATTTTATGTTGGGTTTGGAGGAAAATTAACGAAGCGTACTTTTGTTGAATTCTAATCGAAACATTCAATTGTTTTCAATATATGTACATGTGTGGTAAGCTGAAAGCGCACATCATCTGCCTAGCCTTTTACCAACTATGTTCTAAATATGATAAGTTTTATGTTTTACCTGTAAAAACGTGTTAAAAAAATTAGGTACCTACCACACTACCTCTTATTACGAAGCAAGGGGATTTGGCTAGCTCAGCTTCAGCAGTCCACTAAAGTCTAAGCTGGCTAGATTATTCTCAGGGTTTCAGCTTTTCTTGGTTTATTACAAACGTAGCACTTTATTATGGAAGTGAAAACTGCATTTTTATGCTGATTTATTTTCCTGCATTTACCTACTTGGTTATTTTTCCGTCTAAGAGGATGCCGAAAAGTCGAAAACATAAAGAATCTGAGGGTCGACTGAGGAGAAAACGTCATCATCTGCCCCGCCTTTTCCCATCTATGATGGGGTGGGCTTCTTATCCAAACGGGTGATATGAATACCAGTTTTTCATGAAAAGAAGTATGGTTGAAAAACTCATGCTGCGCCGATCCCAAATAAATTGGGATACGGGCAGGAGAATGATGAGATTGAACAAGGAATTTTGAAGTTACCGTCTTCCCAAAGGTGTTAATAATGCGTTACTAGTACTGTACAATAAAAAAGAAGATATCTCACTATTTCGAGATTAAGAATTTCCTTAATGTCGACCCTCTACCCTTTATATTTATATAGGGTGGAAGAGACCTCATATTCAGAATGATGTATTCTGAAATTTATTTTAAAAAATATCAACTGTTTCTTACAAAAATGCAAAACCTACACGGTTAAATAAGGGAACAGCTGATTTATAAAAAAATCCCAATGAAAAATTTCCATGTGGGGTTCAAAATGCTGCTGAATGCGTGGTAACCGTTTGTTCGTGTCCCTCCCTTTCAAAAATTATAAGTTTTCAAAAATTATAAAACTACAGGCCGAAGTTGAAATATTGTGATTGCGGCTTTGTATTTGCAAAGGAAGAAATGATTTGATTTGGTTTGATTATGGTGTCCGTTAAGTAAGTGTTTTAACCATAATAAAAATACATCAGGATTCAGGGATCAAAATGGTCCCCACACTACATCAAGCGTCACGTCTAAGACCTGACCGTGATGAATTACCGCGTTTTTCCCGCCACGCTTATGGCACACGGATACGGTCGTGTTCCACCCCTTTCACCCCCTCTCACCCAATTATTATAAATAATGAGATAAGATCGGGTTCCGTGGGGATGTTCCGGTGAATAATGTTGCCAATTTTGAACGGCCCTTCGTAGTTTGAAAAGCTTCTACGGTGGGTGATTGTTTTTAACAACAGAAAGTGAGGTTCTGTAAAAAAATGTAGTTTCACTGTTATTTTTACTCAAAAAAAAAACGAGTAAAAAGAACTCAGTAGTATCTAGTGACTGGCTTTTGGAAACAGGCTTTCTCCCTCAAGTACCAGCCAAAATAGGTATTTAAAAGGCTGTAGCGAAATGTACTTATACTACCTTTGACGTGATGTAATGTAGCGTTATGTGTTATGAACAAAATCAATATATTCGTCGCGGGAAATGGCAATCCGTGTACACAGGAAATTGCAAGAAGCTCATTACTAAATCTTATTGACTTCACGCAAATCCCGACAGCCTAGGGTATTCGAGAAATTATTAATTGACACGACTAAGTATGTTGTTATATCTGAAACTTAAAGGCAAACATGATAGCTAAGTTTCTCTTGTCGTCTTGGTATTCGTTAGTAGAATGGGGTCATCGAAGTTCAACCCGTAGAGGGGTGAAAAGGGTACTCCAAACATCGGCATATAAGCGAAGCCACGTGTAACACCTTGTACTGTACTGTCAAGGGCAAAAATGTTTATAGTATGACCACTTTAAGTGTACAGTTCAAGGTGGCGTTGCTTGTCAAGAAAATTTGCATCGATATGTGAAACTTGGTAAATTTATTTTAGTTCTGTGTGTTCCCGCCTGGACAGATATGTTCGTTGACGTCCCCACTTAGTTATATAAATCTGTCATTTTCTCAAAAAGCATTTATTGATATTATGATAAAATGACAGCTGTCTCATGAATATTTAAATGTCTTACACCCGTATCTTTAGTCAAGTTAAAGTACTTAATTACTTTAGCTTAAGCAATTATTTGCAATTTTTTTGTATGCAATAGACGAGAATTTACAAGAAGTAAGAACCGTCAAAGAAAGCAAAGCTAAGAATTATAACTTTTCACAGTTCTATCTTCAGCCAATTACTAAACTACAGAATGAAAATCGTATCTTAAAAAATGACATTAACTCAAGTAAACACTTTGACTTGTTCATCGATACGGGGGTTAGCGTCCCAAACATTTGGGCCGAGTAATTATTGAAGTTTTATATAGGGCAGCTGATTATTTTTGGTCATGTCATGGCCATAAGGAGAAATTGGTTCAGTTCAATGGTCCAAATCACACAGCTTAAATACGACCACACCTTTCTGACGCATGCTGTATAGCATATTGGCGCATATGCTCTCTTCCTTCATACCATTATAAATTGTATTTGTATTTCATTTCAACAATTAAATTGATTCTTTAAAATGCGCATATTCTTGGCCTTGACTCAACGCTTGCTTGAAAGTATATCATAATGAAGAGATACGTGAAAGCTGTTTCTTTTCATTTTGTATAAAGCTGTCTATGATGGATAATGACTGCGAAATCAAGTCGATTTATTTCAAAAGAAATAAGAAGGCTTTGAAATATGACAGGTTTTACGCACGATCATATTGATAGATTTTATCGAGTGCTATTTGAAAGAATTTGTAAGATAAGTTATTATGGATACGATCATATATAATATTATATACATCTTTAAATAACCTGCATATTGAGGGACCTGTCCGAAGTCACTATACGCTGTTTAAGTTGTAGTCGAAGCTCATTTAGCTTAAAACTATTCACGTTATTTGGTCTTTTAAAAACTTTTTTGCAAAAAAATTACCTACTTCAAAAAAAAAACACTAAAAGGTGGAATATTTTCCACCTTTTAGTGTTTTTTTTTGGAACTCGGTTATTTTTTGTAAAAAGTTTTACTTAACACTTTTTTTGCTGTGGTATCTCACACAAATCCTTGTCAAGTATCAATTTTGCATTGTAACTAGTAAAAAAAAGTCGCAGGAAAGCAAAATACGCGATTTCGTTTACTGGGATGACACATTTTTTCCAGCTATTTTGATTTAAAAATCAAACTACTGAACCGATTTTAATGAAATTTTGTATGGGAATCATCGGAAATTACATCCTTTCATATGAAAATAGTTATTTGTTATACAAGAGTGCAAAGTTGCTTTTTAACCGCGTGTTCAATTTTGATGACCGAGCAAGCGAAGGATTCTAAAATTGAATCACGAGCGCAGCGAGTGATTCAAAATTAGAATCCTGAGCGTTAGCGAGGGAATCAAAAGAGCACGAGGTGAAAAATCTTTGCACTCGAGTGCAACACGTAACTTTTCATTCCACCTCAGCGAGGAAATGACTAAATGCAAAAAAAAAACGTTTACAATCACAAGATAGGTACACTTTTATTTCAGTTTAGGTATTAATTACTACATTATGACAGGTAAGTATTACAGAATAATCTTTAAATTATAACAAAATAATACTAAGGTATAATTAAGAAAATTTTAAAGTAACGTTGCTACAGTTATTTAAATTGAGTGTAATATTTTTGTTTGGTACTGTAATATTGGTGTTAGTCACTTGTGTACTGTTTTTCGGTAAACTATCTGTCATACTTAATAGTTGTACCGATTCATCGGATTCCCTTGGCGTGAATGTTGGAGAGAGAGGGAGATGGTTAGGTGTTTCATAACGGCTTATTTTTGATGTAGAAGGGCCAGTCCAAGGATCCGATTGAGGCTCTTTCAGTGTAATGGCTCCTACGATGCCTTCACATATTTTAGACTTATTTTGGATGGAATCCTCTATGTATCCCTCTACAACTGCATTGGACTTCCAGCCTCCGTGGCGCTTAAGGGACAGGAGATCAGCTCCGGAATCAGCCAAAAGTGTGGCTGAAGTTCGTCGGAAACAATGACCCGTGTACAACAGGGGTTCTGGAAGTTCAAGAAATGTTGCTATTTCTCGTGGGATACTGCCAATTTTATTAGTACCCATAGGCTGTCTAACACACTTTCCATTGCGATACTGTAGAAAAAATCGATTGATTGGAGTGTTAGGCGGGCGTAAGGCTTGATATTTCTCAACAATCGTTACGTATTCCTTGCGAATGACGAAGTTGCGGTCTCTTTTTGTCTTTGTATTAGGTAAATTAATTAATAGTAAGTCATCTGAATGTTTCTCAATGTTTTTGACATTAAGTTGTGTTAGTTCATTAGTTCGACATGCTCCGTTTATTCCAATAATAAGAACAACCTGTAACGTAAAGAGTATTGTAGTAGATAAATGAATAAAATTGATATGAACGCATAATTATGCCTATCAACATCTACTAAGTATACTATTTAATTGAGATTAATATACTTAAGTAGATACTGAATGTGCAACTGACTTACTTTTGCCGCCAAATATACGGAATCGGGTGCTTCGTTAAGAAACTTTTCAATATCAGATACTGTGAAAACCTTCGATTTTTTTGGTTGATGACCAGATGAGGCTCTTTTTAAAAATGCCACTAATTTAGGATAGGTATCGATATGTTTGTCTTTTTTCATCTTTATTGTTGCTTTTAGCATCGAATACGTACTCCATAGAGTGCTTGCTTTCTTGTTCTCGGATAATTCTATAAAATATGCCAGCAAAACGTTTTCTGAGAAAGTTTTGGCTCCTTTTGCTAGTCGCCACGTGTTGAACATATCGTACTGTTTTAAATACTTCTCGCGTGATTGTTGAGGGAGAAAGCTCATTTGCGCATTATTAACAGTTTCAGTCAATTCTGTTGGCGTCAAGCAAACTAACTCGTCGCTAGAATCACTCATTTTAGTTTTTTCATTTGTTTTCAAGTTTCTTGTTTTTAATATAAGGTTTAACAATGACGTGAAAAAATGCCGCGTAAAGAACCGCGTACAAAGCAAATTGAAAAAAGAACACCAAGAAGGTTCCGAGTCTGAGTTTTTAACAAATTAAAAAAAAGTTGTATGATATATTCGGCACCATAGAGGTAGCAGTAAATAGGTTTAATGTTTTTTTTAATTCACAAACTTAGTGCACACGATGTTCTAAATTCAATTTACTTTATCCTCTAGAGAATAAAAACGGCTTTTCCACTCAGATATTGAAGATTAAAAATACTCTTTCCGAGATGGTGGGATGAAAAAGATTTTTTCAAATCGGTTCATGCATGACGGAGTAATGAGGTAACAAACACACAAAATACAACCAATTGAGAGCCTCCTCCTTTTTTTGAAGTCGGTTAAAAAGATGTTCTAAACGCTCTTTTTAGGGTGAATCATAGTTTTAAAAAAATATGACAATTATGACCTTACACCAGTATGTGTACATAATCTAAGTGCAATTTGCGTAAAAAAAAAGTATATGTAATTTTGTAACTAAAATTATGTGAACGATTTTTTGTTTTGATTGTGTTAGGAAAGTAACGAAAGAAAAACATAAATCCAAAGCCGGTTAAAAATGAGTAAATGTTAGTATGATGTGATGGTCGACCGGGGTGATTGGAAGAAGTCTCTCTGAGAAGTCATCTGATGTAGGCCACTACCACCAAAACTATAGCTTTACTTAAACTCACAGTTAACTTTAACTAACCTACATGTACGAAACAGACAAAAACTCCGACTTGTAAGTCAGTGAACTAGAGCGTGTTAATAGGACAATGTTAAGTAAGTATTTAACAGTGTGCCAAACTTTCTTACAAGAAGAAACTATCTATCCAAGAGTGCGACCGTAGGAACGTGAAATAACGTAAGGGACTTTGACCGTGTTAATGGATTCACGACTATCGGCCGTAAGCCGAATGTTGCAAATTCTTTAACCATCGTTGAGTGGCGAAAACAGGAAAATTTGTACCGAATACAATCTTCGTAGGCAATAAATAACTTGCATATAAGATGTGATCTGAATAATGTTTTTATTTATCTATACTTGTATTATTAATGCGAAGACTAACTGTCTGTTTGTTTGTCTGCTACCTTCTTTATTCCTTTACGGCTGAATGGATTTGGATGAAACTGAGCAAACAGCTACCTGTGTGCTAATATCATAACCCAGGCAATGGTCTGTGTTAGGATAAAGGATACTTTTTATTCCAGTGGTGAGTTCTAGTGGAATCATTTTTGATGTTTCCGCAGGTTCATTTAATCTAAATTGAAAACGTAGAAAAAAAGAATTTCGCGGGCTACCCTGCCTTACATAATAAGATAAACATCACGCTTGTGATCCCTGACGTAGTAGGCAGAGTTATGGGCACTCACATTTTGCCTTGTCACCGACCTGATAAATGTTCGACTATGATTCAACATTATTTCAGTAACTGGGGCTCATTTTCAGCAACGCAATCTTTAAAGGCATTACAGAGTTTCCTCGAAGGAAAAGTGAATTTTTCATTGTTAACACGCTTACCGGGTAACCTTATTTTATTGATATTGGGGTATCGTCGTTGTCGGATCCCGCCATCTTTCACGTTTAGCTTGGAGGAGCTGCCCTTATCTCGTTAGTTTAACGCAGATAGCTGTGTAGGGTGTACCTTAATGGGTGTCTTCACGAAACAAGGGTAATAGAGGATCGAAACGTGAGGATATGTTCCCAACATAGTGATCATTTAGTGATTTAATGATACTGGCTACAAGGTGAAGGAATTGTCCCGTGTTCCTTGGGATCGTTGTAACACATTTTTTCTGCCATAACATCACGCCTTAATCCCCGATGGTTTAGGCAGAGGTGTACTTAATAGTAAACCCATATTTCGCCAGTTATGTTTAAGTCCCATGTAATGCGGGGCGAGCCTGTTGCCAGCAACCGAGCGCAAATCCAGACTCCGTGTGTGCTACTGAGAAATTCTTAATGGAAATTAAACTATGCCCGACCTGTGAATCGAACCCAGTACCCCATGCTCAGCAGTCCCACTTGCGACAATTACACCAACGAAGTAGTAATTTTTTTATTCCATTCTTTTCTTCAATATCAGCAGTTATGCTTACCATCCACTTCTCCTGACACTAAAAAAATATGAAAAATCACTACGGAGCAAGAGGAGTTCGATTTCCAGGACGAGCACAGTGTTATTGGCCTTTTCCATCACGAGATTCTCCAATTGCCCGATTGTTGGCAATACGTTCGCCCTATATGACATGGAACCTAAACATAACAAGCGGGTCTGCTACACCACTGCCTAAGCTTTCGGGGGTTATAAGATACCATCACGCCTGCAGGCGATATGTTATGTTACACTATTTGATCTGTTGTCAATGATGGTAAGTATTTTGGTCAAAAAACCGATAGTTAACGTGACGTATTTGGTCGTGAATTTACTGAGGACTTACCAGGCTTTCAAATACAAGGAGGAGTCAGTCAAGCGTAAAGATCTCATGATTTCGAGCTCAGTAACTATAACTTTAATCAAAGACAAATACTTGCACTGGCTGGACAGGTCCACTCAAATCTGTGTGATTCTTTCTTCAAAAGACCATCTCAGACACTCATCTGCATAGTCCTCATGTGAGTTTATCAAGATTATGTCTGGACCTTAAAAGAGACTATGACCTTTGAGTTTGTTTCGGTTGTTTCTTCTCAGAGTAGTCAGATACGAAACACCGGCCTCATCTAGTTTTAAAAAAGAAGACGTGTAAAAGTGTTTGTAAAAACCTATTTGCAAAATAAACATCATTTATAATTTAAATTCACTCTCATTCTAATCTAAGTTAAAAATAATTGCGTAAAACAATTGACGATACTTTCACTTAATTCGGCTGACTGTCTAGGACAATAGCGAATGCCAGAGGTTACTGAACCACACTTATTAATTATTTTTAGGGTTCCGTACCTCAAAAGGAAAAAACGGAACCCTTATAAGATCACTTTGTTGTCCGTCCGTCCGTCCGTCCGTCCGTCCGTCCGTCCGTCCGTCCGTCCGTCCGTCCGTCCGTCCGTCCGTCCGTCCGTCTGTCAAGACCGTTTTTCTCAGGAACGCGTGGAGGTATCAAACTGAAATTTCTATATGATACTAAGTTCTACTGTCCCTGGAAGCTGTAGAAAAATCAACCTTCTAAGTCAACGCAATCAAAAGATACAGCCACTTAGGCCGCAAATTTCCGCAAATTTTCGAAACTCGCACGGGAATCAAAACCTACAGGGTACTTCCCGTGAACTTAGAATCTTGAAATTTTGTACGAAGTCACGTCTTATAGTACAGATATAGGAAAAATTACGAAAACCGTAAATTTTTAGTTTCGTCATATAAAAAAAAGTTATATACCCACAGGTTTGTACGGAACCCTCGGTGCGCGAGTCCAACTCGCACTTGACCGGTTTTTTAAGAATTACAATACCTATTGGCATTACTTAGGGTAAATGATTTCAGATAGAATTGGTGACAGTGATAAACATGTTGTCAGTATGTAATAGTTTTTCATTTACAGGTTACTGATATTTTTTTAACCAACTTCAAAAAAAGGAGGGGGTTCTCAATTCGGTTGTATTTTTTTTTGTGTTTGTTACCTCATATCTTCGTCATTTATGAACCGATTTGAAAAACTCTTCTTTTATCTGAAAGGATAAAAGAAGAGATTGGTCCCATAGAAATTTCATCAAAATCGGTTCAGTAGTTTGGTTTTTAAATCAAAATAGCTGGAAAAAATATGTCATCCAAGTAAAAGAAATTGCAAAATTGATACTTGACAAGGATTTGTCCGTGATACGATAACTAAAAAGGGTAAAATAAAAACTTTTTTGCAAAAAAATAACCGCCTTCCATAAAAAAAACGTTACTTTCGGAAGTCGCTGGCAAAAAAATCAACAAAACAAACAATAGTCACTTCCGAAAGTAAAGTTATTTTCCATTTTTTTGTGTTTTTTATGGAAGTCGGTTATTTTTTTTTAAATTACACTAGTATCATCAAGCAGTGAGCGAAAGCACTCGTCTCATAATGCAGTCATCACGTAGGTACTTTTTGTAGCAAGAAGCAATTTCTCTACCTTTAGTATTAAGAAAATCACAAATCGATAATTTTTTATTAACTATCAAGTAGCAGTCGTAAATTAAATAATAAATGAGGTTTGTCACTTAGCAAAATGGCGGAATAGTATAATTGCAAACATCGTCAGTAATCCGTCAGTGTCCGAAAGCGCGGGAAATAAACGATAAAATCAAGATGGTGGAAGAGCGTCCTCTCTGGAAAATTTATATCCTTTGTAAAAGTTTTCGTTTACGGTATCATTCATTATTTATGTAAATAAGTCGTTTTTCAACGATGAACTTCGATTTATATTGAACTTGAGAACGCAATTTGTAATAAAGAAAAGTTTATAATAGGTATACGAAGATGCTTTGTATAATTTATTTCATTATGTTGTTCGTGCCTCGCTGGTTGCACGAGAGTTGGTGCAAGCGCGACTGCTGAGGTCCTGGGTTTGATTCCTTGGCGGGAAACTCCATCAGGAATTCGTCAAAATCAGCCACGGAGTTACATGGGACTTAAAACTGACGAAATGTAGATGCAGGTACTATTAGATACACCTCTGCCTTACCCTTCGGGGATTGTAGGCGTGATTTTTTATATGCGTGGTCGCTTTGCATAAAGGTCATCGTCAACGAGTTTTGATACCCAGGCAACATGATAGTTTCAATCTAGATAGTCTGACAGGTAAAACGACAGACAAGTTATGAGGCAGACGAACTAAACAGAAAACCGATACTGTTTTGGACGACAAACAAATTCGGAATGTCTAAGGAACGATAGCACTATCTTAGTACCCAAACTTATCTGCTTACAAGATTAAGGGGTGCTACACACACTTCTTCGGGTTGGAGTAGGTATCGATTTGTCAGTATTTATTTATTTTTAGCCCACCACTCCCGTTCGGTTGGAGGATCCTCTGTTTTCAACGGAGTATGAAGAGTTTCACGCGCTGTTCCACATACCCTAAAGATTCAAACCCACCAAAGACCTCATACGCGTAAGTCAGCACCATTACCACCGTTCCACCACTGCTCGCATTGAAGTAATCATGCCGATTGGAACATGTGTGTAGTACCCCCTTTTTTTGCTGACGTACACTGTCTGACTGACTGTCTCCCCGAAGCCGACGAAGCCCCACATAAATGTTATGTGGGGCTTGCGCACACTAAAAATACCGCCGTAAGCCAGCCTAAATTTTCGCCTTGTCGGATGAGCCACGAGAACTGCTACACATGACGTTCGCGACCTATCCAGCGCCCGCCTTCGGAAACCAAACTCCTTTTGTGATGTCCGGGCTCATCTGAGACATCGCCACCACTCATCGGGCCGTGCAATGCGACGACGATAGACTCTCCAATCCATCTGTGCAGTATCCCTAAACAAAGGTCAAAAGACCCCTATTGTACCCAGCTCAAAATAAGTACTTCTAAAACCAAAGTTGTCGAAAACAAACAGAATAATATCTGACACGATCCACTAAGTTACTCCGTTTAAAACTCGGGATTATCTACCTGAACGGTTCAAGCCTTTGAAACTTTTCTATCCAATTCAAGCAACTAATAAATTATTCAGTGTTCGGGCAAATTTAATTCTTGTTTTTACTCTACTTTCTACCAAGGTGTTGCGTGGAAAAACAGTGAACATTTTTGTGAGCATTTACGAGTATGATAGCTGATCATCAGCATCTGCCTTGCTTTTTAACACGCTTTTATTAGCTTTAACTGTAACTAACTAACTTTGTAAACAAATCTTAGAAGAAGCTTTGTAAACAAATCTTAGAAGTTAAATTTGACTCACTTCCCGGTTTCCTATCGCGCTGAAGTTTTTGCATACATGTTTAGTTTGGATGACAATGCATGGTTAGCTAAGTGACGTCATTCTAAATCCAATATGGCGGACTAGTTATTTTAGTTATTTTTTTTATTACATAAATAACCTTGTCTTTTATTAAATTTAATTTCTAATGTTTATGCTGTTTTATGTTTTCTAATTTACTATATGTTATCTAGTTTTTATATAATTTTAAAGTGTTTTGTCAGTGTTTTAATGTTTACTGACCATAACTTGTTTGTGTGGTTTATAACTGTAAATACAAGTTGGTTATTTTAATAAATAAAAAATAAATATTGGTATCAAATGAAAGGCTTTATTGAGACGAATATGAGAAATAAGATTATCTCACTCTATATTTTTGAAACCACCATTTATTTTATTCTCAAGTAACTAACATACTTGGTCAGAGTATTTTATCAAATGATTAGAGATAAGTTCAGACCAGTAAGTTCAGTTCAGTATGTTTTCTTGATCAAATAATCATCGTACTAAGCATATTTAGTTACAAAAAGCCGGTAAGCCAAGCCCCCAGCTAAATCCCCGTATCAAAAGGATTTCAAAATCCAAACCTTAGAAATTCACACCGAAACAGCCGTTCTACGCAGCTAGGTATCGTACGGAACCCGACCCGAAGGTACGATAATGGAGTATAATTGTTGGAAACGACAGGGATTATACACGATTGGTGCTCAGAATAATGCTCGCTCGTTTGGACAATCACCAGTCATGTCTTGGTAATTAGTGGGGAGATTTGAAGTGGGTATTTTGATGTTCGTTAGTTTTTACTGTCAACGGTAATGACAGGTCGTCCAAAAAACAGTAAAAAATACAATTGGGCTGCAATAAACTAGATGTATTTTTGTACGCTATTTTAATTTTGTTATTAATTTCGACCATAGACAAATGACTTTGACTAGAATTATAAACACCAAAGACCACAACAGGTATACAATCAAATTTTTGTAACTCCCGAAGGGCTATGCAGAGTAGGTACACCCACATTTCACCAGTTTTGGTAACTACCATGTAATAGGGTTGAAACTTTTGCCATAAAACAGTCACAAATCCCGGCTCCTGCCTGTCTTTGAGAAATTCCTTGAAAAACCCAATAACACTGCCCGACGTGAGAATCGAACCTAATAAATATTGAGCAGCAGTAGAACTTAAGACCGAACTAGCCTGAATGAAAATGACGATGACATTAATATTGCTTACTGTATTATGGTTCATCTCACGCAACCAAAGCTGCGTACAACAACCACTTTATTATTAACCCAAGCAAAATAACAATGAAAACCGACTGCACTTCAAACTTTAATAATTAAAAGAAATAGAGCACTTAATCATGTCCCGAATGTAATGACCCGTAAGAACTTATTTATTCTGAGTTCATTCGCTTTACGGTAAGGGGTAAGGCCTAAGGTCACTGGTATCCATTTAATTGGGAGGCTGGCACATTAATTTTGTCGGCTGCTGGTCTAAGGATACTACACGAGAAAGGACAGAAGCTCCGTTATGTTTACGTTTACGTCATTTCAGCACGGAATCACCCACTATTGGGGCCTCCCCTTCTTCTGCCATTCTTCCTTGTTCTGTGCGTCTCTTAGCAACCACCGTCAACCCAACACGCTTTTAGGCGGCCCTAGTTTTAGGCCCAACCTTGGCCTCCATTCGGTTAAAACCTTACTCCGTCGGCCATCTCCGTGTCTAGCCAGATGGCTTGCCCTACTCCACTTTAGGCGTATCGTTTCACGCTTGTAGACTTTCGTGCGACGGCGGATTTCGGTGTTACGCACTCGGTCTAGTAGGGTTATGCCGAACATAGCTCGCTGCGAGTACGAACATTCGCTGTTCGTTACGAGTGTCTTTGCTTCGCTTATTGTATGAAACTGACCTTCTGTATTCTCTTTGTCTGGGGTTCCTGGCTTTGGCCTAGGGTTTTTCAGACCAATCTCTTCAAAAGCTACTTGATCTGCCGGCCATTCATAGCAGTGACATGTGGGTGATTCTTTTGTAATGAGTGTGACAGCAAATATTTATTAAAATGTTCATTAATTTCGTCGTTGATTAAAAATGTCGTGGTTCAGTGGCTTTTAATTAGTCAGGGTGATATAGAGCTTGATTGATTGGAAGCTGTGTGTTGATGAGGGACGCACACAAACAGAATGAGGATGTCACGATATTTTTTAACAGACTTCAAAAAAAGGAGGTTCTCAATTCGGTTGTATGTTTTTTTTTTGTGTTTGTTACCTCATATCTCCGTCATTTATGAACCGATTTGAAAAATTCTTCTTTTATCTGAATGGATCTACTTCCCGATTGGTCCCATAAAAATTTCATCAAAATCGGTTCAGCAGTTTGGTTTTGAAATCAAAATAGTTGGAAAAAATGTCATCCAAGTAAAAGAAATTGCGAAATTGATACTTGACAAGGATTTGTGTGTGATACGATAACTAAAAAAAGGGTAAAATAAAAACTTTTTTGCAAAAAAAAAAACCGACTTCCAAAAAAACACAAAAAAAAGTGGAAAATAACTTTACTTTCGGAAGTCGGTGGCAAAAAAGTCAATGAAACAAACAATAGTCACCGATTTCCGAAAGTAAAGTTATTTTCCACTTTTTTTAGTGTTGTTTTGGAAGTCGGTTTTTTTTTTTGCAAAAAAGTTTTTTGATTTGCAGATTTACCTAGAGTCTTTATAGTCGTTAGTCTATTCTACGTCTCATAAATTTATCCACGAGAAGATCTGTCTTTGAAATCAGGTATTAATCACAAATTCACAGACAACTTCATAGATACAGAAATAGATATCTGTTTCATAAGCTTAAAATTAAACAGAAACTATGCCGCCAACATCTAGCTTTTGCCGCGACTTCATCTTCGTCATGTCATTTACCGGAATAAATAGTGTCATAATTATGTGTTAATCCAGGCTATCAACTATAATATACGTGCCAAACACCCCAATCCGTTTAGCTTTACTTGATTGATTAACAAACATCCAAACATAGACACTCATATCTACACTAATATTACAAATAAAAGTTTGTATGTAGGGTTACTAAGATCCGATTCCGAAAATTGTTTCAATAATGAGAAGCTGTATTATCCCGAGTGTCATAATAAATTGAATACGTTCCCGTGGGATAATTACCGACTATAAGAGCTCATTCACACGGCTTCCGTCATTGACGATCGGCCATAAAACACGATACGTCATGACGGATGAACGTTCACATTGCATACGGAACCGTGTTTTATTACGATCCGGCAAAAAAAAAGAATTGGTGTTCACATTAGTTCCGTGACTTTTCGGGAGCGAGCTCATCAGCGAATCCGTCACAAAAAATTCACGATTCATGTTTTTTGACGTACTTACCTGTTTTTTAAAAGACGTTAATACGTGTCATTTTTCCCGGTTTTGTGATGCGTGTGAACACGGGCATTTAAAAAGCATTGCCGCCATCAAAAAAAAAAAATGACAGATCGTGAAAAAAGACGATACGTCAAAAAAACGAATCGTCGTGTGAACGGGCTGGAACATGAGCAAGACAAAAGCTGGATTATATTAATATAGTAGGATACGAAAACATAACAATCACATAAATTCGTATTCGTTCATCTATTCACGGCGACAGGATTTCATCGGACAAGACTTCGCAAGCAATTTACAGCTGTCGGTTACATGGCCCTGACACAGGCCGATACTAATTAAATGTAATGCTCACTCAGCGTCAAGCTGGATAATATTCACTATGTTCGTACATCAACTAGGCTTCGCGTATCTGCTTGCTTTGTTGCAAGCTTTTATTTAACTTGCAATGTTCGTATGTTTGTTTAGGTCAAATATTGCAACTGAATTTTAAAACAGTTTCGATTGAGCTGACATTTTGCATACGTGTTTAATGACATTGCAGGTTCAGCTAAGTGACGGCATTCTAAATCCAATATGGCGGGCTCCCAAAGATGGCGGACTAGTTATTTTTAATGCACCCCCATGATAAGTATGTGTATCAAGGGTTTGTTAAGTAGAAAACGAAAAAAACAGACGTCACACCTATTTCAAACAGCTTACTTTTAAAATGACGTTTTTACTATAAGTTCGTTTCTGGATAGCGATGGCACGACGATGCGCACAAAAGTGGAATTTTAGTTATGGATTGGGGGAACAATATTGGGGCATGACCATAGAGCACGGAGACTTCTCGTTTCGATTTTCGATTCGTTGCAAATTGTCTATTTAGCCTCTTTGCCTTTTCTTTAAACGTTATCCCTGCTCTTGGAATTTCTCCTGTATCGTGGGTGCGTATACAAACATGTAAACTCACAAACATAAAAAGCTAGACCCGGAACGACTATCTGTAGGTAAAACAAATATGATCACGATCACTCTAGCCTATCAAGTATTTTATTTAAGCGGAAATTTCTTTAAAAATTCATTCATTGTTTCGTTTTAAAGGCACCAGCTCTAATGCATCTTGTATTGTATGACTCGTGCAAAAAAAAAAGCTTAGATCCTGACATTTTGTACAAATGAATCAAACTGACCCACCACTTTGTAAAGTTCAATCAATTTTACTCAATGTTCAGTGACGCCAAAGTTAGTTTAGCATGCTCTAGAACAGGATTTCAGAAACCAGAGTGTCTTCAGTCAAGCGGCAATTGCTTTCAAAGGGATTCCTATTTCTAATTTTGAATAGTATTTATATATTTGACGGCGTAAGCGATGGCTGAGCGATAGCGCCGTTGTCATTAGGGTTCGGTGGTACCGGGTTCATGATGGAATGTTAAAATAATAGTTTCGGTTTCGGTACACAAAAATCACAGTTTATAATTTAACACAAATTTACATTAAATAACACTAACAAATAATCTCCACAAAATGGGCAAACCGACAGTTTCGTTCTGAAGGAGTGACTTCGTTGGAGTTCCGAGCAAAAGTGATCTCGGCACAATCCCCACTCTACAAAACGACTCCGTCCACGTGCCGCCATTAAAACAACATCTGACGTCACGGCGTTTACCCCTACTACAATGGTCAAATCAGCAACTTGATGTTTAAAAGTTATCGCTTTCTCCGACACGGCCAGCCTGACAAGTTACACGTCCTCGTGAGTACCTGTAACCAAACAGTCAAATTTGAAGCAACAGTACAGGCTCGGTCAACCTGACCACATCTTTATGGAAAAGCATAACTTGAAAATAACAGTTGTCAAACAAAAGGTTCCTCTAAGTCTCAATCATATTTACTCAGCAACTAAATCAACTTCGATCACATACAACGCTCATGGCCCAGCTGCCGCAGCAGCTAGTGACACTTATGCCACCCATATCGTCATCACCTCATGTGATACGACCACACACATCACATAGAGTCAACGACTCCCAGGTCAGTACAAGACCAAAACAACAATAGTCTCCATTGAGACCCAGGTCCCCGCCGTACCACCAGCTGCCCATCGCCCCCTGAACAGCTCACAAGTGAGCTGCAGTTACGACTACAGACTAGTGCGTACGGTGCGACCAAATAGCCATGGTATGTGTCTACTACTCGGTGGAGGTACTTTCATCACCGTCCTCTACGTTTAACTCATTAGGAACACTACTTAGAGGCATCTTTCGTATACGATCGTGAGCGTACTTGTAGGTTCTATTTCCTGTCAGTGATTTTAAAACATAGCGACCGTTTTCAAGCAACTCTAAAATTTTGAAAGGTCCTTTAAATTTGGGTTTAGTTTGGTTTCTTTTTTTTTTTCGTTTTTGATTAATACCAAATCACCAACACTGAAATTAACTACTTGGCCTTATTTTTGTCAAAACGGGCTTTTTCATAAGCCGCACTCTTCTTAATACCGTCCACCGCGTGTTCTCTCGCTTCTGTTAAGTCAATTCTGGTTTCATCATCGTCATTATAAGCGATTAGCGTCAGAGGCCTAGCAACTTTTCCTATCAAAAGCTCTAAGGGGCTTTATTTCGTAACACGGTTCATTGTGCAGTTGATAGCCAACTGTACATCGTCCAAAGCATCCTGCCACGACCTTTCCGACGTCTCTACCGCGGTTAGCATACCCTTTAACAAACCCATCTCCCTTTCGACCTGACCATTCACGCGACTAGATCCCGTAGCAATTAAATGCAAGGAAATGTTGTGTGAATCGCAAAACTCCTTCAACACTTTGTTGGCAAAGGAACGACCTTGGTCGGCGATTATACGACTAGGAGAGCCAAATAAAGCAACGCTGGACTTCAAAGCTTTAATAGTGCTGGCTGCTCATGGAGACTAAGCCTATGTGGGCGACGTTGAACCGTACGTGCTGGATCCACTAATCGAATGTTTAATTCACCCGTAGTCACTCGAGTTAACGGTAAACCATTGATAAAAGCATTCGAATACTCATTCAAAAGGGACGTCAACCGGTTCTTGTTTTCGTTTGAAATATCAGAATCAACATTGTAAAGATCAATTACGGGAGGTAAATAGCAACAACCTACATTTGTGACTTTCGAAATACGTAGGGTAGATTCAGTTAAATGTACCGTATAGCCAAGTGTCAAAATATCGCGTCCGATCATAACATCGTATTTCATAAAATCGTCGGGTAGGACGTAAAATAAAATTGACAGTTCGTTATTGTCGACCACAACATCGCTAAGAATTTGTTCAGTGCTAAAAACATTCGAATTTTTACCGACACCAATTACTTGCACGGTTGAAAGTGAACGTTTGCCCGAGAATTTATAAGCTACACTTTGTTTAACGAGAGAACACTCGGCGCCGGAATCAAAACAAAATGAAAACGACTCACCGGATTGTTCCAATTGCCCGCAAACACCTGCTATTTCGCAGCTATCGACGCGTCGCTCCACCGTTGCGTTGGCAGCGCTGCCCGCCGACGATGACGCGCCACCCGCACTGCCGCGTTGGCAGTTCGTAGAGATGTGTCCGGCTTCTCCACAACGGAAACACGTTATTCTTTTGCTGGAACCCGATGAAGTCGCCGCCGGTGTAGTTTTCTGGGCGTTAGCTCCAGCAGGCTGCGTAAACTTCGAACGACAGTTCACCGCTTTGTGTCCCGGTTTTCCGCACTTATAGCACGTGAACATAGTGGAAGTTTGTGGCTTTAAACGCTTTGCATCAGTGGCGCCATCACCGGTAATGCGATCGAACTTCCGCTTCAGACTTGCACTCGCCTTAATGTCCTGCAGTAACTTGTTGCGTGACGTTATTTCGCTAGTAAACGCCAAGCGATTAAGTCGAGAGTCGAACTGAGAGACATGAGCGAGCACATACGACGTGGCTATTTCTTCATGGCTTCGATTCTTCCATCGAGCCAACAGGGTAGTCATTAGGCGGCTGGCGTACGCTGCGAGACATTCGCCCTCCTTCGGCCGGTCGTTGTGGATGTTAACAAGCGATGCAGCAAGAGTTTCAGTGGATGCATAACGCGCAAGGAATAAGTTGCGGAAATGCTGCCACGTCATGCCTGCATGCGAAATCTGCGACAGCCACGATGACGCATTACCTTTCAGGGCTTTGCTCAGAGCTATAATAAGCGATGCACCCTCCAGTGGACGTTCGTCGAGGCAAATATCGATAGTATCGCACCAAGCACGTGGATCGGTATCTGGTAGCTCCGGATTAATTTCTGGCAGCATGATCTGAGGTGCCACTGTTGGTGTCCTGATGGCTTCGATCAGCTGCATCATGTTCTTCTGCTGCATCTCGAACATAGCACGCCAGTGGGAATCGAGTCCAGATCCCACTTCTGATGACGGCGTAAGCGATGGCTGAGCGATAGCGCCGTTGTCATTAGGGTTCGGTGGTACCGGGTTCATGATGGAATGTTAAAATAATAGTTTCGGTACACAAAAATCACAGTTTATAATTTAACACAAATTTACATTAAATAACACTAACAAATAATCTCCACAAAATGGGCAAACCGACAGTTTCGTTCTGAAGGAGTGACTTCGTTGGAGTTCCGAACAAAAGTGATCTCAGCACAATCCCCACTCTACAAAACGACTCCGTCCACGTGCCGCCATTAAAACAACATCTGACGTCACGGCGTTTACCCCTACTACAATGGTCAAATCAGCAACTTGATGTTTAAAAGTTATCGCTTTCTCCGACATATTGATTGACATAATCTTTTCTGTAGCTTACGACTGTGTTAGCGTTGTCGCTGATAGATTCTCTCTTCATCTAGACCCTCTGTATCATAATCACACTTACTTCATCTCCGCATCAGATTTCGCCAGCATCCAGACGACTGATCCTGGGTTGCGACGGGATCCTAAAGCCATGAGTTGAGAGAGCTTAGCCCCAAGCGGCAGGGTTGGTCTGCGGGGCACCTGGCCCGTCCACGTCGAGATGGCCAGCATCTCGGGACACTCCTTCACCAGATGTTTTTGAGTCGCCATGCATTTTCCAGAAGCGTCCTGTTAACAAAACAGAGAGAGTTATAACCATGGAACAGAAACGTGAGATCAAATTGCTGGGACTCTCGCGGAATTCCTAGAAAATGAGTTTTGTCGAGAATTGCCTCATAGGTATCCATATCTGCCTAAATCAGACTAGATTTGGATAAAATCTATAACTGGAAATTTTTAAAGATCTGTATCTGACTGTGGAAGTTTTTTTACAATTTTCAAAAGCCGCGCGTGATTTCTCACTTTCGTTATTAAAACAAGCAATACCCAGTTTCTGCTGTCTTGCATTCGGGTAAAAAGGACCTGTAGTGCATATTCATGCTTCGAAGGCTCGTGTCGATAGTAACAAGTGCATGACAAACACTAATCAAATACTTACCCTTCATAAATAACAACACCTAAAAACAGCACACGATCGAGTTAAAACATTTCTCATATTCATCGTAACGCCAGACATTTTGTAAATGAATGCGGCGCGGTCCCTGTGGTTAGCTAATACCTACACGCGGTGAGTGTTTAATTACTACCTACTGTAGGTACCTGCTGCGGTGGCGCCACCTGTGCGAAAACTTATTGGTTTTACTAGGTGATGCGTGTTTTGGGTTGGCAATATTGGTGAGCTTATGTCATCCATTAAGCTTGTGGCTAACTAATAACAACCGCTCGGGTCGATCTTCAGGTTAAGTCGCGCTTGCCTAGGTTGGTCCGTGGATGGGTGACCACCCATTACAGACCGAGTTTCCTCCATGCCTCGGCAAGCAGGTTAAGCCGTTGGTACCGGCTGTCATTTTTAGATCTATGACAGTCGCAAAGCTAGTGGCCCGAAAGTCCAACATCCAGTTTTACCAAGGGGTATCGAATTTTCGTATTTGGGTTGTGGAAGTCAGATAGGCAGTCGCACCATGTAAAATACTGTTATTCAGCTGAATCCGGTTAGACTGGAAGCCGACCCAAACATAGTTGGTACTTAGTACATTGTTACTTTTCGAACTTTACCCAAAAAGCTTGGGTAATACTAATTTTGACCGGGTAAACCTAGGTTTACATGTTCTTCTAGCATTATCCGTAACTTACCACTAGTTGTGTTTAAAATTTTGTCACTAACCAGGCATTAGGTATAAAACGTTACCGCAATACAATAGTTTGTGGTTGTAATTAATTCGATTTATCAAACACCAACAAAGTGTATGAACTCTGTAAGCTGGCATATTTTTATAAAACAACTTAACATACAAAGTCACAGTATCATTAATTTAAATGTTTCATGCTTGCTAATTATAAGGACAATATTGTAAATATGTATCATAAGTTTACACGTAATTAAATAAACTTGCTATGAAGTTATTGGTACTTTAAAGTATAAAATAGAATTAATGACAGGACCTTACTCGACAATGGCGCCATCTGGTGAGCTCAAAAACGATGGCCCTCATTAGCAGCTGTAACGCGATGCATAAAGACTCCTTGGTGGTTCGTGGCCTGTGTGCCTTAAAACCACAGTGGTGGAACAAGTGATGTTTTGACAAAGAATGTCATTGAGTGAGAATAGAATAGTTTTTTATGTGTTATGATGTGATTTTCTTGTTACCTTCAATAAATATGTTTGAACGTCGTATAATACTGTTTATATTGTTATTAGCGTTACACAGCGATGTTAATTCTGCGACTAAATCAATTAGTTTTATTGTTTTATTATGATAGTGTTGCAGCTTTGATTATACACATGTCTAGATGCAGTGTTGTGTTTTGTAAGTTTTTAAGTTTATATTTAAAGTTTACCTATCGATAGGTAACTTTTTTAGTTGTTTTCAATCGTCCTTTGTAATTCCTGGACACTTTTATAGCGCAAATCGTCATTTTTATAAGTCACTGAACGCGTGCTTACCGTACAATGACAGTGACGTCACTGAGCGGGCGGGACGAGCTTATGAGCCAGCAGTTGCCTGATATTTTTGTTGGCGTTTTGAAGCTCGAACTCTCTAACTAGACATGTGTATAATCAAAGTGTTGCAGTTGAATGAAACTGTTGTTTTTGTAAATAAACGATGCAATAAAGTGGAATTGTTTACTTCTGTCTTTAAAGCAAATATTTTGGTAAATTAGTTGTTGTAGTAGTGTTGTTGTAGTTAATTAATTTGTTCTTGAGCGCCTGTTTTTGTGGCCAGAATAGAATGCATAGGGGCTATATTTTTGTTGTTTTTGGTTGCGAAATTCTGCACTTATAATAGTAAGAAAAAGCTGCAGTGGTTGAAATTACACGAGCATGTATTTAATTACCAAAAACTAGCGAAAGGCTAGAAAAACAATCTTACGAAAATTCAATGAAAATACTGAAGTTTGAGCACCTATACAACACTCTAACACCCGTATCTATAAATGAGTCAAAGTGCTTACTTGAGTAAAAGTAATTATTTAAGATACGATTTTTATCCTGTAGTTTAGTAATTGCTTGAGGTTAGAACTGTCAAAAGTTAAAAAACTTAGCTTTGTTTTCTTTGACGGTTCTTACTTCGTTAAAATTTTTGTCTGTTGCATAACAAATATTTATATAAGTAATAACTTAAACCCAAGTAATTACTACTTGGGTGTTAGTACATATATATACATATGTATGTAGCAAATTAACAAGTTCCACTAAACCGAACTATACTGAAAAACTATTAACGGTTGAATTCATTTGTAAAGGTTTAATCATTTATGTACCAGGGAGTGATTTAAAAAGGGTTGTCTCAAAAAGTTCCTTTCGGTACCTAATTAAGGCCGGCTAACTTACCTTAAAGTAGATTGGCCTCTGAAATAAGGTAGTATTTCGACAAAAGATATACCTACAGATTAGTAAAGTCAAGTACTACCAATAAAAGTCGACCCGATCACTCGCACCAATAGAAATCAATCGATCTATCACGTCCAAAATCCAACATTCAACTTCACCATTTAATTCTCTTAAGCGTCAGCCCTGGACACAAAACATCTCGAATCATCGATCAAGCCCAAAAATTCGCACAAAATTTTCGCGTAAATCGCACAATGTAACAAGAGTCTGTTTGATGGAGGTCCTGCGAACAATGTGCGAATTATAAGGGACTATTTGATACGTGTTGAGCGACGCCCGCGCTGAATTCACAATTAGGCAAAGCACAGAGAATCGGTTTAATTTTGAATAGACAGACGTTTCTTGATTAGCTGCCAACAATCGTCGAGAAATATTAATGGTGCTGTGTTCATCACAAGAGGTTTTATTACGTTGTTGAATTAATGGTTGGGGTTTATGACTACTATATTTTTTCTTTTGTTAAAATGGAACTACTTCCATTATAATAGAATGTGCACAATAAGGGGCCAATTTGATGAAAATGCTTGTTATTAAGCCTCCAAACTTAATGCTATTATTTCAATGTTCATTTATGATTTTGTTACCAACATTATTACATTTTAATAGTTAAACTACTCTACTCGTAGACCACCAACCAGCTTTTTCAATTTGAGCTAAAGGCAAACTATTTGGAAGGACTATTCAATCGAAAGCACCACAAAATTGTCAAAAATCCTATTTTAAACTAATTTACGTCTTAGAAATTACCCAAGAGACTCAAGTAAGTACTAAGGTTGTCTGTTCGTAGGTAAAAGCCAACGTCAGAAGCATCTTCATGCGTCACACACCATTCACAACGCCTGACCTTTTAGATTGACCTCACAGGAGAAAACGAAAACCAAAACAAATGTAGGTAAAAGTACTAGGCAAGCAGGCATAGGTAGGAGTACTAGTCTAGCAGCTGCAGCTATTTTAGTCTCATTGGCTAACGAAGCGGGCCAAGGAGTCTCGGGCGAGGAGTTCGTATTACTAATACGACGGTGTAAAAAGTAAAAAGGGAGTGTTCTATTTTTAAATAGTAGTCATTTTCTGGTTGATGATGCATTTGTTTTTATTTCGAGGAGCTCGTGGCTAATTAATGACAGCCATTCGGATCGATCTTGCCTAGGGTGGTGCGTGGATAGGTGACCACTCACTACATACCGAGTTTCCTCCGTGCCTCGGAAAGCACGTTAAGCCGTTGGTCCTGGCTGCCATTTGTTGACCTTTGACAGTCGTTACAGGCCGTCAGTGGCCCTAAAGTGACAACCAATCTTACCAAGGGGTATCATACCTAGTACTAACTGGGTTGTGGAGGTCAGTTAAGCAGTCGCTCCATTTAAAATACGGGTTAGCTGCATCCGGTTAGACTGGAAGCCGACCACATAGTCGGGAAGAAGCTAGGCTAGGATGATGATGAATTTATTTTTATTACTTTCATTTTGCCAGAGACGACATCATCATCTACCTTCTGCTCTTATGCCAATTTATTTGAGGGCTGCGCAACATGTATTCTTCTTCTAAACTTCTCTTTAAGTCAATCTCAGTAATCACCCCCTTTCCTGTCATCATAACATTATCTTTCACTCATTCCATCCATAATTTATTTGGTAAAATAAATGTCGATCCATAGCCAAGAAATGCCGTAATTAGTTACATTTTCATTAATACCCAAGAGACTTCATAACACAGTACAAGACCTTTACATAATCAACAACTAAGATCTAGAACTATTTCATACTTCAGAGAATTTAAATCATATAACCCATTTCAGTAATAAACAAGATTCCAATCAACTAAACTGTATTTGAATTTAGAATCTTGGAACACACGTGTAAGTTCAGACAAGCACAAGACTTAAATGCCCTGTAAAGCCGACACGGTTCGAAAGGAACGCTTGAATGTGACCTTTCATCACTGACCAATGGTATCGCTCTTTAGACAAAGGTCGTGTGGTTTCGGTCGGTCTCGGCTGTGTTCGGAAATGTATTTGAACATAAAACGGTTTGTTTCTAATTCTAAGCATTCAAGCAAATTCTTAGATTGAAATTCTAAAATCAAAGGTAATTTTATAGTATTGGTTTAAATTGGCATAATATGTGATCTGTAATGACATGAAACTGATTGGGGGAGTGATGGCTAGGCAACAGCAATCCCCAATCAGTTTGAAGACTATTCGGAAGGTTTTTTCTCTGAAACTTTCACTAAAGTCATTTTTGTTCTTAAAACGTGCTTTAAACATAAATTAATTGTAGTCCTTTTCGAACTGAACATCGTTTTTTCTCAATTCTTTACTTAACGTTTATTTTTTTACAACACAGGTAACGTAATACTCGTAACATAAACAACAAAACACATCGACTTCATCGCAATAAGCCACCCTTGATAATGGGCTGTGGGTATGTGGTCAGCTCCTAATAATACGTTCACACACCAACCGCAGTTTACACGACCGGAATTACAACATAATGTGTTGACATTATGTCAACTGAAAAATTAAAATTATTATTGTGAATTAGCTTATCAATGTAATTTTAATTAGAGTAATGGACTGGTGGAACTATAATAACTATAAGTTATTGGCAAAAAATAAGAAATAGTACATTTTGATATAAGTGGGGAAAGTTTGTTATTGCGGCCGAGGCGAAATACACACACGAGCCGCAGGCGAGGGTGTTATGGAGCCGAGAACTGTAGTAACAAATGCCCACGTGTATCAAACGACGTTTTTCAATACACTTTTAGTTTTTTGGTTTTAGCTTTTAGTCCAAATTGATTCAATGGAATAAAAAAAAAAACGACTGTGGGGGCGAGCCGCCTCACCACGTGTGGAATTTTTTTTCCGCACTATAGTGCGGGAATATAAGAAGAAAACCACGAGGGTGAAATCCATAGCATGTTGAACCTAATCGTAGTGCGATAAGAGCCAGTTTTCGAGGAAGAATATTAAAGCGGATCTCAAAGTTTTCTCAAAAAGCCCCTGGGATTGGTCAACAAAAGGACACGACAGTGGTCGTTAAAAGTATAGTATGTTCCACACGTAGTTGAATGCCTCGTTAGTCTAGTGGTCTAGTGGTTGCAAGCGCGACTGCTGAACATGAAGTCCTGGGTTCGATTCCCGGGTCAGGCAAACTATTACTGGGTTTTTCCATCGGGAATTTCTCAGCAGCAGCCGCGGAGTCTGGATTTGTGCCCGGTTGATGGCAATATTCTCGCCCCTATTACGTGGGACTTAGACATTACTGTCGAAATGTGGGTGTAATATTAGCTACATCTCTGCCTAACCCACACTTTTTCAATTCACAAGAATTGCTGTTTCAGAATCACTAAGAACAATAAAAAGTCATTAAAAAATGAAGATGTAGCGTATGTTGTTATTTTTCTAAAAACACATTTCTGCACACGTGCGGAAGTATATACGGTGAGCAGGATACTGTACTCGCATGTACTGGATGGCCGGTGAATGTAGCGGTGCGTGTCTCTTGCCTCCTCGTGCGTAAAGATGCCTTTGTCGCACAGACGGAGTTTGTTGCAGTTTTTGTAGAGTTTGCAAGTTAACAAGGGTAGTAAAGAGTTTTATTCCGTAACCATTCATTTCTGTTAGGCTGACCAGACCAGTAAAGCTTGATTGTTGCTGGGGAGTTTGTCGATTTTAGCTCAATCAGTAGGAAGTGATGGGATGGACGTTTTTGGGGAACTGGCTCATGTATGTAATCTTGCCGTTTAATTGCGCTGGTTTTCAGCCTATTTGAATAAATTACTTTTACATACATAACATCATGCCTGTAATCCCCGAAGGGTTAGGCAGAGGTGTACCTAATAGTACACCCACATTTCGCCAGTTATGTTTTTAAGTCCTATGTAATAGGGTGTGAGCCTATTGCCATCAACCGGGCTCAAATCCAGACTCCGTGGCTGCTGCTGAGACATTCCTGATGGAAAAACCCAATATCCATTTGCACGACCCGGAAATGGAACCCAGGACCTCATGCTCAGACTAAGTTTTTTAAAATTTCTTTTAGTTTTGTTGAATGTCAAATGTAAGCCGTTGTCGTTATTTGGCCGAAATATCTATAGTAAATTAATTAACTACTTCGTATTGAGATTTGAAAACAGACTTTAATTTGAGTAGGCTTTCAAAACCCAGGGCTAATGTAACCCTTTTATGTAAATCAGGTCTTAACTTAAGTGGTTTCGAAGTAGGTAAGTATTTCTGTGCCATCCACGGCACATATGTATCTTCGGATTTTGGTTCTACATACCGGTTTCTTTACGATGGTTTACTTAACCGTTTTGAGAGCATTTGTGATGAAGCAGCATTGGACCGTACTGGGGCCTTATTCAAATAGCGGAGACATGTGCTAGCCCCAGTACGAATTTTTTGGCCGCAGGGGGAGAGGTGCCGACGATTACTCGTACAAGTGCCACATGAACGCACAGTGTCATAGTGCAGAGAAGTGAAACGAAAGAAAAAGTATATATTTGTCTCGCAGAGGACAAAACGATTAAATTAACAATAAAACAAAATCATATAACAGTAAAAATAAACAAAATTTAAATTAATAATAAGACTTTTGTCTTTTGATTTTTTTAGTCTTACTAAATCGGTGCTGTAAGAGGCCAAAACGATTAAATAAACAATAAAACAAAATCTTTAAGAGTAAACATAAAGAAAATTTAAATAAATAATAAGAAGTCTTTTGAATTTTTTTTAGTCTAACTAAATCGGTGCTGTAAGAGGCCAAAACGATTAAATTAACAATAAAACAAAATCTTTAAGAGTAAACATAAAGAAAATTTGAATTAATAATAAGACTTTTGTCTTTTGACTTTTTTTTGTCTAACTAAATCGGTGCTGTAAGAGGCCAAAATGCAAAAGTATCTATATAGGCATGGTCCTGTAAAATTGTGCCAGTGCTGCTACTAACTTAGTTTTTAAGGGTCTATTTACCTGAAAATGAATGAATGTTATGCTACGTTATATTATAGTCTTAGAGACCAGAAGCAGAAACTATTAAAGAACAAATCACTAAATAACCTAGAAAGTTATATTTCTTACAAATTGTTTTTAATCAGCAACAAGCACATAGGTAATTAATAAGTACATCAGAATTATATAACACGACCCTAATCAACATTATAACGTCCATAAAAATACCGAATCCGTTGCATCTGAAAACCAAGCCAAGCCATCAGTATTCTATTCTTTGACAATCCGCCCGTTCAAAAAGCTGTCACATCGCGCCATGTCTTTTTTTTCTACTCGGACCACGTAGGTTGGATGAGGGAATATCTAAGAATAGCTTATATTATTATATACTTAGCTCTAGATTTCTAAATATTCGAAATTCGAATTTCGATTTCCAAATAATATTATGACAAAATCAATACATCTAGACAACTCCAATATTAATGAAACTTCGTTATTAAAACAAAGTTAGTTGTCAGGAGCGCCGCAAGGAGGTGCCACCTGTTCCCTAATGAGCCGAAGGCTCGCTCATAAATTACTTGTGAAGTTGAAACTTGGGGTTTTAAGGACTTGGCAGTAATACTGACAGGCTGTACGCCATTTGAATGTTGATTTGTTTCTATTTTTGTTTTGTTTTATCTTGTTAAAAGTCACTTTAATTCCTCGCTTTTAGAGTACATTTGATTTAACATCCCTCTACCTATCCGACATTCACTTCACTCAAACCAGTACCAAATCCCTTATGACCAGCCCATTGTATTATACATATGTAGCTGTCACCCATGTACACAATATTTTTTTGTATGACGAATCCTTGGATATCTCTGCGAGTACTGAACTGAGATTCTTGAACGCTACTACTCGTTACCTGGAGTCCATAGCTACACCTACTACAATATCTTTGGACTAAAAAATTAAAGTTTATATTAATAATTTCTATCTCAGCCCATTTTACTTAATGTAATAGTTAATTTCATTCTTATTCTATTTAATTTAATGTTATTGACAATTTAATTTCTAATGTTCATGCTGATTTATGTTGTTTTTTTTATGTTTTCTAATTTAGTATGTTTTTATCGAGCTCTTATTTTTTTTTCATCGTTCTGTGCTGGCGCTGCCGCTGCGGCTGCGGAGAACC
Organism: Standfussiana lucernea; assembly: GCA_964057025.1. Taxonomy (NCBI): domain Eukaryota; kingdom Metazoa; phylum Arthropoda; class Insecta; order Lepidoptera; family Noctuidae; genus Standfussiana; species Standfussiana lucernea. The sequence goes on along the minus strand of OZ059806.1, from coordinate 11,662,547 downwards.
TCAAGCGGCGTAAATATAGTAACTATATTTTCGAGCCGTTTGGGGTTGAAACTCTGGGGCCATGGGGTCCGAGTGCTTACAGCATTTTTAAGAAAATTTCTAAACGCCTCGTTGACGCTTCCCGTGACCCAAGGGCTGGCTTTTACCTTGGCCAGAGGCCACGTTGTATGGCAACACTTATGTCCCCATACAACGTGGCAACGCTGCCGCGCCGCCAGTCTCTTGGGCACATTACCGACTGACAGGAGTTTTTTGATCCCTTTTATAATTTGTAGTTAGTTTAGTTATTTTAATTGTTATAATGTATATAGTTAATGTAAATAAATACCCCTATTTTTAAAGTATTTTATTTTTATTTTTACTGACATAAAACTTGTTTGTGTGGTTATAACTGTAAATGAAAATGGTTATTTTAATAAATAAAAAAAGTTATGTCGAGTTAGATAGATTAGAGGCTTGCCTGTGGAAAAAATTAAAGGTATTTTTTCCTTTTTTAAACTATTGTCTTACCATCGTTACTTCCTCTTGATATAATACTGTTTAGTAAAAATAGTTTTCCAAAGTCAAATATCAAAGGCATTGATATCAACACGCTTTTACTGATCATCATCTGCCTAGCCTGTTCCCAACTCTGTTGGGGTCCGCTTCCAGTCTAACCGGATGCAGCTGAATACCAGTATTTTACATAGAGCGACTGCCTATCCGACCTCCACAATCCAGTTCGTACGGGGTAATACGATACCCGGGTAATATGGTTGACACGCTTTTACTGATATTCGGAAAATAATCTAAATCGATTACAAATCTTACAGCTCTAGATCTCTAGCGATTGATCTTAAGCTATGGCATGTTATATGTATTTCTTTAATAATCTCCTTGAGTGTCGAAACTTAACTGCATGTACTTGTAAATCAGCCTCGATATGACCTAACACCATTCTGACCACAATGCTGATTCGCTCATAGGAAATATATTTTACTATATCATGAGCTGTGGTCCAAAATAACAAAGATGTGGAGCCCTGACACAGCCAGAAGGCGACGCGGTAGACCTCGCAGGTGATGGCAGGACGAGCTGGACAGAACCAACGACCAGTGGTGCACATTAACCTTGGATCGATGGATTTGGAAGTCTTGGGGAGAGGTGTTTGCTCAGCAGTAGGATGAACAGGCTAACAGTAACATGAGCTATCTGAGCGGCTTTCATTTAATGCTGATATGAGAAAAAGTACTGAAACAAAAAAATTAAAGACTTCCTTCTTGGTCTAGGGTTCGATTCCCAGGTCGGGCAAAGTGTTATTGAGTCTTTTCATATTTAACAATTTCTCAGTAGCAGCTACGCAGTCTGGATTTATGCCCGATTGACGACAATAGACTCGCCCCCTATTACATGGGACTTAAACATAACTGGCGAAATGTGGGTGTACTATTACGTACACCTCTGTCTAACCCTTCGTGGATTACAGGCGTGATGTTATGTTATGTAAGAAAAAGAAAAAAAACATATGACATGCAAATCATATTAAATTAACAATGCTAAAATATGCACATGTTTTACGAAGACACCGTAGTTCACGAACTTTCTGTTTCTCGTCCTTCGCCCTTACAGAACACGAGCAAAGTCAGATGCACACGTGTGTATATAAATACGGAGAACAAATGGAAATTTCTTTACAAAACACTTTATAAGGAAAGTTACCTTCAGACTCTTAGCAAAAAGTCTCGTTCGCTTACAAAACTTCTACGAGGAGTTAGCACGAGGGCGCGGTGTAAACGTAACGTAAATACGTCGATTTTAAAATAAGAAATATCTGTTTCACATAAACTGTTGTTTTATTTTAAGGCTTTTGTTACTAACATTAGTATTTTTTAGAGATTGAACTAGCTACTTATCATTTGAATTTTATTGAATGATGCAATACTACTACTACGTAGCTTTAAAAACCTTTGTTACCGAAAATGATGGACAATTACTTGTCATGTTTTTTTTTTTTTTTTTTTAAACATTTTAATAATTTCAAGAATTTATTCCTCATTTCTATGGATGATACTGATTGTGCTTGTTGCAAACAATTTAACTTAAATACTATAAATAATTTTATCTTCTATTTAAAAAAAAAAAAAACAAAAAAAAACGTTAATTACCTTACTTACACCGCGCGCTCGTGCTAGGCAGGGCCTCTGTTGTGTAGTTTACACTTTAATTATTTTTTTGTGACCGAACTTGCAGTGCAAATTCCGACACAAAACATAACAATATAAAGACATAGACATAACAGTATAAAAAAGTTAGTATTTCAGTAAAAAAAAAAAAACTATAATGTTTGTACTATGAAAATAACGTGAGGTCCATACAAAGATAATATAAAATTCACCAAAAAAAAAAAAAACTGTTTTGAAAGGATTAAAGCGAGACTATTATTTAAAAAATAAAATCTTATACAATTCTTGACTTTCAGTGTAGTTTAACTCAACCTATCCATCATCATCTGCCTAGCTTTTTCCCAACTATGTTGGGGTCGGCTTCCAGTCTAACCGGATGCAGCTGAATACCAGTATTTTACATGGAGCGACTGCCTATCTGACCTCCAAAACCCAGCAGTACCAGTTGGTACTGAGTAATAGGTAAGAAACCCCTTGGTAAGACTGCAACTCAATCTATCCATTTAATAAATTAAATATTCTTAAACTTAAATTTATCAGGATTTCATTGTTTTATTTCTTTGTTATTTTACTATTAACATAATTATGTAGTTTAAAGCTTAGGTTGGTTCTTTACTTCTTATTTTAGAACCTCAACAAAAAACTAAGTAGTTCAGACATCAGGTACAAAACCCACGACCTTGACGGGAAGTCACGAAAATATTCTAATTGGAAAACTTGAGGCACAGGAGGTATTCCCGTTCCTGCAGCGTCATTGGATCCTGAAGAACAACTTGCGATTACTCTTAGTTCAAAGAATTTTAATGACTTTTAATTAAATATTAAAGTTACTGCCTCGAAATCCGATAAATTAGGTTTCAAGTAATTTGTGTTTTTTAATCGTCTTCAAAAAAAGGAGGAGGTTCCCAATTCGGTTGTATTTTTTTTGTGTTTGTTACCTCATATCTTCGTCATTTATGAACCGATTTGAAAAATTCTTCTTTTATCTGCAAAGGATTATTTCCCGATTAGTCCCATAGAAATTTCATCAAAATCGGTTCAGTAGTTTGCTTATTAAATCAAAATAGCAGGAAAAAATATGTCATCTAAGTAAAAAAGAAATTGATAATTTGACAAGGATTTGTGTGTGATACGATAACTAAAAATAGCTAAATATTTTTTTCAAATACCGACTTTCAAAAAAACACAAAAAAAACGTGGAAAATAACTTTACTTTCGGAAGTCGGTGGCAAAAACGTGAATGAAACAAACAATAGTCACCGACTTCCGAAACTAATGTTATTTTCCACTTTTTTTGTGTTTTTTTGGAAGTCTATTATTGGTCTTGTTTTTGTCAGGGGATAATAAAAAAAATTATGTTACTTTGTGAATTAAGTATTCTGAACGCGACTTAGTCTATAAGACGTATCGTAACTTAGAAGAAGTGTAAGTGTACGGTGCACGTACATGGGTTTTAAAATATATTTATTACAATAAGTTAGCCAGTAGGCTCGCGTATTTGCACTTTGGACGCGACCTACATTTGGCAGTGCATTGACACTGACATATTGCATTGTTCTATGCATTTTATGTATATTACATTTTAGTGTTCAATTAGACGTGGTTTGAGTCGGACAACTTGCATTTTTATTTAGATTCATCCCGTTGAGCATTCACTGACATTTTCTGCATTTAAGTTTAAATTTGACATTTTACATCAGCATTGACATCACTTATGTTAGGGAAGCACCCTACAGTAAGGTTCTATTACTGAAATAATTTTTGTAGTCGTATTAGTATTCTAAGAGATTATAAATATGATGAAACCTCATCTATATATAACCTCGTTGGTCTGTTGGTTGCAATCGCTACTGCTGAGCATCAGGACCTGGGTTTGGACCTGGTTTTCCCGGGTCGGGCAAAGTGTTATTGAGTTTTTTTTTCAGGAATTTCGCAGTAGCAGCCGCGGAGTCTGTGCCCGGTCGATGGCAATAGGCTCACCTATTACGTGGGACTTCAACATAACCGGTGAAATGTGGGTGGATTATTAGGTACACCTCTGCCTAGCCCTTCGGGGATTACAGGTGTGATTTTATGTTTGTGTATGTTATAAACACACAATTTTATCACTGGTAGCCGTAAACTACAAGTTAGAGTTAGGTGTTAAAACTTTAAGAACATACTTCGACCTGATATTTTTCCTTCTGCATGAGCCAGTATGTATTAAGTAAGCAGAAAGCATCGACACAATGCCTGTTTCGCTCAAAGATTTAACCGACGTTTAACGTTTTTAGTTTGGTAAAAAATAAAGATTATACATTTTTAATTCCCACATGTCTAACGTCACTCTTAAACATGTGAACTTTGAGAGCGACGCAAGAAATCTTGGAAGAGCCCTTAGAAACAAAAATATACATCTACCTACACAAACATCACATCTCTATATTATTTTGATCAACAAGGGCCTCCGACTTCGCGAGTCAGCACCTTCGCTCGAAGCTAGTGTCTGAGAGCGCCGAGAGGGAGTGTCGAGTGTCGGACAATGGGCCGACACCCTCCTTCGCTTTAACGAGCGTATGGCGTGTCGGCGGAAACTTGAGAGTTATTGCAATAAATTGCTTAAGACACTCATTGCTGATGTTAGGTTTATGGTTTAGTATCTAGTTATTGTTTTTTTATTTGATAAACTGTTGGTGAGACAATGATAAAGTGGACGAGTAAAACTAATTAATTGTTACTTGAAATAAAGTAAAGCATAACATAACATCACGCCATGAATCCCCGAAGGGTTAGGCAGAGGAGTACCTAATAGTACACCCACATTTCGCCAGTTATGTACAGGGGGCAGGTCTCCATTTACCATCAATTGGGCACATATTCTTACTCCGCGGCTGCTATTAGGAAATTCCTGATAGGAAACCCAATAACACTTTGCCCGACCTGGGAGTCGAAACCAGGAACTGAGAAGTCGCGTTTCTGTACCAGTACTCTAACGAGGCAGTTGTTTTGTTTAAATCAACAAACATATTCTCTGTTGTCTGTCCATGTGTTGGCCGAAGTTTTTTTTAGTTAATTTCTTCGAATAATATTATTCGAAGGAATTTACTACTTTCTTGTATATACAAGAAGATAGTAAGGATTCTACGAAACACTACTCGAGTATTATTTCTTGGAAATTGTTGTATTTAACGAAGTAGCCAGAAAACTTTGAATAACTTGCCCATTATAAGGACTTAGTTAAGTTAGTAAACTTAGCCAAGAATTATGTAAACAAATGATTTGATTTTAAATAATCTTCTAAGTTACTGTTTTATTCATGACTAGCTTTTGCCCGCGACTTCGTACGACGGAAAAAGATCATTTCCTGTGGTAAAATGTAGCCTATATTTTAAGTTAGACATCTAGCAGTAGAGCGGTTAAAACTGCGTTCAAATCCATGCAGTAGTTTTTGCGCGATGCGCGTACAAACATACAGACGGAAAGACAGACAGACCGACAGACAAAAATTCTAAAAGCTGTTGTTTTGGCTTTTGTTGCTCTAATAAAGACCCCCAATATATACTTTTTTTCAATATCTTCAATGTACAGACATTGGCCTGTTACAATTTTATTATATGTACATATATATAGATAGATAGATAGATTTCAACTGTCCATTGGATGGATATAAACCCCCAAATCCGTCGCAAAAAATCTACCGGTCCTGTGCATATAGTGTAAATTAATAAACATACATGGTAAATATATAATAGGGTTAAATAAATAAATAGCATCAACATACATCACCCAGCTATTCAAAAACTAAAGAAAATATACTAGAAGCGCCATTCTCACATTCCGCCGCGGTCCTATAAGCAACCCAGCCATACATCAGCCAGAAACTACGCACTTTACCCCACCCATTACTTTTATTTCGTACCCTACACTACGCGACTACGCGAATAAAACACGCCTAAATAGAAGCAGTTATAGTGAGAGCCGATAAAGAGGCACTAAATTACTGAACAGTTTCAAATACTCTACTCTGTATGGAAATCGATTTGATTTATCTTTCAAAAGTTTGCGTAATTGTGTTAACTACTTACTCACTTGGGCTCGGGAACAGGGTCTCGTGGCTAAATATTAACAGCCACACTGGTCGATATTCAAGATTAAGCAGTGCTGGCCAAGGACGGTCCGTAGATGGGTGACTATTTATTACATACTAAGTTCTCCGTGACTAGGAAAGCACGTTAAGCCATTGGTACCATCTGGCATTTGCGAGCAGTTAGAAGCCCGAAAATTTAACAACGAGTTTTACTAAGGGTATCGTATTACCCAGTTGCCGAGTTGTGGGGGTTCAGCTGCATCCGGTTAGACTGGAAGCTGACCCCAACATAGATGAGAAAAAGCCTCTAAGTAGATGATGATGACGTGCAAGCAAACGCTCGTGACCAGAACGCACCAGTCTCATGTCTGTGTGCTGCTCAAGGTCATCGGCGTGTCTTAAACCCTTAAGCATCTCATTAGGAATGCATATTTCAATTGAGTTGCGGTACTCCGTGAAGTTGCTGAAACTGCGTATTAGTATGCAACTCAGATTAAAGTTTCTAGATGTAATCTTAGCTGCGAAAGAGTTGGACAAGTTAAATTGCCGAGGTAGCTTTACACCCTGTAAAGTTTTCTTAGTTATTTAAGTTCCAGTGCTTTCAGAGTCATTAACATTTCTGAATGAATGGCCGTGTTATTTTCTGGTTTAAAAGGTAAAATGGGGAATAGGTAATCAAATATAATGTAACATTGTATGACAATGTGTCCATAGGCATCGGAAAACATGATACCATGATGCAGACATACATAAACCCACTTCTTTGTGTCCATTTCACAACTGGCGTGCGTGTATGACAAGATGTATGAACGTTTAAAAGGAGTATGTAAGCAGGTGGCGTTCTGTTCCTGCCTACCCCCATGGGCAAAGGCGTAAGTATAAACAAATAAGTCACATTTCGACCCCTAAAGCAAGTATCAACAGCATAAACCACTAGACAGAATTTGATCGCGAAAAAATACACCACGCATATTTTCCTCATCATACGCTCCGTTCCACACGGGTCGATTTTCATTACTCGACAAAAGAGTTTAAATCACATTTTGCGGTAAATCGTGCTCGCAATAGTAGCGAAGTAGATATCGCATCCACAACGGAAAGATTACCGGGGAAACGTCCCGTGTAAACTGATTCTGAAAAGGTGTTGTGTACGTGGTGAGCGAAGGCGATTTATACATTTTTTTTTTTTGCATATAAATAACAGATGCAAAACTAAAAGTAAAATTTCATGCTAAAATATTATACTGTCCTGGATTTCGGCAAAATAACCCCTGATTGACTACGAACTGACTTAGTACCAAAAAAGTCTTTAAAAAAACTATTTTTTTTTCAGAATCTTTAATGTTATCAATAGAATGACAAGTTCTGTTAATTAAACATTTTAATCTATACTACAAATATTATAAAGAGGTCATTTGTTTGTAAGTATGTATGTAGGGCGTAATCTTCGGAACTACTGAACCGATTTCGAAAATTCATTCACTAATGGGAAGCTGAATTATCTCCGAGTGTCATAGGTTATATAAAACGTTCCCGTGGGATACTTTCTGATCATAACGGAAGCGAAGCCGCGAGCAAAAGCTAGTGTGTTTAATAATTTCACAGAAAAATCGTAATTAAAGTTATTTGAGGTGGAATATCTTGATTAAAAGTAACATGTACGTACATACAGTGCAGTGAGACGGTGAGTCTTAGCCGAGTGTCACTGTACTCGTAATATATGTATGTATATTCAATGCATCAATATTGGTTCTTTACAAAAAAAAAACCAAAGCAGTTGCACTTGTTACAATGAAATTATTACATTCAAAACAGCAGTGACTGAGATAAATCAGATAAATAAAACTGATTGATGAACTAATTTAATAAAAGTCGAATGTTGTAAAATATCCGGACACTTACTAAAAACCTTAACAGATACACTTGTATCAGACAAAGCAGTGGCTTATTGTTGCGTGTGTCAGATTGCCGCAGAGCAGGAATGAGAAAAAAAAACTGTTACTTCTGAGCAGGCCCTAACTAGTAAATGTGAAGGAGATATTCAATCGACTAGTCTTTACTAAACTCTTCATACACAAATCGCTACCGCTCCTATCTTAGACCGCCCCCTTCCTGGAAGTTATTATAACTTTTGTCGCAAAAATCTCGGCGGCGGCGGTGGCGCGACTGGACCTAACTCGTTTACCTAAACGAATGAACCGTGAGATTCTCTTGCTTTTTTATACGTTGACACTTTATAAGAGTGATCGCCCATTGTTTTACTGAATAAAACGTCGATGTAAAGTGCTACAAGGAACGTGTGTCACTCGAATTTGGAGTTGTGCCCGGTTGATGGCAATAGGTTCGCCCCTATTATATGCGTTGTATTAGGTACATCTCTGGCTAACCTATTATGAATGAGTATGGATACTTTTTTTTTCATTCCAAAACTTCATTATAACTACGCTTAATGAATATTAAGCGTAGTTATAATGAAGTTTTAAACGAAGAAATAAACGTATTATTTTGGAAAGTTACTGAATAGTAACTTTCCAAAATAATACGTTTATTTCTTCTTCAATCTTAGGAATACTTAGAAATGTTAACTTTTACTCAAAACAACATTCGATCTGATCTACGATATAAAACGAAACTAATTATAATGTTTCAATGTTTGTAACTTGATCACTAAACGGCTAACCAGTTCTGAATGAAATTTCGCTCTGGATTAGCATACAAAGTACTTTGCTTCCCCGTTAAGTAAGCACTTCCACACGAGACGAGCCGCGAGCGAGTAATTCATACATAATGTATTCAATAATGAGGGAACATAAATGATTGGCATTAACGATTTTTATCAGTTTTTATCTTTTTTTGTGACCTAGAATCGAGTACAAATGATAATGAAGAACTTATAAGTTCAATATGAAAAATACAGATACTCAACCAATATCTTTTTATCCCCCAAAATGATATAAATATTTTATGACAACACTTCTCAAATAAACATTATTAAACATCCTCCGAAGCGCAATAAAGACATCTATTAGCGTCACAAATAAATAAAAACATTGTCAGCACCAAAAATAATCTCACTTTTACGAGAATAACATTGACAAACAGACTACGAAAATATTCACATAAAAAGAGATCTAAATTACGAAGTTGTAACCGAAGCTAAGTTTGTTTCGTAACCGGCCTACGGCGTAGGCGTCGGCGTAGCTATCGGCGTAGCAAGTTCTACGCGGCTACGAACCGAACGTAGAGGCGTTTTATCATATTTGGGTGACGTTTATAAGCCCCGATCTGTCGTAAGCCGTCCCCAATATTGGAGGGAAGGTCGGCAGAATGATGACGACATTTTCTACTTACATACAAATTACTCTGGTTTGACAATGTAGGGATACTGACCTCGTTTTAGAGTTGGTCTTGGTAAATAGTATCTCTGAGGAGGTATTTTTCAAGGGTAAGGAGTTCAAGGCTAACTATTTATCGTTATGTGTTATTGTACACGTGTAGAACCAAAACACCGTATTATACAAATCCCGTTGTTTATGTATACTGCTCGGGATGAGTGTTTGTTTGTTATTCTTAGAGCAAATGAAGCAATAACTTCATTGTTATTGCCTTTGGGTAATATTTGGAGCCGAGTTATCAATCTTCAGATATAAAAATCTTTAGGTTAAAACAAATGCGGTTTATGTAGGAAATATATCCACCGTATTTCTTCATCATTTAAAAAAAAAATCATTGAAAAGTTCAATTTTATTTAAAAAGTTATCTAAATTAGACTACAGACATTTTGTTCTGAGTTCCCGAGGATTAAAAACTCGGCCTAAATAAAGTTAACTAAAAATTCATCGCATATTGTTATTAACCAATGTTGTTTCCTGAAAGAATGAAACAAATAAAGTCCCAGAAAAATAAATAAATTCGAAGACATGTGAGATCCACGGTTGTCGTGGTATGCATGTGATGCGGACGAATGAGCAAAATGTCGTTAGGAAAATTGTGAGTATGAATGTGGATGGGTATAAGAGTAGAGGAAGACCAAAGAAACGATGGATGGACTGTGTGAAGTATGATATGGCATGAAAGGAAGTGTCTGATGAGATGACAAGTAATAGAGAAGTATGGAAGATGAAGACATGCTGCGCCAACCCCAAGTAAATTGGGCAGGCGAATTATGATATGTGAGGTCCACCAGCCCGCACTGGGCCTGCAAGGAGAGAACCCACTTCCTGTCATGTAGAAAAGGCTTATGTCCCAGCAGTAGAAACTATGTACGCTGTTTAATCATGCCCTGCTATGCTATTGATTTTTTTTGCAAAACTATTTTATAAAAATACAGAGTTTACGCCACTATGTTTGAATTGATCATCCTTGCTCGTATAACTGGCGAAACTTACTGATACAATTAGGTGCACCACTGCCTTAAGGTTCGGGGATAACAGGCGTTATGTTATATTATGTTGTTATTGGTAATAAAATCCGTAGTGACATGCCAAACAATAACGCGATCACGTCTCATATATCCGATCTTTATATGTACAAGGTGGCGCCGACAATACGACAATAAATGAAAACACTAGTCATATTAGTTCGTAGCAATATTTTTAAACTATCAAAGAAATTCTAACACCGAAATTATTATTTTTTTCTAACAAACTAAATAGAAAAAAACTGTGAAAAAAGTAGAACACCATTTATAAAGATTGGTTTACTAATCTTAGGTATAATTTGCACGAATTCACATCTAGAAATAAAATTTAAGGAACGAATTTGTCAAAGGTTTTGAAGTAGCGAGTTGGCAACATGTGTTTAGTGTTTATACCGATGCGAGGGTCGTTAACCTGTCGGTGCTAGCCTAATAATCTACATCATGTAGAAAAAGCTTAAAATGAAAAATAATGTCCTGTGACTAAACTACTGGATATATTCGATTGATTTTTTGTACGCAGGCTGGGAACATCGAACAAACAAACATATTTTTGATCATCGAATATAGTAAGACAAAAATTCCCTTAAATGTTATTTCCAGACGCGAATTACGCGAATATACCTACGGTTAGTAACCAATATTTATAAATGGTGTTGTATTTGGTTAACAGTTTTATTCTATTTAGTTTGGTTGTTTTTTTTTTTAATTTTGTTGCAAGGATTTTTTTTATAATTTAAAAATATTCCTATGAACTAGTATTACCAGTGTTTTCATTTATTGTCGTATTGTCGGCACCACCCTGTATACCCTATAATACGGTGTCCTAATGCCTTACTCGATATTTTTATAGCCGTAATATTTGTTGTAACAAATCACAACTACCCACATATTTTTGTTGTTTCAAAACAACTTTCTTGCTGAGACGACAAACAAGATTTTTTATTAATATTATTTAGATATCACCGATTTGGCGAGAAACTTCGCCCGAGACGAGATAAAGAAATTCATACTTAATAGAGACGATATGAAACGCAGTCATTAGTGTAAATTAAACTCTGTTGCTAACTAAATAAGGTTATTTTTTCATTGGGTAGCCAAGGATAAGGGTTCATCTACATTGTTCGCTGAATCGAGTTTCTTGGGGTAACTTTGAAAGTTTTATTTTATTGAAATACTTATCCGCAGTCGCTAGGAATGTGCATTTTGGGATACTTTGTCATATCAGCTGGTAAACTTTGAAAAATGGCCACAGTCTAGTCGCTACAGTCCCTGTGTAGACGAATTGCAGACGTAAGTAGAATAGAATACCGTCTAATATGTGATTGCCTCGTTTGTCTATACCAGTTGTAAACGTCCCTTTGTGCCTATTGGCATTGTTTTGTTCTGTCTCCTGCTGATATGGAAGGAATGAGTGGAAATTATGGTTTTCCTATTCCTCCGCTATTCTTTTCTGATTAATTTCGTTGCGGGATCCAAGACAGTTGAATTGTGTCTCTGGGATTTCGTCGAGCTTCATTGTCAGGTGCTCTTCTGGTGGTCGCCACGTCGACTCTGGCTTTCAGGAGTCAAAGTGGTTTGGGAATTGTGTGGCGGGTATGTCCCAATAAAAAAAAATCGCAACTGCTGAGAATAAAGTCCTGGGTTCGAAAATAGCAAGAGTTTTTCAATCAGAAAATACTTAATTAAAAAATGTGCCCAGTTGATTGTAATAGGCTCGACATGGTAAATAATATTTCTTAGACTTATGAACATCTCAATTTTCCTTCTTTCTCATTCAAAGTAAAAAAATAACAAAAGGAATGGCTTGTTTGATATTTCTCTCGCAGATTCCAACTTGAATATTGTAAAACAATTAGTTAGAAGGCGATGGATTGAAAATCTTTCAATATTTACTTAAAACATTAAGTATATAAGTGGATCTTGCCTTTTAAACTTACTTACTGTTAACTTTATTATTTCCTGTACCAATAAAGCTCATAAAATAAGATTTACCGTTTACTCGTTGAAAATGGTATGCTGGCAATTTTCTTGATACAGTTTCTTTGCGCTGCGGGCTCTCGGCCGGTACGTTTGAACAATTCAACACTTTTCAGATTCGTAGGTGATTTTATTTTTCTAAGAATTGAAGCGTTGAAATTTAATAATGTCTGTGAAAATCCTTACTTATAAAGTACTGTACTCACTGTACCCCATATCATTATACCATGACCAACCCCATCGCGTGTGATCCACGTAGCGTATCGGCACCGTCAAAATACAGTCACGGAGTATTCTACTAGGTCTTTTCAGCGCCTTGTACGGTCATAGTATGATACGGTGTATTGGGCAGACGCCTTTACACACTACATACACACACACTTCAAAGGTTGCTTAGCGTTTGTAAAAACAGGCATTAATACATTATTGATATGGAAAAAAAAATTACAGCAACTTAATTCTACTCAATACACCGCTACGCAAACAATATATTTTGTCAGTTACCAAAACAACATAAGTTTGGAGCAGTTGTCGCAAGAATAAATGCTGCAAACAATTGGATGAGGTGGGCCCGCGTCAGGCCCGCCTCGTGGGTCCACCTTGGGCTCACGTCGGGGCCCCTGATTGTTACCGAACTCGACATGTGAATAGAGCGTCCCTTTGCTCACTGTACACACCATTGAGCATAGCACATGTGATGGGAGACAGCGATGAACGTAATCTTTTTTAAGTAATCGAACATTTTTACGGTAGTAAAAATCGACTATCTGTAGTCCTCGCACTGTTATTTTTACCTCTGATTTCGGAAATCACAGTGATCTTTGTTTTGGTTAAAATAGTCGCTTTTGAGTTATTACAATTAGAGGTAAGTTGAGAAAGGGCTGAACCTAATAATTATATCACCTTTCCAGAAATAAACCTTTACCAGAAACAAACATGCCTGTTACTTCATTATTTTTGGCAAGGATACGGGTCAGTAAGGTCTTTCAAATTCTTGGCAAGTAATCTTACAAATATAATATTAAACACAAAATCATGGTTGTAGACCGCATAGCGCTAGGCACGATAGAGAGAGAGATACAAGTATTAAACTCACATTTCATAAATACGTTTAAAAATCCCAAGCAAAAATGGCTAATCTCTTCCAAGTAAGGGCTCATTCACACGGCTTCCGTCATTGACGATCCGTCATAAAACGATACGACATGACGGATGGACGTTCACATTGCATACAGAATCATGTTTTATCACGATCCGGCAAAAAAAAAACATTCGTTTCGTGATTTTTCGGGCGCGAGCGCATCAGTGAATCCGTCACAAAAAATTCACGACTCGTGTTTTCAGACGATACGTGATTTAAGACATGTCCGTCATTCACGATTCGTGATGCGTCTGAACACGGGCATTTAAAAAGCATTGCCCCCTTAAAAAAAGTGATGGATCGTGAGAAAAGACGACACGGATCGTTTTCCGCTCATCGCTCCTCCCTCACACCACAAAAGGAATCATATATATACACGCAACGATCGAACAGCGTCGTAAATTTCTAGAGCGATTATACTCCAGCAAGTTTCTTAATCAACAAATAGAAAGTTGTCATAAGTTCGTAGAATCAAGTTATGGAGTGAGATTATGATATAACAAACGTTGCTGACTCATGTTCGCAATCTTGTTTGTGTGTTATCACTTACATTAGATACGTACGTAATCTTTCGCAAAAAGAATTTACTTTTGACTGGGAAAACAGCCATGCAAAATACATACACATGTAAAAGACGTATAAAAAGTAAAACTAATAATTAATCTTACTTTTTGTATGTTAGTCACAGCGGTTTTTCTCGAAATCTATGTACTATACAAAAAAATAAATTTTGCCCTAATTTTAGGGCTCCATGACGCATACACGCAGTCAGGAAGAACAACTTTGAATAGTTTCATTTGATTAAAGATTACGCAGAAAGTTTTTCATTGCTTGTTAAATTATTTAATTCGTTATTGATTGTTTCAATGTGTATTATTTTAATTTACTATACAGGGTGGCGCCAACAATACGACAATAAATTAAACTGCGTATACCTCATGACGTTCCCAGTCTGCGTACAAAAAATCATTTGAATATGATGTAGATTAATATGCTAGCACTGACAGGTTAACGACCCCCACATCGGTATAAACACAAAACACATGTTGCCAACTCGCTATTTCAAAAACTTTTGCCAAATCCGTTCTTTAAATGTTCCCAGACGCGAATTAGGGCAAATTACACCTAAGGTTAGTAAACCAATATTTATAATTGGTGTTGTATTTCGTTAACAGTTTTATGCTATTTAGTTTGTTTGAAAAATATTTTTTTTTTAATTTGATTCGAGGATTTTTTTTAGTTAAAAAATATTCTTTTGAACTAGTATTACCATTGTTTTCATTTATTGTCGTATTGTCGGCGCTACCCTGTATATTGCATTGAATTTAATTGTATTGCTTGACATTATGTAATTCTAATGTGTTTGTGTAATTTTATGTGTTGGTGATTATTTTAATGTACATGTGTTTTGTATGATTTTAATTTGTTAAATAATGTATGGACTAAATCTGTTCTTTTATTATTTTTTAGGTTTGTAAAAAATATAAGATAAGTATGTGTAAAAATGATAAACGAAATAAATGTAAGATCACAAAATATTCCTCTCTTCAGAGTCCTCTGACTTGCACAACAATAAGACGAAGAGGTTTCAGATTGCTCTTATTGTAGATTTAAAACAAACGTAATTAAAAAAAAAAAACAAGCAAAACATCCGAAATAAATAAAGCCCTAGAAACACAAATACACAATACTCTCACCATTCTCCCCAACACAATAGGTACAAATATTACTGAAAATCGGAAGTGCACGGTACTCGCCAAACTATTTTAATTAGCTCCTGTCGATACGCCAAGTTTTCACTACGTACCAATCTACACCCCCTACCTACCTACGTACGAGGGTAGTGGTGTAACGTTTTTCTCAATTCCGAGCCACATTTACAGGGTTTAAGTTTATAAAATAATAATAAAATTACTCGCTAATTCGAATAGAAAATGTAATTATGATTTTTAACCGAGTGCTTGGTAGAAAGTTCAATCTGTTTCCACAGGGATAATTCCACTATTCCAATTTTTCATTCGACTGTTCCCGATGCACATTATACAGCATGAAGACACAAAGCCGCTGCCATCTCGCATTCTGTACAACTAACTAAGCAACATTGTACAGATATAATGATCTAAACATCTATACAAATAAATAACATTGAAGTGTCCGTTTGTAGTTTCAAAATAACAGCTTTCTACTGAAAGCTTATACCGTACTTATAACATTTTTAATTTTTGTCCGTCTGTCTGTTTGTTCTGGCTAATCTCCGAAATGGCTGGACTGATTTTGACAGGACTTTTTAGCTGATGTTATAAGGAGTACGTTAGTATAGGCTACTTTTATTTTAGAGAAAGAATTAGGTTTCCGTGAAAAAAATTAAAACCTTTGAAATTGTTAACAAAATCCGAATCAAATAGGTAAGAGTTATTTTTATAATTACATTATATTTCACGAAGACGAAGGTCTCCCTCAATAGCTATAAATAAATAAATGATCTTATTATAAATACGAAAGTTTGTGAGGATTTTGTAACTCTTCACGCAAAAACTCCAGCACGGATTTCGATATTTGGCACACAAATAGTAAATCCACCTGAATGAACACATAGGATATTTTTTATCCCGGTAGTACGGTCCCGTGCGACACTTCCCACGCGGTCGAAGCCGCGGGCGTAATAATAATAACTTAATAAAGATAGTTGGGAAAAGACTTTTTTTTTTGTGTGATACTCCGCTTATGACAGTAGCGCGCAACGTTACGCGAACAAACCATTGTGGTTTTGAGTAGAGAAGAGTGAAAAACAAGTGAAAAAAATGTAACTTTGAGCTCCAATATCTCTGTATTTAGAAAGTATGGTCAGGTACAAAAAAAATACCTCAATGACGGGACATGAGAACCACAACGTCGTTAAGTGTCTTTTTACACTGATTATTATTATTTTTTTGTTTGTTTACTTGTGCAAAATAGATAAACACAAAGGAACTTTATAAATTTGCACAAATAAATGACAGACTAAAGTATGTTATCTGAACGCGCCCCAAAAGGTGGTAGCCGTAAAGATGGTCCGAGGGTTCCGCACGATCTCGGGCGAGGCTGCGAGCCTCCTAGCCGGATTGCCACCATGGGATCTGGAGGCGATAGTCCTCGCGCGCCTACATGAATGGCGCGCGGAGGTTCTTCGCCGGGGGGTTACTCCGCTGCCGCGGCTAATTGCCGCTCAGCGGACAAACCTCCGGGCCGATCTCATGGTGACATGGAGAGAACGACTGTCGCAACCCCGTGCAGGGCACGCCGATAGTGGCGATAAGTCCCCTCTTTGAGGAGTGGCTTGAGAGGCGCCACGGCGTCCTCACCTTCCGCCTGACGCAGGTCCTCACCGGACACGGTTGTTTCGGGAGGTTCCTGCACCGAATCAGGTGGGAGGAGACGCCCGGGTGTTTCCATTGTGAGGATCGACCGGAGGACACGGTGGAGCATACGGTGGAGGTCTGCCCCGCTTGGGCGGAGCAACGCCGTGTCCTCATAGCGGCGATCGGCGGCGGCGACCTCTCGCGTCCGGCCCTGGTTCGAGCCATGGTCCGGAGCGAGACGGAATGGGAAGCCGTCACCTCCTTTTGCGAAGCAGTCATGCTAGCAAAGGAGGAGGCGGAACGTGAGAGAGAGCGTTCCTCCTCACGTCCCAGCCGCCGCGGGAGACGCACCGGGCCACCGTAGACGCGGGCCTGTGGACGGTGAGCTAAGGGCTAGCTCGCCGTCCCTCCGTCTTAGGACGACAGGCCGTGTCGACGGCGCGTTCGTGTTCCACGCGCGCCTCAAAGAGATGTCAGCATAGGGAAGGGGCCCGCAAGGGCCGATGCCTGCCGGGTGCTGCGGGTTGTTCGAAAGAGATACCGCGGCCCCGGAACACAAAGGGCGATGAAGGAACATGGGTGGGTTTTAGTCAGTAAAAGTCTGACACACCCTCCCGCTCAGCCCAGAGCGGGAGAAGTCATTTGATGATTTCCCATCCGGAAAAAAAAAAAAAAAGACTAAAGTATGTGCTTACCTTGAACCATGCCATAGTGGAGTCATCATACAGGACCACCCATTCTTCCGACCAGGAGTTCCATAAATATTTGCCTGGAACAAGAAAACACGTGTTACTTCAACCAGCACCATTATCTGTCTCATCCTGTCTTTGTCTCATTTTACTTGGGGTTGTCGCAACACGTTTTATTCTTCCACTTACTTTTGCTAGCGGCTTCGCTCCCGTTATGTACGGAAATTAACCCACGAACGTAGCCTATGACACTCGGGAATAATGTAGCTTCCCGGTATAGAAAGAATTTCCGGAATCGGATCAGTAGTTCCGAAGATTACCCCCTAAATACAGACTTACAAACAAATTTTACCTCTTTATAACGGTTGACAGGGGAGCTGTCAACCGTTAATTCAACCATTAAAAAACTTTTTCAAAAGCTTCCGTCAAGCATAAATTATTCAAACTACGGATTTTCATCAACTAAGTTTTCAGAAGTCGAAAACAAAAAGTAAAATATTCTCTGGCGAAACATATTACAGTAACCGACTCGTAAAATAATTTTATAGACATAAAACCCAACGAAATTGACTAAAATTCTCATCAGTGTTGCTAGAGCAGAAATAAATTAATTTAGTTTTACGACTCCTGCATAATAGTCACTGATAGAATAGTCATTAAGGGGCAATTCAAACTATCTCGAAATTCAAACTTTAAGAGCATTCAGAACATAGTACGCATACTAAATGCTCTCTTGTCTCTATCACCACGGGGCGACGTCACTCAGGTATGCTGTCTCGCTCTTTCATCATTCTATCTCTGTCACGCATGAAGGGTTTGATCATAACTCTCTAGAGCTACTTAATAGGCGAGTAACTGGCTTGCAAGCTGGCGTTTTTACTCCCATAGGCAATTTCGCACCAGTTGGTGCGACAGTGCAGATGTGGAAGTAACTCAATGGTTTTATTAATTTATTTAATTTTAAAGAAAGCTTACAGACTAATAACAATATTTAATATAATGCATAAGTAAGGACATTTGCTAACTACAAGCTTCCACATATATATATCTACTTAGTTACGCGTTATTTGCGTTAACCAGTTAAAGCAATTTGGCTAAGTAAACAGATTACAATGTAAACATATTAGGTATGTCGAGATAATACGTATATATTAGGTATGTCAAGTCGTGCAATATGAAAATCGGAATTAAAAGCTATTTATGGTTATCACCAAAATACTCCTTTTAAATAAAAGTTGTGGTGATCCAAGACAATGAGATCGAGTTTGCGTTGTTGGTTGCAACCTAAAACAGTTTTTAGACCAGAACTGTTGTTACAGAAAGCGACTGACAGGCGACATATTCGAAGTGAAACTATAGTACAAAATGAATGTACTCAGTCACATTCAATTGCGATTTAAGATATGTACAATCAAATTGGCAAGTTTTTTTTCTGGGATTTCGTGCATTCCTTGTTTATTAATATATTTTTTTCTAACATGTATTTTATAGAGTCCAGATAGACACTATCTGCCAGACACATTGAAAAATGGCAATGGCAACGGAAATTACATGGCAGCAAAGTATACGTAGAGCAAACTATGAGTAGAGTGAGCTACGCATCCCGCATGGAACTTTCAGTTCAATATGAATGAGCGATACAATATTTTTCAATGAAACAGAAACTTTACCATTTCGTTTTTGCTGCGGTAGGGTAACATAACATAACATTATGCCCTGTAATCCCCGAAGTGTTGTGCCAGTTATGTTTTAATTTCTATGTAATGGGGGGCGACCCTATTGCTATCATCCGGGCATAAATCCAGACTCCGTGGCTGCTACTGTGAAATTCCTAATAGAATACCTCAATAACAATTTGCCCGGCCCGGGAGTCGAACCCGGGACCTCATGCTCAGCAGTCGCGAGTGCTAACACTAGACCAACGAGACAGAGTAATCTAACGATTTTTTTTATCTGTGCCTGTACTAATCGATGGTGAACGCATAATTATATTTATAATTAATAATAATAAATAATAATAATAAATAATAATAATAAATAATTTATAATAATAATTAATAAAATAAATAATAATTAATAATAAATATAATAATAATAATCATAATTTTATTTTATTATTATTATATATATATAATTATATCAGAACCTAAATTATTCCCATTTTTTTTTTCGAATTTCCATAATACTTCCTCCACTCCTTGAGCTCGATATCATAAAACTTGAGTTACTGCTTACGCCATAACAGTTGAAATAAACCTTCGCCAAGTGTCGTAAAGAAACTTTGTTTTATGAACGAATGAGAATTAACCCTAAACGTAGGGTTGCCGAACGACTTTGTAGGATTATTAAATAGTAAGTGAGCAGATCGATCTTTGAGGGTTTGAAAGTTTGACAACCTCAATCTTAGGATATCAGTAGATATGTCTCGTGAGCAGTTTAATGTACAAGAAATGTTACAGTTATAACCTAAAATAAATAGGTGCCTTTACCAGCGAAAAACCCCTTTTTTGCGCAATTTCAATTATTTGTTAATTATTGTTGTATTCATGAAACTTTCCAAATATATTAACTAAATGGTGGTGCAAAGTCAATATCCCTTGCGTAGTTTATTGGAGCAACGCTGTCACTCGACTTAATACATACATATGTATTAGAAAATTCTAGGGTTTCGACGCGATATGATTTTTTTTTAAGACTGTTCTAACAACTTGGACATACTGTAACTTTTAACTCTCTACTACTGAAGATATCTCATGTACTGTGTTGTTGTGTTACTTGAATATGATAAATGATAGCGATGTGGACGAATTTTTTGACGCTCTTTAATGCTTAATTCTTCTTTTCTATAAGTACATTTTTTTTAAATTATTTATAGTTTCGTTATTGATAATTATGTAAATTGCAAAATCTGATTTTCAGCCGGTTTGAAAAAACTTGGTGTCAAGGTGTTAAGGTGTCAATTTGCTTAGCAACTTTACTAACAGTATATCACAGCTGTAAATAAAAAAAACGTTACCAACCCTATCCCACGCCGTTTTATGTCGCCGACATTCTTCAAGATTATTGACTCGGCTTCGAAAATGATTGAGTGACGATGTTTTTATTGGAGAGAGAGTTTTACGAGATCACTATAAACAAGTTGGGACTACCCTCCGTGCGAGTTTGTTGTTACATGACGAAAAGGGAAAAACAGGTTGGTGTTCCCTTTTTTTTTTGTAACTTTTTGTTCTAGTAAGTTGGGTTCGTTCACCCTTTTTTGTAATCTTCTTTTTTCGTTATAAACGAATGCTCTTATAAGTTTTCAAAACTCACTTTGTCTCTGGTTTATTAAATGTAGTCGAAGATTTAGAATATAAATTATTGATGTAAAATTGTAAAAAAAGAGATTACAATATTGGATTCATACAAGAGCTACGAAAAAGCTACGAGAGCGCCACAAGGGTGCTACGGATTTGCTACGACGCGGCTACATGGCTACAAAGGGGTTCGGTGTGTGTTCGGTTCGGGGTGTTTGGTGTTCGATTAAACCGATATGAACAGATTGCGGGCACCAAACACTGACGGATACTGCAGTATATTGATATGTATCAAAGTCCGTTGTCCGGAACCGCGTCGCGAGTTTGTCCGTAAAAGCGGCGACACATTAAGCTATATTTTCCAGTATAACCTGACCTCGCTTTATATGAGCTTTCCATACAATGAGTGAGCAGCTTAATTTGGTTTTTCATAGCTTGATTGGTCGTCGTCCGTATATGCCAGTTTGTGATGACGTATACAGTAGATGTTTTACGATATTGATACTTACGTTTGTACCGCAGCATGTATCCGCCTTTGATTTGTGTTGCGCCATGTTCTGAAACAAACAATTTATTTTTATTTTTTTTCTAATTTTGCATGCTGTTTTTTATAATTTACTTTTAAATAATTTTATCGAGTTTTATATAATTTAACATTTTTTCCTTTTTTTATGTTTACTGACCTATAACTTGTTTGTGTGGTTTATAGCTATAAATTCAAGTTGGTTTTTAATATAATAAATAAATTGATTTTAGTAGTTTTGGTTAGAAGTCGTAAATTAACGTCTGCTATGATCGGAATTTGGCTTGTAGTAGTTAAAGTTAGTTGTTTTGAATTCTGTAGTCATTATTGAATTAGAATTTCTGAGTAAATTTAGAAAGGTATTATTTTCGTCTAAAATGATTAGTCTAAAATCACTTTTATTTATCTTTCTTGGAAGAGTAAATCAGATGAAACCAGCATTAGTAGAGAAATCGAAAAAACGAACACAACAATAAAAAAAAGTCAAAATCATCGAAACCTAACAAACAAACGTGGCTCGCATAAAAAACGAAAATTCAACAGAATCTGTGAACTGCCAGGAATATTAACAAAAGCAGTTATTTGTGGTAAACAGGAAAGTTCCAACGGGGCGAAACGAGACGGGGTGAAACGAGACGGGGCGAAACCGTCGCGAGACGTGAGACGAATACGCAATAACATAGTAAATGGACCCTTCATACTAACCGGGACGGTTTTCCGCGTGGTTTCCGATGGAGAATTCAATACGGCTTTTATCCCATGCGTATTGTAAAATG
The DNA here is from genome assembly GCA_964057025.1 of Standfussiana lucernea. Classification (NCBI taxonomy): domain Eukaryota; kingdom Metazoa; phylum Arthropoda; class Insecta; order Lepidoptera; family Noctuidae; genus Standfussiana; species Standfussiana lucernea. The sequence goes on along the minus strand of OZ059806.1, from coordinate 11,640,159 downwards.
TGAATAGCTTCATCTTTTCCAATACTAGAATTTCTGCGTTGTCAATGAAATAAATGGTGGATGAATTGTGTAAACGGGGTGAATACTGAGATATTTTTATTCCAACGCTAAACGAATTTCGATGGAATTTGGCCCCCAGGTAAACCATTACTTAATACCTGGTCGTGGGAAACTCGGATACCTGTTCATTACCTATCAAACAACCTCCTTGTGGGCGATCCCACGGGCAACTAAGCACTAGTTCAAAATAATTTCATCTCTTAGTGACTCTACTTTAAAGATAAAAATGCTAAAACTTCAAAGCAATTTGTAATTCTAATTATTGGAAATAAATTAATAACTAAAAGGTGTATCGACTGTTTGTCATTCGACGTAAATTTTATGTTTCAATATGCGATCGCCAGACGGTCGGGGGATATTGCAGAGATCGCACGATTCCTATGTAAAAACATTGGAATATTAGAAAAAGGGCATGGAGTCCCGTATGCCTAATATTTTGTGATTGTACGCTGATTATAATAATCGAGCAATATCGGGTGAACCGTATGGTATCTAGCCAATAAGGCTACCGTTGTCTTTTATGTACCAAAATAAGGTATTTATATAATGTGTGTCTGTTTATGCAAAATAAATAGTTTGTCTATCTTTCTTTCTTACGTGTAAGCACACGTCAAACTAAGTATGTAACTCTGCTAAAATTATTGCTGTAAATAATTTTTTTAGGGTCTGAAAAATATTTTTAGGATAGCGCTCAATGGTATGCATTGAATAATACAGTACAGGGGCATGGAGGTATTACAAGTTATAAAATATGGATTAAAAAAAAAGTGAAAAAGTTGGAACTTTGACCTTCAATATCTCCATAAATAACAGGTTCCCAGATTTGGTGCAAAATAAAAAAATATAACGCAATGACGGTCGGAACAAGTACGGTACTACGAACTTTCTACAACCTTTATAAATGGCTCTTATAGCGCGTGGCCAAAATCGAAACATACTTGGTCTCACATGAAACAGTTTCACAAAATATTCACCAACAATGTCTGCCTCTTGACACTGTCAGAATGGTCCATGTCGGCTCCATTGTTCAACGAATTATTTTTTCCGTGTCTTTAAAGTGTCTGTAGTATCTGGCAGTATTAATAATTATTTTTAACAATCTTCTATACAACAAATAAAAAATATATATTTTTACGCATCTTTAACACATGATATTTAAAAATTGCCCGTTCGGCACAAGTAATCAGGTATGCATACGTTATACACAGTACATACTAACACTACTCGATGCCACACATTTCGTTAATCAGAAGATAAGTCAAGTCTGGCAGCCCTAGGATCTTGCAATATTAGAGCATATAATATACTACTACGTGTAGACTGTGTTTGGTCTACATTAAGCTATCTTAAGCCTTATAATTTTATGAGTGATATACAGCGGCCGAAAAATTTCCAAAAAAAATACAAACTTATTAACTTTTCGTACACCTATTTCACATGTTGCTGACACAACATAGTAAAAAAAAAATACTTTCGTTACAACACCCGTGTCCTGAAATTAATACAGTCGGCTCTCAGACCCGTTTCGCGTTTTGATTGGCTCAATTTAAATTAAATTTATTTCAGGCTGTTTATGTTACAAATAGTTACACCGTGTTAAGTGTTTTAACGGATTCTACATAGTTATGTGCATAACATGATTATATTCCTGCCATCATGAATCCACTGCCCCGTTGTTGGTCCGTCCCGGCTTCGATTCCATGTCGGCTAAAATGTTTTTACATTTTTTCATTGCAGATTTCTGATTAACTTCCGAAGTTATTACGTTTTCATGAAATATTGCTTGACCACCTACCAAATAAATCCATAATGACTTTCTACATTTTTGTTAAATCCGTCCACCATCCAAAACTCACAGTCCAGAAAAAAACCAGCTGTCATATAATATTTTACAACGGCCCAAATGAAAAGGCACCCAATGACACCGCGGGGAAATATCCGTCGCACTCCCGCGGTGACGTGCGACCGGACTTGTGAGTGTGTGAGACACCTTTAGGCACTATTCACACATAACCATCACTATGCCCGCCGAGTCGCAAAAATACTTGAAACCTGAAACCGTGAAATGAAAGTCAAATGACTTTCATTTCACCTCCAAATGACGTCACACGTTGAGTTGATTGATGCTACTGTCAGTGTACTTGTCAAGTGTCAATTTTGACGTTTCTATTAAATAGCAATAAACGTCAAATTTAGTTGTTTTATTATTGTACTATACGTGGCAAAGACGTCAAACACTTCAGCCTCATCTCTGACGTCATCATGAGCAATTGTTTGGAAATTTATAGAAAAAGAACTACATGACCCAATCTATAAAATAAAAACATTTTAAAAATACCCGAAAAAACTTTACGTACCGAATTGGACACTAACATACGTGAATATCCGTCAGTGTCCGGTGTCCGCATCAGTCCATAGCGGTTTGACGAAACCGTTACCCGGTCAGCGTACTATGTGCAGGGAACTTTAAACCGACGAGGAAGATACTAATCAGACCACAATGATCCATCATTGTTACAGCTAATATATTTTGTGTAATTCCTTTAAACGTCGGCGGAATGTAACGGAAAATGTTTGCTGATATTTTTTCTATAAGGCATTTAGGGATGATTAAAAATATTGGTTTGTGTGGGGGAAATATAATGGTTTTCATTCGTTGATAGAATATCGTAAAAATATTTTCAACAGGGAATTTACGTCTGTAGGTACGAGCACAAATTACTCACAAATAAATAATTATTTATTAAAATTACTTGCGTTAGCAGGCATTTTGTACATTTTTTTTTTTGCTATTGGAAATACACCCAGACGGTTTATGGCATCTATCACAAAATTTGTCTGCACGCCATAAGTTCAAAGAGTTTGCTAAATCACCACAACTGAAATATGAAGAAAAACGTCAACAAGACGACGACAGACAGAAGTAATGCTGTAGTTTCTGCTTACCCCCACGGGAAAAGGTAAAATGCATAAGACGACCAGCAGCAGAAATTGGATACAAGCAGCAGAAATACTCCGGATAAGAACGTAAATAGCTCAACTACGACTGATTCACTTTGCTTTGTGTCATTTGTATACAAAAGCTAGCGCACAAAGTTTATCATGTCCCCAACGAGATACGTTTCTAATACCGAACTAGAATCAGGAAACTACAAACATTCTATTCCAACAAGTTTTGAAACACACCGTACCTGCGCTCGAACCAAAAATAAACCAACCCTGTACCTAATAAAAGATTTAAAAGGTAGAAAGGTACATGACGGTACATTTGTCCAAATTACCTAAATATTTAAAGGTGACACCTGAACTGAGGACATGATTTCCTCCGAGGGTTATAGTTGTGAATGAATGAAGCTTATGAATGAATATACAACTGTGAATCTTGCTCACTTTATATTCAAAGTCAACGGCAGATCGTTTATCTCCATTGAGACCATTTGTAAGTGGCAATTTTTGGAGCAAGAATGTGTTTAATCTCTCAAGTAGGAAATAAACGTATCTCGTCATCCCGTTAGGAACAGAAGTACCATAGGTATGTCTACAAAGATCATGAAATATTTTGTATTGCTAAACGTTTATCGAATGCAGCAAAGCAATTATAGTATTTATTCAATCATAGCTAGCTGTTAAAGTCGTTTGGAAAGTCTATAGTAAAAGGTTTCAGGCATCGGGCGCATTTCCAACGCGCAATGAAATAACCTGGGAATTTAAACTATCATTTACGGGATATCTTCCGCGATGGCGCTTGCAACAGCGTCGAAATATCGGGAGCTCACTATAAACATTAATTGCGAAGGATATCCCGTAAGTGATAGTGTAAGTTCAGTTATAAATCGTGAAAGCTTAAAACAGTGAAGCTGGGAATTGTACGTTTATTGGCAAGCGTGTGCATTTTTCATATTAATTCATTAATTAATCAAAAGCGACCACCAGTAACATAGCTTCTAAGGTAGCTAGTTACACTTCAGCGTTGGCAAATATACGAGTGTTTGTTCTTTAAGTTTCTCTAACCAATCATCATCTGTCAAGCCGGGTGCAGCTGAATATCTATATTTTACATGGAGCGACTGTCTATCTGACCTCCACAATCCAGTTAGTACCTATTGGGTAATACGATACCCCGTGCTAATACTGGTTGTCAGACTTTCGGGCCACTGACTACCTGGAACGGCTGTAACGCCTGTAACAGGAGCGAACGGCAATGGTCACCCATCCACGGACCAACTTAGGCAAGTGCGGCTTAACCTACAGATCGATCCGAGTGGCTGTTACGAGTGGCAATAAAGATCGATAAAATATAAGAATTCGGCATCAGTCCCTTCGTCCCTTATTAAACCTACCTGCCCATACCTTATATACGCTGACCCGGTCTCCAAATGACTAATAAAGTGTATTTACCTCAGCCTAAGGGATATTTTTCCCTTCCACAATATTTGGCCGTAACACTTGGAATCACTTTCAAATCCCCAATCCCGGCTTATACCTGGTATATACCGTCTTGTGCTACGGATAAAGGAAAAATAAAAGCTCTTTATTTTTACGTAGTTATTATACCCACCGTCTTGGTTATACATAGAGATCCGTTTATATCAGACAGTTTTGATATATCTGAAACAGAGAAAGATGTGGAGTATGTTGTAAGGAGCTTGTTGTTTCGTCTGTTATAAAGTTATGGAGAATTGCGATCATTTTTTCTCAGTGTTTTCTTATGTGGTCTTTTAGAATCGCTACCTCTAGTAATTTCACGGTTGACCGCACTGACTGTATTTTCCAGTTACAAATATTAACAAGTGTAGTCCACCTGACGGTTTTCGGTCAAGGCGGCCAATCTTAACCGACGATTACCGTGTGTGTGCAGACACAGGTGCACTCTCTGTTCCCTCATTCTCATAGTCTGATGGGACGGCAGTCCGACACGACAGGAGAGAGATCAGGCGCAAGACTGAGGCTTAACGTGCTTTCCGAGGCACGGGGGTATCATACCGCCAACTTCCAAACTCCGGGCTACTACTGAAAAATTTCTAACGGAAAAACCCAATAGCTCTTTTTGCCCGACCCTCTAGTCGAACCCAGGGAGCTCGGCAGTCGCGCTTGCGATCGCGAGACTAACGGAGCGGGATGTATCATCAACAAGTGATATGTGTAGCTAGAAACGAGCCTTTGGCTTCGACGCACAACCTGTCATTGTAACTTGAACCCTCACGCCTGGTCGCACCGATCAATTTGATGGTCTACCTTTGTATTTCACATGGACTTTGATACCGTCTGTTTTGGAAATGCGGAAGGGTACATCTGATTCCAATTGACTGTGTTTTCATCACAAAGTTCTGTGATGTCTTGTCCTCAGCACAAGGGGTTCCGGGTTGTCTAGTGAAGCGTACCAGTGAAGTTATGGTTAATGGTAAGTATTACCTACAAAGTTCGATGTGCTACTGATTTCACTGAGGGTCTGCCACTTTTCAACCTTATGCTCTAAGTAATAAATTTGAAAAGTGGTCGACCTCCATTGAAATCGGTTGTACCTTATACATATATAAGCCACACAACCAGAATGGTCATTTCATGTTTCTATTTCCATATGGGGTAGCCAAAGATGTATAGAACACTATTCATGTTTAAAAGTCCCTTGCAAACCTATTAATCTATACAATTCCAGACGAGCAAAGTGATTTTTTTTATAAATGGCAACTAAGAAAATCACTTTTTTTTCCAGGACCTGACGTATTAAAACTCAATTAGGTTCTAATCTGAATCTCAAAATTCCAAAAACTAATATCAGACACGGTATTAAAAAGCGATCCCAAAACAATTGAAAAGCGATTCTGAAAACAAACTCGAAAGAAATCCCGTTTTCAAACGTGTATAGAAGAGCAAGTAATTTTATGAAACTTGCAAGGTGTTGGGAGACTCGGCTGTGAGCTGATATTGGATTTATGCTAATGTTTATTTACCCGGACGGGGGTTGTCCGTGAATACAATTCCCGGAATGAAATACCCGGTATTTTCCTGATACGCCCAATGAAACGCCTATTGGGACCCGTATTTGAGACTCCGTGGCTTTGGTATATGATTTTGTATGTTGCCTGTTCTATTTTTTGGTGGAAGGTTTTATTTCGGGGCCGCATGAGCCTCTTTCACATGTTTGTTCCAACTCGTGCCACATGTACCTCCGCTTCAATTCAGTCCGATACAAACAAGCCGCCGCAGCTGACTCACTTAAAATATCAATAACGTGTTCTCTGTTCTGTTTTGTTAGTTAAATACATCATAAGTTGCTTATTCGATTGTGGATACAGATCAAAACTTATTTCGTTTTAACGTACGTACGTACGCTTTTTAAAAGAATACAAATACTGTTTACCTATTTCGAACATCATTAAATAACCAGACTGTGTAGAAAGTGTAAAGCAGAAAAAAATCAGACTTTAAAGAGGGAGGGATGGGGGGAGGGTTTGAGGGGGAGTGAGGGATATTTAAACGATTGACAATACAAACAGTTTAGCTATTATACTATTTTTGGAAAAGAAACACATTCTCGTAGATATTTTTTCAGATTCAACATTATCATATTAAGGAAGAAATACTGAATGATTTTACGTTTCCCAAAACAGGAATGTTTCTTTAGACAGGCTGATGTTTCTTTTATGAAAGAGATTTATGTTAATGGCATTATGTGAATACGTTTAGGTACTCTAAGTACTTCCCGTAAATGTGTTATATTTTTCTGTACAATAAAGCGTGTAAAAATATACGGTGTAGTGGGCTTTTGGCTGAAACCATATTAAAAGTTATGCAAAATATGTAGTATTACATAAACATAACATCACGCCTGTTATCCCTGACAGCTTGGGCAGAGGTATACCTAATAGTACACCCACATTTCGCCAGTTATGTTTAAGTCCCATGTAATGGAAGCGAGCCTATTACCATCAACCGGGCACAGATCCAGGCTCCGTGGCTGCTACTGAAAAAGTCCTGATGGAAAAATCCAATAACACTTTGCCCGACCCGGGAATCGAACGCAGGAACTCATGATCAGTAGGTAGTTGCGCTTGCAACCACTACATCGACGAGGCAGTCTGTATATAGTTTAAATTCCGCGTAAAAGATCCAGGAAAGGATGCGGGATGCAGCACCGCCGGCCCCCCCACCAGCAAAAATATGCACATGCAGGGAAAACAATATTAATTTGCTAATTATGATTGCTTTCATGCCATGCACCCAAACCTATATACTCAAATACTATTGTCGGTGACTATTGTTTGTTACGTTGACTTTTTAGCCAGCGACTCCCGAAAAAGTTATTTTTTTGTGTTTATTTTTTTTTGGAAGATGGTTGATTTTTTGCAAAAATGTTTTTATTTTACCCTTTTTAGTTATCGTATCACACACAAAGCCTTGTCAACTATCAATTTCGCAATTTCTTTTACTTGGATAACATATTTTTAACAGATATTTTGATTTAAAAAACAAACTTCTAAACCGATTTTTTAAAAACTTCTATGGAACCAATCAGGTAGTATACCTTTCAGATAAAAGAAAATTTTTACAAATCGGTTCATAAATGACGAAGATATGAGATAACAAACACAAAAAAAAATACAACCGAATTGAGAACCTTCTCCTTTTTTTGAAGTCAATTAAAATCTAAACTAAATAAATAAATAAACAAAACTAAAAATGCTAAAAGGGCCTCAGCTCAGCATAATGGCAACACAAGGTTGACCTGACGTTGATTTTCATCTGCAGCCCTCGAGTGCCATACGCTCGAAACCTTAAACAAACACATATAAAAGTCTAAAATACTTTGTACAAAAACCAACCAAAATAAAATGTTGCGACTCTTAATTAAAATCTATCTACTCGTATGTATGTATTTTTTTTTTCTTATGACCAACCGTAAGTAGAATTCAGAGACACAACGGCTCCAAGCTCCGATATCCTTCCCACGTCCTCAACAACCCCATAGATCACGTATACACCATGAATCTCGCATAAGTAGCTATTAATAAGTTTCTATGTTATTTGCGTTGGTGCCGAATTGCCGTGTTTACTCAAACCGCCAGACAAGTCCGCCTGTGTATGTTATAATTAGGTTCCGTATATTGATTTGTTCTAGTTCTTTGTTTGGCACGAGCTGAACTCGAACTGGCCTATTTTGTGGCGTATTTTGGCTTGTTGCACAGTAGTGACTCGAAAAATTAAGGAGTTTTAGATCTGTCTCGTTGGGTCGGGGAAAGTGTGACTGGGTTTTCCCTTCTAGAATGTGCTCTGATTTTGCATCTCCGTCAAAATCACAGTGGTCTTTATTTTGATTCCTATGAGGTTGCTGGTTACAGGTAGTCAGTGGCCCGAAAGTCTGACAACCAGTCTTACCAAGGGGTATCGTATTACCCAGTAACTGGGTTGTGGAGGTCAGATAGGCAGTCGCTCCATGTAGAAGACTGGTATTCAGCTGCATCCGGCTAGACTGGAAGCCGACCCCAACATAGTTGGAAAAGGCTACACAGAAGATGACGAAGGTTGCTGTTGGCTTGCTGCCGACAGTGGTCAAATAACTGTAGTACATGGATTGGTTATCTTATATTGTTTTTATTTTTTGTCACGAGGATGCCGACTTTGCTTGTTGCTTCCTACCTTTTTGATACCTTTCTCGACACCCAATTTCCGGGGTACCTTCACATTTTTTTAAGAAAAATAAGAACAATTTTGTGGCTCATCGACAGAAAACGTAGCGGCCTAAACCACTGGATAAATACAAGTTTGGAAAACATGTTCCGTGAAGTTGATACGCTTGTGTGGAATGGATTTTTAAGACTAGGTAAGATATTTCGACTCAGAAATAGACATAATATCCATGAAATCAAGATCAGTAAATATTTAAGAAAAGTTCTTAATTGATAAACAAACAACAAAATTCCCGACAGTAAAAACAGCTTACCAAAATCCCTTAAAAATCTCCAACTCAGCAAAACCGACTTATCTGCTTGAACATTATATCGGCGGAACGGATCTCTAATAAAAATGATTCTTCAAGGGGAATTTATTACCATTACAAAGGAGTTCGGAAAGACTGTCGTTATCAGTAAGAGTCAGACGGCAGAACTTTATGTTTACTCTTCATCGAAATGTGGATAAGTGTCACTTTGCCCGCTTGAATAAACACGATAAGTTATAACATACTTCGTATTTTAAGGGTTTTCGGAAAAGGTTTGGGTGGTGGCCCTTGCCACCAGCCCCTTGGCTGTGGGGTCATGAATAGAGTTACGTGGATCCCATTTTACATGCTGCTGGAAGGTTGTCGTCGTCCTCCTGGCGTTTTAGGTCACGGAGGGTGATCTCAGCGGAGATTAACCATCGGCGCGGGAGATATTACAGTGCACAAATATGCACTATCTCTTCCCTCACTCTCATAGGCCGATAGGACGGCAGTCCGACAGCGACTGGAGTGAGATCAGGCGCAGGATCGGTTTAACGTGTTTTCCGAGGCATGGGGGGTTATTATACATAGTACCACTAACTAACCTCCGAGCTGCTACTGACAAATGTCTAATGGGAAAACCTAATTAGGTACACTTTTTGCCCGAGTCGGGAATGGCAGGACAGGTCCGATTCCCACACTCGTCAGTCGCACTTGCGCCCACGAGACCAACGGAGCAGTGCCGAAAGTAGATATGGATAAGCCGAGTAAATTTTGCTAAGACGTGTGTAAAGCTCTACACACTTCGCTACTAGCTAAACGGTGCAATGATTTTCTTACCGGAATGATTGACACGGCTGGTTATGTGATTGGCTGGTTAACGACAGGTAACACACAAAACGAAATTCCGTACGGTATCAACAGCGTTATTGAAGTGTACATGTATGCAGAGAACGCAGTGAGCAACAATAATTACCACGATATTAAAAAGATTTTTTTTCGGAACCCAGTAATAATAAAATTTTACAGCAGCTATATTTGCAATTTAATTAAAATTAAACTTGGATCTTTAATAGTTTACCTACATCACATTACACTATAAGCGCAGAGGTCAAATCAATTAATAGAAAAAATCCAATAGGGATTTCCTTTTAGTGAAAACCAAAATAAACAAACCAGAATTGTTTTCAATTGACAAACTGTGCAACAACATATAAGCGCGATTTCCGAAAATCGTGGGGTGTAAAAGTCACGTAAATTCGACCAATTTCCAAACATCAATTGAAAATCTAGTTTAAAAATATTATACAAATGCGTAAATCTTTACTGAGTTTTTTTTTATTGGGAAATACTAATTTGTTTGTATTTTCGAAGCAAAAGAATATCGAATTTACGAGTACGTTACGATGTTTACGTTACGCATTCGTACCAGGGCATCAGAACTGTGTAAACGTTTCAAAACCTGTTCGTAACGTTACCAGAAACTGAATCTTTGTTCATCTACTCTCGATAACTGTTTCATAAGTTAAACACAATAGCTGTGTGATTTTCAGCGGAATTCGAACAGAATTTCCTAGAATTCATAGTTGTTGTTCCACAAGTACTTGTGTTGATAAGATTAGTTGGCATTTGTTTTGTTGTCACATGTTTTACAGTGACATCTTAAAAGCGAAGAGAAGATAGCAAGACGCCTTGGAAGGCTTCCTCAAGAACTAGCTAGAGGAACCACACCTAATAGCCAGCTAATGAGCTTTTTCCAGGATTAGGTCAGGTTGGGCTAGCCCTGTTTTGTATTTTCTTTATCTACTACTCTCACAATGGCGTCAATAACGATATAAAATTATCATCATATTCACTGGTAAAACAGACTAGTCATTTTAAACCTCCAACCATCATAGCAACAACAGACGGGCGGTCCTAACAATACTTCTTTTAAATCTAACTCATTAATCTTTTCCTTTGTTGGCAGTTTTTTGCTCGGCTTTGAAACGTTATTATTACTTGAAAAATTTTGCCATGTGTCTGTACACTATTCATTTATTACACACAAGAAGTGACGAGAGAAGTGAGCTGAAGTGGCAATGGGCCGGCCATATTAGCCGTAGAACCGATGACCGTTGGGGTAGACGTGTTCTTGAGTAGAGACTGCGAATCGGCAAGCGTAAGGTAGGCGCTCAGGGTCGGTGGAACGCAGGGTGGTTGGTAGCACCTGGATGAGGGTTGCCGAGAATCGAGTTTAGTGGCGTGCTATTGAAGAGGCCTATGTCCAGCTGTGGACTGTTGTAGGATGATGATGAATAAGAGACGATCCGTTCGACGCTTACTAATGGAAATAAATTAATAAGTCGGTTATTGTTAGGTTACAGTAGAATCATACTAAGTCTGAGAGTCCCTTTGTTGAATACAATAATGTTACTTTGAAAAAAAACCTCATTCTTTCCACTTATGTATGAAAAGTCTTTTCCACGTATATCAGTAAAATGACAAGCTGACACTATAAATCGTTCCAGACGATATTTTAAAAAGAAAATTGAATTCAAACTGAAAGAAAATCTCTCTATAGAAACGACTCGATATTCCCAGTTATCTCAATATCTGTCTCTATGAAGCTCTCACTCGTTTTGTTCGACCCCAACTTAATTGGCCGAACATACAGAGCCAGGCAGACTAGTCGAAGAGCTCACTTAACCAACCATGCAATCCAATCTCAACTAAATCTCGAAACGTACTTTAGGAGCTTGAGAAAGTATAAATCTACCTAAAACAACACGTCCCCCTCACCCAGACGCTGTAATACGGCGTTGAACACAATCCATTGCCTTTTTAGTACCGTCTTATTACCGGGGGGTGTGCGTTGACCAAGCAATGAACGCGGGGCGCGCTATTTGGTAATTCCGAGTGACATTTCGGGGTAGGTGAGACGTTTTATATCGATCGGGCTTAGTTTTATGAATGGCTGGCTTCGTTCTCCGCTGGGTAGTCCCCCCTCCCGCCCCGCCCTCTGGCGCCTCCCCTGCGACACCTGGAGCCAGTTCGGTAAGAGAGTACCAATTTAGCCAGCTGATTTGTGGTGTGATCATTAGGCAAGCGATTAACTCAAACGGGGGGAGACGGGAGTGAAGTCTTGTGTATAATTAAAATTTACTTTTATTTATCCTTGGTAATTTTCTGCCTATTATTATTTAGCGAAGGGAGAAGCTCGTGGCTAAATAATAACAGCCACACAGGTCGATCGACAAGGTTAAGGCGCGCTTGCCAAGATCGGTCTGTGGATGGGTTACCATCATAACATACCGAGTTTCCTCCGTGCCTCGGAAAGCACGTTAAGCCGTTGGTCATTTGTAGATAATTGACAGTCGTTACAGGTAGTCAGTGGCCCGAAAGTCTGACAACCAGTCTTACCAAGGGGTACCGCATGAGTCATTACCCAGTACTAACTGCAGGGTTGTGGAGGTCAGACAGGCAGTCGCTCCATGTAAAATACTGGTAGTGAGCTGCATCCGCTTAAACAAGAAAGCCGACCCCAACATAGTTGGGAAAGGGCTCGGCAAATGATGATTGTGTAAGCGTTCTATTATGAGAATTATTTACTATACTATGATTATCGTAACATTATGGTAGATCCACACAGCCCGCGGGCACTGCCGGCGGCGTGACCACAAGCAAAGCCGTCACTGCCGGCCGCTGTGTGGATCCACCACTATAGGTACGTGTACAAAACTAAAGGAGTATGTAAGGATTGAAGTACATGCTGTTCTGTAGTCTTTGCCTACATAAACTCACGTAGCATTCATCGTGAGCTAGTGGTAAGTGTTGGTTGTGCAATAAGTGCTATTATTTTGAGTTTATATATGTATAGTGTATAACATGTCATTGTACTACTGTTTTTGTCCCTAATAAACAAATACACTCATAGGGAAAAAGCGTGAGGGAGCACGGGAATCCCTTTTTCATATCTTTTTTTTTGTATTTTAAGGAAAAAAAATGCAAAAGGTAGGTACCTACTGACTTAATGAATAAAATTAAAAAAAAATACACAAGTATTACATCATCTGCCTAGCCTTTTCCCAACTTTATTGGGGCCGGCTTCCAGTCTTACCGGATGCAGCTGAATACCAGTATTTTACATAAGTATTCCATATTCGACATAAATACCGATAAAACAAATTGAACGAGAACATCGACTCGAACGCGTTCTGCTCCGGAAGTTCATTCATTCATTCATAACGCGAAGGTCGTGTCGTGTATTCCTACAAAAAAAAACAGCCATTTTCGTCTTCATCAACATATTAAGTACTTTGAAGTAAGAAATACGTAAGTTTAGCCCCCGTATCTATAAACAAGTCAGTATTTAATTGAGTAAATGTCATGTAAAAGTTAAAATTCTTGGCTTTGCTTTTATTGACGGTTCATACTTCTTTTAAATAATTCTTGTCTATTGCATAAAAAATATTGCATTATTACTTTAACTTGACTATAAATACGGGTGCTTATGTAAATGAAGTATTCGACTCCGAAATTTTGATATTATTATATTCATAGATGTTTATCTGTTATCGATTAAAAAGGGATTATTTAAGATTCTGTTTAGGTAAATGGATTCTTAAATAATCCGTTTTTAATCTCACTTCATGCTGTTATTAATCACCATCATTATCCTCGTAATAATATCACACCCACAATCCCCAAAAGGGTTGGGCCGAGCTGTACGTATAGTACACACATTTCGCCGGTTACGTTTAAGTCCTATGTAATAGGGGGCGAGCCTATTGTCATTAACTGGGCACGAATCCAGACTCCAGGCTGCCACTGAGATTGCCTGTGGACGGTGAGCTAAGGGCTAGCTCGCCGTCCCTCCGTCTTAGGACGACAGGCCGTGTCGACGGCGCGTTCGTGTTCCACGCGCGCCTCAAAGAGATGTCAGCATAGGGAAGGGGCCCGCAAGGGCCGATGCCTGCCGGGTGCTGCGGGTTGTTCGAAAGAGATACCGCGGCCCCGGAACACAAAGGGCGATGAAGGAACATGGGTGGGTTTTAGTCAGTAAAAGTCTGACACTCCCTCCCGCTCAGCCCAGAGCGGGAGAAGTCATTTGATGATTTCAAACCCGGAAAAAAAAAAAAAAAAAAAGACTGCCACTGAGATATTTTTGATGAAAAAACCTATCACTTTGCCGGCCGACCGACATGGGAATTGAAACCAAGACCTCATACTCGACTGTCTACCGCTCACGACCACTAGACCATGCAGGCATTCGTTCAAATAATCCCTTTTCGTTTTTGCGTTGTCGTCGATGACACATTGTCATCATTAATCATTATAATATTCCTCATTCATCAACATCAGCCGCAGACTGAAGTCACCCACTACTGGATATAGGACTAGACCTCTCTTCTTTTATGCCGATCTCCACGTGCCTGTGCCAGCCTCATCCAGGATTTTCACTACCTCATCCTAATCTATTTGGGTTGAAAGAAGCATGTCTTCTTTTTCCATAAATCTCTTTCAGCCTTCATCTCATTATTTTGTACCTTCCCAACCACATCATTTCACAAAATTCTTCCATGTTTTCCTGGCTTTGAATCATTTCTTACAACCATTCTTTTAAACAACACTTCTCTTGTAACAAGCCCCACACTCCTCCACACTGTGATTACATCCACGTGTATATTATATCGTGTACAGTAAGCCCCAAAAAGATGTAAACACGGACGAGGAACCATTATTACATAATTGTGTAAAGCTACAAAACATAGCAAAGAATTCATTTTACCAAAACCATGCCGGCTATATAATAATAGAAAGGTTCCTTGTCCGTGTTTATATCTTTTTGGGGCTGACTGTACTTGCAGTACATACATACAAGGTCAAATGTACAGACAGACATCACCACACAGGTACCAGGACATCAACAGATTCAAGGAGGTGGAAGAAACACAAGGCGCGTGTAAGAATCGTAGCTCGTGACCTGTAAGAGCAAGAAACGCGTTACCATTAAATGCGAAGAAAAATTTGAATGTACTGAATGAAATTTACATGATTTTAGGGTGGAGGCAAATTGGACATCCTCTTTATGTGTGCCAAAAAGGTTCGAGGCTGTTGTCATTGATCTACTGCGAATTTAGGCAAGAAGTTATCGTTGCCTGACCTTAGCAGAACTTAGACAATAACTTATAGTTTAAAAAAAACATCAAAAATCCATTTGTTTTGTAATTTCATTTCTCGTATTCTATTCAGCCAACCCATTCATTTGATATCTATGTCATGGGAATTCATTAATTCATTTCAATAACTAGTCTGCCATCTTTAGGAATCCGCCATATTGTATTTAGAATGACAGCACTTAGCTAATCATGCATTGACATGCAAACTAAACATGTTTGCAAAATTTCAGGTTAATTGGAAACCGGGAAGCGGTTTAAATTTAACTTAATTTTTTTTTACTTGGTTCCAAGTGAAGTCAATAAAAGCATGTTCAAAATGAGTAGAATAACTCTTTAATCTAAGTGAATTATAACACGTTGGATGGTTAGGTTAAGATAGTTAAGGGTTTTTACACTTGTTCGGTTTGACACATTCGATTCGGCAGTATACGTTGAAGAACAAAGCCGGCCCGAAGCAATATTCGGATTTGGTTTTCTTTCGGCTCGTGCCGATCGGCAGCGGATCGTTGAACCAAGACTGGGCTCAATTTGAGACACACATATTTGATTTTAACTTCCGAACGTTTAAAAACATAACATAAATCCCCAAAGGGTTAGACAGAGGTTTTCCTAACACTACACCCACATTTCGCCAGTTATACTTAAGTTCCATGTAATAGGGGGCGAGTCTATTGCCATCACTACTGGGCACAACACCAGACTCCGTGGCTACTGAGAAATCCCTGATGGAAAAACCCAATAACACTTTGCCCGACCTGGGAATCGAATCTAGAATCTCATGCTTAGCATTCGCGCTTGCGAACCACAAGACCAACAAAGCAGTACCGAACTACACACACACAAAAAATCCACACAAAAAACACACCACACAAAATCACACAAAAAATCGACACCCCACTATATCCACAGAAAATCGATTGTACCGCCCAAAACGTGTAAAAAGTAAATCAAAAATCACCTTTTTATTGATTGGTTATAGAAAAGAAAAATCATTAGGTATTACAAAGTCAAAGAAATACTCCTCGTTCAAAGATCCCGACTTATGAAATCCCACTTCGGAATTCTTAAGCACCTATAGAAAAATATTTTGGCAGGTAACTACTCAATACCCGTGTTACTCGTATATATATTTTGAAGCTAAGAACAGATCACCCCAAGGGTGTAATAGAACCCGAATAAGGTAGGTAACAGGTCGATGAACGATACCCTATACCGTAAATACCTTTATAGGAGAAAAAATAACCGACTTCCAAAAAAAAAACACAAAAAAAGTGGAAAATAACTTTACTTTCGGATGTCGGTGACTACTGTTTGTTTCATTGACTTTTTTGGCACCGACTTCCGAAAGTACAGTTATTTTCCAATATTTTTTAGTGTTTTTTTTTGGAGGTCGGTTATTTTTTTGCAAAAACGTTTTTATTTTACCCTTTTTAGTTATCGCATCACACAAATCCTTGTCAAGTATCAAATTCGCAATTTCTTTTACTTGGATGACATATTTTTCCAGCTATTTTGATTTAAAACCAAACAGCTGAACCGATTTTGATGAAATTTCTATGAGACCAATCGGGAAGTAGATCCATTCAGATAAAAGAAGAATTTTTCAAATCGGTTCATAAATGACGGAGATATGAGGTAACAAACACAAAAAAAAAAAAAAAAAAAGTCAATGGAACAAACAATAGTCACCGACTTCCGAAACTAAAGTTATTTTCCACTTTTTTTGTGTTTTTTTTTTGAAGTCGGTTTTTTTTTGCAAAAAAGTTTTTTTTTAATTTAAACTTCATGTACAATAGTGTGGTACATAGGCGGACTTAATGCCACATAGCATTCTCTACCAGTCAACCTTTGGGTTAAATAAGACAACGCCACGTTGTGATAAGGTACAAAATATTATCTAAGATAAACAACTTGCGTCATTTATGGAATGTTTGTGCAAAATTTCATGCTTCTAGACCCAGCGGTTTCAGCTGTGCGTTGATCGATCAGTCAGTGAAACAGTCAGCCTGTCAGTTTCTTACTTTAAATATATAGTATAGATACAGAATTGTTGTTATCACTACGCCTACCAACCGCTGTACGTCACCGTCTGTCACAGACGTTTTTCTCGCAAACTGTTTGACGTAGGAATTTTTAAATTTAGAATGTTGGTATGGGCATCTGGTTTTGACAGTCGGACCGTGGTGTTTTTAAATGGAGTCGCATAAAGGAGAATGACAGAAACAAGGTTAAAATTTAGTCTTTTCGTTTTTATACGAAAAACTTCTATTGAAGTATCATTTCACATATGATTTAGCCTAAAGCAATCGGGCTTCAGAAGATAATAAAAATAAGAAGTATATTTATTCGACGCTAAGCATCGCCATCGTTTGCTATTTTAAACATAAAAAACATGGCTGCACCCACAGAGCTTTAAAATATTTATTTCAGTAACCACAACAAACCCCGTTCATCCCTTTCGTCCCGAACAAACTAAGCTATACATCCAGGTGCCATTTGTGAAGCGCAGAGCTGAATAAATGCGCTCATTACAATAATGTTGTAGAATATGCAGCGCTGCCAAACGGAGAGAATTTCAGCAAAAAAGCGCTGTTTTTGCTTTAAGACGTATAGATCTTGTGGAAAGCTGCGTATGCATCAGATGTGTTAGGGTCAGTGAACTTTGGTGGTTGGAAAACGCCTATGTAATAGTTTATATTGTAATAGTTTTTAATTAACTTAGAGGTTGTGGTTTGTGTACCTAAATTGTGGTAAAAGGGATAATATAATGTCAGAAACCTTCAATGAATTTTAGTTACAAAGTTTTAACTCAGGTTGTAAACTTATGAAATAACACTTTAAAAAAATTCAAAACTGATTTTCTCGAGAAATAACGGCTTCTACTTCGAGATGAGACCTATTTCGGAATAGTGGGGCTTCTGTGTTAGTATAACTTTAATCAAAACAGTAGGAGAAAATCACTTTTAAAAGTTGCTGCGTGTTTACAAATTAGTGTTTGTGAAGTCGTGACTGTTTGATCTATGCAAACGATCACCCAAACCAAACAAAAGATGCTTCACAAACAAATTAAAAATCGCTGACGATTAGTCCCGAATACTGCCGAACATTGCCGACCCACATAAAATGATACGACCGTTCTGTTTACATATGCACTGAGTGCATAATGTATTTTGTAACTAGTGAAACCCATTGGATAATTACACATAATATGTACGTATGTATGGTCGCTTAAATAGAAAGTAAAAAAAAACACTCTTTTGAATTTTTCAATTCTCAGCGGTAAACGGTAAAAAATCGTCCCGTTATTGATGTATTTTCCAGTTTGTCAAAAACTTGTCTTTTTAACGTGTCCAACACTAACTGTGACATTATGAACTGAGTTTTGATCAGACAAATAGAGTTTTAGCATTATAGCTGTAATAGTATGTGAATATCAGCCAAAGTTTTCTTGACTACAATACATCTCAAGGAAAGTTATTCAATCTCACGATCGACTGTACTTCACAAATTAAGTCATGTATAGATAACTGTATTATGAAGTGTAGGTCCGAAATGCTTTGCTGATTTATAGCCTGTTCAAAGTGATTTTGAATCGAATCCAGAAGGAGATAAAGCCGTATCTTCTACACGAAAATATAAATGCATTTTTCACTGACGGATATGTTCGCTTTGAGTTACCTGATTCCTGGAACACAATATGAGATAGAAATGCCGTGAGCAAGCAAAGATTCCTTTACAATATTGCACACTCAATAAACTGAATCAGAAAGTACAATAAACAAGTATTGGTTTTCAATTTCTATCGATAAGGTATGAGAACTGCCTAACATAACATCAAGCCTGTAAATCTCGAAAGGTTAAGCAGAGGGGCTCTGCGCTGGCGCTCAATAGTACATTCAAATTTCGCCAGTTATGTTTTACTGGCGGTACTCTCACACAAGCCTTAAAGCTTAGCTTGTCCTTATAACCTACTTACTCTTCATGATGTAATGGTTTCTGAATAGTCTGCTTGCCTTATGGGCTTCCCGTATTGTTGGCCCCTAAGCATGCACAGTCACATGTAGTAGGGGGTGAGTCTATTGCCATCAACCGGGCACAAATTTAGACTCCGTGGCTGCTACTGAGAAATTCCTCAACGATCGTACATCTGGTCAAACCCGCACGCTGTTTACGAGTACTACGCACCTGACCTTTCTGAAGAACCCCACCAATAAGGCATATCCTCTTAGTTACAAAAAGATTATTTTCCTCGTCAAAAGTTCAAGTTGGAGCCATTATTTTTGTAACTTAATACTTTTGAAAAGAAACGCCGAAACAAATTCCAAGGTCAAAAGTATCAACAAGTTCTGGGTATTCAAATTGCAGCCATAATAATTATAATATTATATACCACTTAGCTTTTGTCCGCGACTTCACCCGCGTAATGGTAGGAAATTTTCGTATGAGAACGTACAAACGCGATATACAGTATGTCCGGTCTACGCGTATGCCGAATCTCATCCCAATCCGTATTGCCATTTACGCGTGCAAAGGTAACAGACAAACAGACAGATTACTTGTGAATTTATACTAATTAGTATGAATATGAATCTATAGGTATCTACACCGAAAAAATCAGCTGTTTCCTACAAAACTGCAATACCTACACGGTCAATGTATGGAACAGCTGTTTTTTTTTTTTAAATTACCGACGAAAATTTTCTATGTGAGGGGGAGTTAGAATGATGTACTGAGTACGTGGCAATCGTTTTCGCTTCGGTGTCCCTTCCATCCCCGTATTATGAAAAATTATAAAGAGGTAAAGTTGTATGTTTGGATGTAGGGTGTAATCTTCTGAACTACTGATCCGATTTCTAAAATCCTTTCAGTAATGAGAAACTACATTATTCCCAAATGTCATTAAAACGTTACCTTGGGATATTTTTTGAAAATAACGGGAGCGAAGCCAAGGGGAAATTGTTCTTTTAATATAAATTAAAATGTTGTAAGTTATCAAAGGCAGGTTTTTTAAATAATAACTAATTATTGTTGATTTTAAAACGTTGTCTCAAATGTACCAGAAAATAATTTAAAAAATGAAAACTGCTATTTTGCACGCTTGCTCCTCAAGTCAGTACCATAATATTAATTCCTGTTAAACATCTGGACAGGTCATATCAGTGGCTAAAACATATATGTAGGTGTACCTCACAGATAATATTAAATTAAAATTGAGGGTGAAAACCCCACAGTTCTGAAAAAACACGAAAATCCCTTGTCTTTTAATTACTCCCTTTTGTAGACCTTGAACAGCCGCGTTAATTAAAAGCCTCATTTTTTCAATTTTGCTGAAAACAAAATCATGAAAAACATGATTGCCTTGTGGGGTAGCAAGAATTGAATTGATATGAAGAAAGTTAAATAAAAATTGTAAAAGACACTTCAGTATTTAAATTTTAAAAACTAGTTTAAGCTGATGTTTCCTATGCAAAGAATTGGTAAAATTAACATCGAAACTAACTTCTAGTTTCGATACAAACTCAGAAATCGATTACACAGTTTAAAATTGAATATATTTCTATTTAATGGCCATTGAATAAAATAAAAATAAAAACTTCTGCAAATAGTTTAGTAGTACATAAATGAGAACTGTCAGTTCAGGCTGATGTGAGCTAAACATTTATCTCGACGGCATCTCAGAATTATAATACTACTTAGAAACACTAGTGTGACAGTTTTAAAGTAAGTCAAAGTTCGTAATAGTATTTTCCACGAAGAACTTGTTCTTCGACGTCAGCGCCAAAAGTTTAGTGTGGGAAGGTACAAGCTGTGAATTATTCCTTACGTCAAAGTCCTGGAGTAAAAGATGCGTCTTCTTCCTATCTGATATTGGGATTAGATTAAGCCCGAGCATTAAAAATTAAAAATAAACACACCTATGTACCACCCTTATTCTCGCAAATCAATAATTTGATATGATTTGATACGCATAAAAGAACGAAACTAATAAAAAATTGTTCTTTCTTTATATATTTGCTATTCAGCAGACACAGAAGCGAGGCCAGCTGCCCAACATATAGAAGACGTAAATTATGATAATCACCTAAGGCCAATCATACGTGGAGTAAGAGAAATCGGTGGAAGGTACGTTCAGTTTAAATAAAAACAGCTGTTAATCCAATCATTTTGACTGTCATCGTCTGTCTAGCCTTTTCCCAACTATGTTGGGGTCGGCTTCCAGTCGAACCGGATGCAGCTGAATACCAGTATTTTACATGGACCGACTGACTATCTGACCTCCACAACCCAGTTAATACTGGGTAATACGATACCCCTTGGTAAGACTGGTTGACAGACTTTCGGGCCACTGACTACCTGTAACGACTGTCAAAGATGTACAATTAACAGCCGGTAAAAACAGTTTAACGTGCTTTCCGAGGCACGGAGGGAAGTCGGTATGTAATGGGTGGTCACCAATCCACAGACCAACCCAGGCAAGCGCAGTTTAACCTGACAATCGACCCGAGCAGCTGTTATTGTTTAGCCACGAGCTCCTCCGGATGCAGCTGAATACCAGTACTTTAAACAACTAAAGAGGAAAATACGATCTCGATCTCAAAAAAACAATATTTTGACACGATTCTCAAATCGGCTCGTCATCATTCAACGATATAAAATTAAACGCGAGAACCCATGGTTCCGATTCGGAAGGAGGCTCACATGTTTGTATGGCAGGCTTCCAAATGCCTTCAACCATTAGCTTTATGTAGGACCAGACTAGTGCCAAGGTTGCTGTAATGTCTAGTTTGTAGAGGGGTGGCCATTATTGTACGATAAAAAGAGTATGGCAACACTTATAAGCATAACTTGATGCTTTAAAATTGTACATTAAGTTCGCAAGTAGATAACCCAAACAAAATGTGTCGTGCATACAAATGGATAACTAATTTTAATAACAAATACAAGTGAATCAAGTTAATGGATATGTTATTTTTTTTCTGCGCGCTTTTCTGTTGTTTTAGGGCGTAGATGACTTTGATGATAGTCCTTACTTAATATTATAAACGCGAAAGTTTGTATGTATGGATGTTTGTTACTCTTTCACGCAAAAACTACTTAACGGATATGGATGAAATTTGGTATATAGATAGTTTATAACCTGGATTAACATATAGGATACTTTTTATCCCTGTAGTACGATCCCGTGGGACAACAACCGAACTCCACGCAGACAAAGCCGCGGGCATAAGCTAGTTTGAAATATTTTGTATACGACCTCAATCCGTCCACTGAATGAAATCAGTCTTCAATAAAAGAAGTAAGTGGTTTTACAAGAGGAGCAAAACAGCGAAATACTCGTGATGGTAGATATACATACTGTCTGTCTCTCAGGCGTACAATGTAGTAACTGATTTATAAGTAACTACTCACCGTGATCATCTTTGAAGCGTCGGCATAAGGAAAACATTGTGCTCTGCGATCGTTGACCTGAAATTAAAACATTTGGTTGAATAAACGCATGCATAGAGGTAAATCGCTACTAACTAAGTTCAACATTTTTCACTGGGAAATATTTGTCAAATGATTTTTTACCAAATGGGCTATTTAATCTTCAGGAAACTAAAATATGGTTGGAGTGTAGCCTTAGGGGCGCTATGGCGCAAAGACTTAGATTTTTTTTCAAAAATTTCCGTTTTTTTTTTCAGAAATTTTCCGATTTTATTGCAGTATCAGGTTGACCTTGGCCATAAAATCCAATTACGTTCCGCCCCTAAGATGACCCACTGACCTAAAATATATTAAATGACGGAAAGGAAGAATATAATTTGTATGAATTCATCTGCATGTATTTATCAGATAAAACCTAGAATAAAATAATTTTTTTTAAGAGATCACCTTCCTCGTATGACAATTTAAGTTAAATAATCGTTACTGATACAAACATGATAAATTATGCCATAAACAGAACTGAGTTAAAACATAAATACCATAACTAAAATTACTAGAACTAACTATAAAAGTATTGCTATAATAATACGTAATCAATAACAAGTTGCCACCGTCATCTGCCACCAATAGGCATAAACTAAACCCTTTTGGGTCATAAGAACCCTGTACCTAATATTAGGAACACTCCTGTGCTTCTAAATACCCATATGTTATTGACACTTAGTAAACTGGGTGAGAAAGAATGATTGACAAGCTGTTTTCCTTGTTTTTGTTAACAAACTTGACAGGGTTGCCACACACGTGTTTCGGGTGGCAAAATTAAAAAAATGGCACTTTGCTTTCCACGAACATTTTTCACCAAGGGAGCCACTCTTGGTGATAAAATATCCTTCTTCTTTCGTATCGATGCATGATGCTTGTTAACAACTACTTGGGCCCAGAACATATGTGGGTTTATGGCCACGTTAAAGATTGCAAAATTGCCGGCCGTAGGGAACAGACATATCGAACAATTATTACAGTAAACAAATAATCTCTTGCGAAATTATTGTGAAATTGCGGTTGTGCAAGTGTACGGACACTTAAGACGCAGCCAGAGGGCCATGGTCTAGTCGGAGCACCGCATTTACAATGAGTATTGGAATGTTGCGCCGGGTTGCTTTTTTACACCAAATACTGCCGAGTGGGACGTATTAATCTGAACGAGTGTGTAGCAACCCTTACTATTCAGGGTGGAAGGGACACCGACGCGAAAACGGAAACCACATACTCAGTACATCATTCTGAACCCCGCCACATATAAATTATTCATCGGAATTAAAAAAAAATGCTGTTTCCTACAAAAGTGCAATACCTACACGGTCAAAATGTATGGAACAGCTGATTTTTGTGTCCCTTCCACCCCGTATTCGTGCTATTTGCTCAACGAATTGTTTGTGTTATGGATGAGGTACAGTTCTAGTGATTGGTGTGAATTGAAAATAAATTGTAGTCATCAGTCATGGTTAAGTCTTACATTTTTATAACGAACTAGCTGACTCGCCGCGCAACATCGTCTGCGTAACATTTTTGATTAATGCCACGCTCCTATTAGTCGCAGCGTGATGTTTTATAGCCTATAGCCTTCCTCAATAAATGGGCTATCCAACACTAAAAGAATTTTTCAATTCGAACCAGTAGTTCCTGTGATTAGCGCGTTCAACCAAACAAACCCTTCAGCTTTATAATATATTTGGCATAGATAGTATAGATATAGAAATAGGGACGGGCATTTATGTATATAATGTCATCACTAGCTCTCAAAATTATGAAGGAAAACATCGTCAGGAAACCGGTATGTCCTAAAATTTAAAATTTTAAGAAAGAAAGAATGAAAATGTATTTGTTAGTCTCGCACTGGACAAAGACAAAACAAAATGGTAACTTGACAATAAAACAAGATTTAAAAAAAGTAAACTTAAGAACAACTTAAAAACTAAACTGGTCCTGACGACAAGACATGACGTGACATCAGCAGCGTGGTGTATTAAGGCCCACCCCCTCTCATATAGAGGAGGCCTGAATCCCAGCTGTGGGAACATTAATGCAAGTTGTGCACAGGATTACGATGCGGTTTTCATCACCATTTAGATAATTAATTTCGAATTTTCTAAGCTTTAAAGCCATCCAACTAATTTGTTGTTAAGCAAATTGACGCAAGGTCAGGATCATTTGTAAATACGGAATATTCAAATTGAAAGTCAAGTTCATCATCTGCCTAGCCTTTTCCTAACTATGTTGGGATCGGCTCCCAGTCTAACCGGATGCAGCTGAATACCAGTGTAGTATATTTTACATGGAGCGAATGCCTATCTGACCTGCACAACCCAGTTTGTAATGGGTAATACGACACCTTTTGGTAAGACTGGTTGTCAGACTTTCGGGCCACTGACTACATACAATTGACAGTCGGGACCAACGGCTTAACGTGCTTTCGGAAGCACGCAGAAAATTCGGTATATAATGGGTGATCACCCATCCAAGGACCAACTTAGGCAAGTGCGGCCTTACCTGAAGATCGACCCCAGTGGCTGTTATTATTTAGCCATGAGCTCCAAATTAATTAACACTAACTTTTTCCCGCGGCTACACCCACGTTGTGGTCGGAAATGCTCCCATGGGAACGTCCTGTATATAGCCAAAGACACTTGGGCATAATGTAGCTTTCTTTATCAGAAATAACTTTCGAAATCGGATTAGAAGTTTTGAAGATTACTCCTACAAACAAACTTTACCTCGTTATAATATTAGTATTGAACAGAATATTGTACTTGCATGTAAAAAATAAACAAAATAAAAACCTTGCATACAAGAGGCGGTTTGCTAGTTTTAAATAAATTTTACCTCTTTAATAAAAAAAAATAGTGCTAGTTTAAAACTAGCAAAGTGATTTGTTTCCCTAATCCCACCACATAATTTACTACGGAGTTGTATTCCCTCGCGAGCAATATTTTGGTTTTGCTTCATAAATATTAGAAGCCAGAGCAACGGCCTAGGCGTCTGCATTCCACAAAGGTCATACACCAAGCAGTCGGGCTATATTTATTGCTTAAATAGATTAATTCAATATTAGGTCAGAACTTGAGCCATTTATGATATTATGTTGGAGTAACGTTATTTATATCTATCTAAGCTGGGACGGACAATACAACGCGATTTTTAATGTAAGGTATGACTGACTAAAGGGCTTGTAAATTTTTGGTGGCAATTCAAAATTTAAATTATTTAATAACACGCGAGAGTACAATCCGTTTACCAATCAAGTCCCTAAATTGTGAAAGAGTAATAATCTATTAATTAACTAGTAGGTGTCAAGAATGGAAAATAAATTATTATTAGAAAAAACATTGCCACGGTACTAACGCGATTTAACTCTAATAAACCAAACCTGTCAGTGAGTATATATAAAAAATACAAAAGAACACACATGCTATGTCCAAATCGTGTTCAAAAGCAATAATTTCACCCTCTCTGAAACCAGCAGACTTAACACACACAGTACAAAAAGCGTTGTACCCTTAAAATTCTATTATTTACGTAAGCAAAAAATTTCGCAGAATCGCACGCAAAAATAAATAAATTACATGTACTTTTTTGTTATTTTCGCCCCGTGACAAAACAAAAGGGTAAATGTTAGCGTAATGAAGGGGATTGTCGTGTAATAGTGTCCCCCATTCTCCCCGCCTGATGTTACAGCGTCCATATATTTTTATCTTCCCCTATTGTTTCTACTCGATTGAGCTACGAGCTACGGTCGCGCTACGCCGTAGCGCTGTCGTACCACTAACGTAGCCGCGCGTAGCAATTGATTGTAAGCGAATATAATATTATTTGCAGAAAGATTAATTTATGAAAGAAGACCATTAGATGTAACTTAGTTGATGAAAGACCAGGTAAATACTCGGAATTTCGTGAGAATATTATTTGTATGTGAGAAACGCTTACTAAGTGTACGATCGAATAAATCTCTGTTAAGCAAAACTAAAACAAGAAACTGACATTCCATTTATCTGTATTTACACGAAAATCCCTTTTAGTTACTCACCAAATATTTTACGTAACATATATGTATTTATACGAGGAGGCTAAAATAATAACAGCCGCTCGGATCAATCTTCAGGTTAAGCCGCGCTTGCCAAGGTTGGCCTGTGGATGTGTGACCACCCATTAGATACCGAGTTTCCTCCGTGCCTCGGAAAGCACGTTAAGCCGTTGGTCAAGGCTGTCATTTGAAGATCTTTGACAGTCGTTATAAGTAGTCAGTGGCCCGAAAATTTGACAACCAGTCTTACCAAGGGGTTTCATGTTATCCAGTACTAACTGGGTTGTGGAGGTCAGATAGGCGGTCGCTCCATGTAAAATACTGATATTTAGCTGCATCCGGTTATACTGGAAGCCGACCCGAACATAGTTGGGAAAAGGCTAGGCAGATGTATTTAGACAGACAATCGGGGGTGACGCTTTGATCGTATTCGTGCCAGATAAATCTTTTGCTTTTTGTGAGGTGTCAACAAGAAATATGCGATTGTTTTGGAGACAAAATTTTAAGATCCTGGTTTTGGCCCGTGTCGCTTAACAAATAGCATAACCAGCGTATAAAGTTCCCACTTCTGGGATCGGTGTATTCCCGTGTCCCCATTGTTGATGACAACGGGAATTGATTAAATTAATTTAAAATTGTTCCCGTTGGCACCATTGCTCTGTTTCCATTCGAGGATATAGCGGGACCTAACGGTGCACGTAGATGTCATGTCTCTTATTATCGTGAAAAAATATTTTTCTCTTCAATACAACAGTGCAAATACGATGAAAAATCTTTACGCTATATTTGAATAGTCAAACGATCCTACCAGTAAAAGAAGTTCAACGGTAATTATTATTTTTGATGGTTTTTCCGAAGACAAGCCTGAAAACACTTAAATTCTCGGCTTCAGTCTTTACGTGTGACGTCACAAGCCGAAACTTTAAGTGTTTTCCGACAACACAACATCCAGTATTATTCCGAATAGTACCTTATTATCTCAAACTAAGCCAGTACGACAATCCTACAAACACTGAAAACCTCAATCGATCCGCCCACTCAAAAGGTTTACCACCCCTGCTCATGTGGAGATTCAACCAAGTTAATTTACTTAATTACCACGTAATGAGCGCGCCCGGAGACAATCGTGCTCACTTATGACTAAACCATATATTTAATTAGTGCATTACAGATTATGTTATCTTTAGAACCTTGTATTTTGTTTTTGAATTACATTTTGTTTTGATATTTTAGAAGAAACAATGCATTTTATGAAGGGTAAAAATACACCGTTCTTCACGTCATTGTAAAAATTTATATTTTCATACATGGACCATACCTGGAACGTTCTAGATACGATGATATTAGAAATCAAAGTTCCAACTTTTTTACAAGTTTTTTTTTAAATGTTATAACTTTTTTTTTAATGTTATAACTTTAATTTAAAAAGTATTTAAAGTAAAGTTATAACATTATAAAATGACTCCTGTACTATTCAATGCATCTTTCAGCACAATGTTTTCATCGCGTTACATTGAGTATGTTACGTTTTAGTCCAAACCTAAATCGTGATTTCTCACCCAAAAAAAAAAGTCATTTCCTCATAATACGAGTGCTTTTCCTAAAATAAAAGTAGTGACTCCTTATTACATCAGCTATATGCCACTAAAAGTCCCGTCCAAATTGGTCCAGCCGTTTCAGAGATTAGTTGAAACAAACAGACAGACCGACGGACAGTCAGTCAACAGTAAAAAAATATTTTTATGTTATAATACCGTATTTACTTTCATATGCATTCAGTAAAAAGCTGTTATTTTGAAATTAAAAACAGACACTTCAATTTTATTAAACTGTATACATCCAAGAACTTTGTATGATTTCTGTTTATAGCGTTTTTCATGGTTATTCTACGTTTATGGGCTCGTTTCTCTTTGGACGTTACGATATAATATAAAAACAAGAGTTAGTTAACCATAATAATGTTCATTACATGTGACTTAAAGCAAGCCAACCATAACGCAAGTCAGAGGCACTTGTATATAAAAACTCTGACACAGGTTAGGTACTAACCACACGATAAAAAAAGTGAGCTAAACATAAATAGCGAAATGTGTGGTGTGTTTTAACCGACTTCACAACAAGGAGAAGGTTCTTAATTCGGTTGTTTTTTTTCCATTTGTTACCTCATATCTTCGTAATTTATGAACCGTTTTGAAAAAATCTTCTTTTGTCTGAAAGGATATACTTTCCGATTGGTCCCATGGATTTTTTTTCAAAATCGGTTGGGTAGTTTGGTTTTTAAATAAAAATATCTGGTAAAAAAATATGTTATCCAAGTAAAAGAAATTGCGAAATTGATAGTTGACAAGGCTTTATGAGTGATACGATAACTTATATAAAAAGGGTAAAATAAAAACATTTTTGCAAAAAAATAACCGACTTCAAAAAACTTGATGATCATGGGACAACCTAGAAAGTATACCCTTTCAAACAAAAAAAAAATCCAAATCGGTCCAGCCATCATCGAGTAATCGGGGAACAAACATAAAAAAAAAAAAAAAGATTCCGACGAATTGAGAATCTCCTCCTTTTTGAAGTCGGTTAAAAATGGTATAATACTAACGTTTTTGCAAAAAAATACCCGACTTCCAAAAAAACACAAAGAAATTGAAAATAACTTTACATTCGGAAGTCGGTGGCAAAAAAATCAATGAAACAAACAATAGTCACCGACTTCCGAGGGTAAAGTTATTTTCAATTTTTTTATTTTTTTTTTTGGAAGTCGGTTATTTTTTTGTTATATAAAAGTGTTGGAATCTAAGATGGAACATATTTACATACTCCCCGAAAGATTAGGCAGAGGTGTACTTAATAGTACATCTGCACTAGTTACGTTTAAAGTCCCTTGTAATAGGGGGCGAGCTTATTGCCACCAACCACATATCCTGAATCCGTGGCTGCTACTGAGAAATTCTAGATGGAAAAAAGTCAATAACACTTTACCCAATCTGGGAATCGAACCTAGGCCCAACAGTCAGTCAGTTGCTCAGCAGTCGCGCTGGCCACCACAAAACCAAAGAGGAGCCACTTCTTAATATCGTATAGGAAAACGTCGTAAGGCCACCGAGCTTTTGGACGGACAGCCTGAAATTACACGCAATGAACAAGACTGAATGCTAGTTCATTACTTTTAAAACTTTTTTTTTTATATAAATATCGCTGGACATTTACACACAGCGCCATCTAGTGCCACACTAAGCAACGAGGCTTGTGTCGTGGACACCAGATAGTTGATATACTACATAGATACTTTTTTGTTTGTAAATACATACTTATTATACATATATACATCCATGACTCGGAAACAAATGTCTATGCTCATCACACAAACACTTGCTCCTACCGGGATTCGAACCCGGAACCCTATGAACGTAAGGCAGCCTCACTACCGCTGCGCCATTCGGGTCGTCGAAACTTTCAAAACAATGCAAAGCTGAGATTCTTACATGTCGCTCGTTTGCGACAAGGATGACATAACTCAAAAATTGAGATTTTTCAATGTTGTTTGTAGTTGAATATAAAATTAAGGAAAGCAAGTATTAAATTAAGTAACGAAATACGTAAAATAAACCTTTAATCTTTTGATAAAAAGTTTCTCTATGCAAAAAAATGTTGGCAATATACTGAAAATATTTTTAGAACTTACAAAAAAGCTGTCCTGTATTTCTTATTTTTCGAGTTATGTCATTATTGTTGCAAACAAACGTGTTAAAAGACCTCCTGCCGCCTGCCTGACCCTTCTGGGATTACAGGCGTAATATTGGGTGTGTGTAGGTATGTAGAAAGGTGAAGGGCGAGATATTCTATGCTGTTTTTTTTAAATGTCTACATTAAGTATACATGGTGTTGTAAAAAGCTGAAGAAATGTTTGATTTAGAACATTTTGTAGACACAATGCTTTGTTATGTTTATTTTTCGTTATAAAAATCAAAGTATTGATCCCCTTGAGTGTTCATTACATAACATTGTCTAGGGGGCCAAGTTCAAGTTTTATATGTCCTTAAATTCGACCCTTAGACCACACATTGTGGTCACAACTGTCTCGGTACACCACAAACACGCCAAAAGGTCTAAATAATAGTGAAATAAAATTAAAACTATAAAACTGTCATGGGAAACTGGCCTTTATCGCAAATAATAGTTTTTAACCCACTTCGAAATTGCTTTTGCATATTTTCTTAGTTTTGCGTAACTTTACCTTTTTTACCCAACTGAGGAGGGTAATGTCTTTATTCTTTTTATTGTGGGCTGTTGTGAATTTTGGAAACATCGATTTGAAGAGCTACGTACTTGTTAACAGTTTGACCTAATTTCGTGACTTGTAACGGGCGTTAATATTTAATTATATTCTGCTGATTCATATATTAATATTTGAGCACGAATGAGCTCATTAATTTTGCGGTGCAATATTTCGTTATTTTTAATTTATAGCTAAATTAATTAAAGTGGAACATTATACTAACATAATTAATTTTACCAGGCTGTTTCAGTAATTTCCAACGTCTCGTATAATTAATACGATGTTCACTTGTTCAGTAGGCTTTTAAAGAAGCAAAAACTTCAGCGAATTTAATGTGGGTCATATCATAATTGATTTAAAAATAATTTCTACTTAAATCTAAACAAGATTAAGAACTACGAATTAATAATAACAATAAGTAAGTAGTTTATTTTATAAACCTTTTGAATAAAAGCTTTTATAAACGACCGTTTTGAAAGCTTTCACTCGTGGTAAACTTAATTAAAATCAAGTAAAATGACGATAAAAACATAAGCAAAGCATTTACAAATTGCCTTAATAAATAACATAGAAAATCACTTTCGTTGTATGTGAACATTATTATGTAAAAACAGTTTTATTCTTTAATCATAAAAACAAACCTTTTTTTGGTCTAAACGTTCCGCCTGGCCACTTCGTAAAAACCCATTATCATATACACTTAATTTAAAAAAAATACTGTCAAATAAAATTTAAGTTTGGAATCTGTAGAGCACTGCACTATTTTACAAAAAAGTTCACATGTGTAGTGTGAGTGCGAGCGATGGAAGCGAGCGGTTGTGCCGGCGGGAGTATAGCAACTGGCCAACGTGAACGGGACTCGGGGTGGCGAGCCTTCACGCGAGAATAAAGTTGAAATTAAATTTCCCAGAATACGAGTAAGTGGTCGGGAATTTTCGTTGGAAGAACTTATTAACGTTTGGTGGGCATTTGTGCCTTTTGTTACTTACATATGGAGAGTTAAGAAATGGTGAATACGTAGTAACCGTTTGTGCGTTGATGCCTCTTCCACTCTGTATAAAACTAAATAAATAAATAATTACGTATCTATAATCCGTTGTAATATACAAGGTTTAAAAAAAGATAGGTATACCCATTTAAAAACAGCTGGATTCATGAATTTAATCTTTTTTTGTAATCTCTTACACAACAACGTTTTTTTTAACTCTATGGTTTGAATATGATTTTGATATATTAGGTGGATTGTTTTACTATGATAACTTGTAACCTATATTTGTATACGTTACCGGTCAAAGTTACCAAACTCATCATAAAAAGACGTTCATAGGGCACCCCACCTGAAAGGGTTAGGTCAGATCTGTGATCATCCGCAGTTTATCCAAGTTGATCGCAGTATAATTACTTTGTTTGGGTTATTATATGCTGACACGATAACCAGTAAACCGGATTGGCCTAATCTGGCCTGAAACCGGGTTTAGCCAACAGTAACACAAATATTTTGATACACATGTCCCCATATTACCACACCAGGAACAGTCACATCTTCATTATAATATTATAGCTATTCTAAACTCTATACTCCTATAAAATTTCGCTTACAATTCCACTACAAATTGGTTAACAAGCAACTTTAAGGAGCCAATTCAAACAAAACAAAACAAAGATAAACAAAAATGCATTCCCTGTTGCAAAGCAGAGTAACAATAGCTGGCAACATTACAAAGGTTCGTTCGGGGGAGTTCGACGGCGTTCGGATCGACTGCCGCTCGCAGGCTCAGCTTCGGGCCCACAGGACGAGACGGCTGTACTCCGCTCACTGAATTTTGATGCTTTTCCCGATGAAAAATGCATTAGAGTGACGTTATTGTATTTGTATGCGAGCTCCATAACATCTCCGTCTTCAATGACGTCGCAAGACAAGAATGCCTCTCTCAGACTTTCTATTTTCTGTGTGAAGCGATGAAGTAATTAAAAATTAATGTTTTCATTTGCCGCGAATGTTTATGTACAACGTTTTAAGTCTGGTGAGAATTTATTCGGTTTGGCGTAATTGGTATTTTTATTGAGTAATGAAAAAGCTTCACAGCCTTAATTAGTGTTAAGTTATCAGTTTGTTATGATTTGGAATTATATAATACGGTAGGTAAACCGTAACAGGAGAGAAGAGATGCCTTTGCTTTGCTATGACCACCGGGGAAGAATAGGTTTTTTAGAAAATGCCTACTTCCGTCAAGGGACGCAAAAACCTAAATTACACACATTCTCAACTTTAAAATACTGCTTCTTAATAATACTTAAAAAAGAGACCTTTATCGAGTAGTGGGCTACTACAGGCTAAATAATTAATGAATACTCGTTAAACTTGTTCACGTAATGTTATTTTTTATGGTTATTAGCAATTCTTTGTTTTAAATAAGTTTTTTTTAGATATTAGAAACTTAAAACTAGGTTAGTTTAAGTTAATTATTTTTTTCTTGTACAACTTGCGTAAGCATGCAGTGTTTACCCTGCCAAGCCATATTTTGAAATCCGTCAAATTATTTTTTTTTGCGAATTGATTCCAAATGGTTTAAATTGAATAATTATGTATAAAAAGTGTTCCCCTTTTTTATATCAATAAAAAAAGAAAAAAAAATAATTGTCAGTCACCCGTGACTGACGTGGCTTGATCAGGTAGTGAGTCTGTCAGGCA
Source organism: Standfussiana lucernea (assembly GCA_964057025.1). NCBI lineage: Eukaryota > Metazoa > Arthropoda > Insecta > Lepidoptera > Noctuidae > Standfussiana > Standfussiana lucernea. Next base: position 11,606,538 of record OZ059806.1, on the reverse strand, counting down.
CCGGTGACTGACATGGCAGTTAACGTGTTAAGTGATTGTTGCACTGATTATATTATTTTTTTGCATGTTACCTAGTGAGGCAAGACTGACTGCCTCGTTGGTCTATTAGCCGCAAGTGCAACTGCTGAACATGAGGTCCTGGGTTCAATTCCCAGGTCGGGCAAGGGCTACACTATAAGGTACACCTCTGCCTACCTCTTCGGGGATTACAGGCGCGATGAAAAAACCCAATAACACTTTGCCCGACCTGGAAATCGAACTCGGGACAACGATGTAGAACTCGATATTATAGATCTCGGTCTTATACTTAGTTTTTTCTTCCGTTCCTCCTGGAAAAACCTAACATGTATTTACAATTACTTCCAACATTTGATCACTTAGCCAACTTCGATCAGCAACCAAACTATAGGTCTGTAAAAGAACCGAAGCAATTTAGAAATGCCATCACAAACCGGCCACGCGAGCCAACACCAAAGTTTCGTTTGCACTCGGCTTTTGTAAAGCTCTCCGGGCGACAGTTACGTGAGCAAATGCTCCGTGGCCGTGCACACAATGGTGCTGGATGGTGCAGCCGATGTTTGTGGAAGCATTAGTAAGGAGAATGTTTTGATAATGGAAGGTTTAAAAATACATTGGTTGGTAGAAGTTATTGGAGAGCTGAAAGGAGTCGCCTTTTATAGTCTCCATTCGCGGTTTAGATACTAGGTTATGCCCGCAGCTTCGCCCGCGTGGTATTCGGTAATTGCCGCATGAGATCATACTACCAGAATAAAAAGAATCCTATATGTTAATCCAGGTGATAAACTATCTGTGTGCCAATACCCAAATCCATTCTACAGTTTTTGCGTAAAAGAGTAACAAAGATCCAGCCATCCATCCAACCTCACAAACTTTTGCCGCTTAGGTTTTAAGCCTGGCTCGAGGCCTTACACTCAAGGCACCCACAGGATAGTCCGGTTAAGCAGGCGACAACCGTGACAACCGAAAAAACGTGCTGCGCCTTTAGCAAAAGGTGCACCCATACGCGCATGCAAGCTTATCCAAAATCAAGCTTACACGCGTAGAAAAATATGAAACCGCCTTTAAACAACTTCTGTCACTAATTTTTTCGGCAGCCGCTGTTACAAGATGACCACCAGGTAACTTTTGATAAACACCGGAACACTGTAAAATTCAATAAAAAAACACCATACAAAAAAATTAACGCAAGAAAATTTCCAAAACTAACCAACCAACAACACTTCTAGTTATACTAACGCGGCGGTCCACAGTCAAACTTCACAATACCGCCAGCGACCAAAGTAAACAGTTCAATGAAAACTGAAACAAATACTCGACTGGCATGCTCGAGAGCTCGACAGCTCGACGGCTCGACGGCTCAACCATCAACTAGATTAATACTGCTCCTAATTAATATGATACAGTATGTCGCTCGCTAAGACTGTCTCTAAAACGACACAGATATGTACAGTCATGAGCATCTGCTGTTACAACTTAAACCAACGGGTGGGATACCCATTGGTTTAAGTTTAATCTGACACAGGTATGTGTCGTGTCGTGAATGACAGTCTTTAGTCCCGAGAGAGTATAATAGTGACTAGTGGCTGATTAAATCGGCCCGATGGACGATAGATGAACTGCTATTTATAATATCTTATGGAAGTACAGTTTTTGTGAACTTGTGAAGGCTTAAAGTAATTTTGTGATTGTAAGTTAGTAACCAGGCTGTCTAACGCGTTGATATCACAGCATTTACACGTACAAGTATCTTTGAGACGTGGCCAAAGGGAATTACCGCTGCCATTTCGTATAGTCGACACATTTCTCAAAACAAGTCACCAACAGCGCCCTTCTGTTAACTTCATTCAGGTGCTTAAACATCCTTGTAGAACTTTACACCGATTGCCATTGAAGGGACTGCTAAATTTATCTCCAATTTTACCTGAACCTCTCATATATCTTCCAACGAGAGCAAAGATTCTTCTTGGCAGTAGACAACATGTCCAGACATGCCTACACTTTCAAAAGGCTCTTGTCTTACACCAAAACGGTCCACATACATTTAGATCCTCACAATTATAGACGGAGACACAGATAAAACTTTAGGAATAAATCCTAATAGAAAACTAGGTCACCACACCAAATCGTGAGATGTGGTAAAAGTTGGTCGCTAACTAAAATCGATGAATGCTCTGAACCTTTGTTGGATAGAATCTTTTTTGGCTTGTTTGGGGGAAATACAACCATAACTTTACATACTTTTCTCTTACCTTTGGATAAGACGATAAGGGATTTTATAAACTCTTATCTCTCTTAATAAGCACTTACCGTTATTTCTACAAAAATTGCAATTTAGGCGAACAACTTGACCCTGTTTAGGTACTGTTCCGTGATTGACCCCGACCGATAAACTCTTCGAAACATAATATGGTATTGTGTTCTCTGCATAACATCTAAGAAGAAAGAAAATGAGGTCAATAATTGAGGTCGAAAAATTAATACAATCGAGAAAAAGTGAAATTATGTGTGTAATCATCTTCTTGCCCTTGTTCCATGTTATTTGGGGTCGGCTAAACACGTTTTTTTCTTCGATCCTGTTCTGTCAATCACCACTCTATAATTTACTCCTTTTTCCTTCAAAACATTCCTCACACAATCCGTCCATGTTTTCTTTGGTTTTCCTCTACTTCTCCATCCATCAACATTTATATTTATCGCTCTTATAGTCGCATGTCTTATAGTCATAATTTAATAATTACTAATGATGAATACTTTTAATAATTCCATAATAATTATCTTCATCAAGTTACGATGACGAATAACTATCGGAAATACATTGTGAAGGATGGCACGGTTGACATAATGTCGGGCATGCCACCGTCCGGGAGAATCGATCCGACACATTATTTCTGGGTGTTCTCGTCTGGCTAACGGAGAGTACTTGCACAGACACAACCTCGTTGCTAGGATTATCCACCAGCAACTTGCTTTGAAGTACAACCTTGTGGAATCAGAAGTGCCATACTATAAGTATGCGCCCGACCCAGTTCTCGATGATGGTAATATCACGTTGTATTGGGATCGACCTATCGTCACTGACAGGACTATTGTTGCTAATAAGCCTGACATTGTGGTGATAGATCGATTGGAGCGTCGCGCAATGATCGTTGATATAACGGTCCCGCATGACGAGAACCTCGTGAAAGCAGAGAAAGATAAGCAATTCAAGTATCTAGATCTTGCTCGCGAGGTTGTCGACATGTGGGACGTGAATACAGCAGTCATTGTGCCGATAGTCGTATCAGCCAATGGTTTAATAGCCAAGAGCCTCGACCAACATCTGAAGAGGCTCTCGCTTGGCGGCTGGATCAAGGGCTTGATTCAGAAAGCAGTACTTCTGGACACGGCACGTATTGTTAGGAGGTTCCTCTCTCAAGAGCCCTGACCACCGGTAGCTCGGACCCTGTTCCCGGTGCTGGTGGGCTACTATTTTTTATATTTTTAAATGTTTTTTTTTATAGGAATATTTAAAAATGTAATTAGTAAGTAAGAAAAATAAATAAAGGAAATAATAATCTTCATCAATTATTCTAATCAAAAATAAAAATAACTAATATAAATATTATATCTATATGCAGAAACCTAACAATTTATAATGCATATATATATGTATATATATATTCATAATTATACACTCAATTACAACACATGCACACCTAATAATCTAATAATTTATAATAATATTATTGAATTGCTACTGAGCCCTCTTCCTCTCTCCTAGTGTTGCTGTGCCCGACAGGGTCCATATTGAACTTTTATCTTGTTACACCATCTATGTTATCTATGTAATACATTTGGAATGCAATAAAGACTTTAGTAATGAGTATTGAGCATGTGAACATCCCTTCACATCACGTGTCCAAAACAGACGACTCACTTTCGTCTTTTCTGTAACAAGCGCCACTTTGAAACTTTCTCTTATATGCTCATTTCTAAAATTATCTATCTCAACAGTCTCATCTCTGCTACATGCCATCCTTTTTTTAATGTCTTCTTCACTTCCCAGCATTCCTATCCATACAGTGCGGCAGATCGAATCCCGGACTTATATATTTACCCTTTTAATTTACAGAATTTTCTCGATTTTAGGACAATAAAACAATAAGATTCGCTGACAAACAATAAAATTGGTCAAGAAAACCACAGATGTGATAATATTAATAAGTAGAGATAAAAATATTAAAATTCGAAGTGCAAAGCACTTACAACCTGGTACAGGTTTAATTGCAATTTACTTACTACGAGTACTCGCTAACTTTCGAATTCGAATATCAAAATGGCGCTTTACTTTGCTCGGCGCACTCGGCTTTAATCGCGCGATAGAGGTGAACTTTAATTACGACCGATTGGATTGGATTGATTTTAAACAAATTACTGTACTGTTTTTCCAATGAGATATACAATACATATAAGTGGGGTTTTTAAACAGTTCATAGATATATCTCATGATAAAGGGGAAAAAATCTATATCTTTGTATACAACTATCCAGTGTCGGCCTACAGTTGCGGCGAACACTTGGTGTGAAACTTTCAAAACCATAGTTGCATAAAGTGAGCAATCGGCTTTAGAGTAAAGCTGTCATAGAGTGGTGTCCAAGGACTGGGAAGACCAGTTGGTCGTCCGGCGTCATGATGGGCAGACGACATTGTCACCACAGCGGGTATATCCTGAATGGGCTGGCACAAGGGCGTGGATCTTAGCACAACCAAAGAAAGGCCTACGCAGCAGTAAGTGAAGTCGGGCTGTGGATGGTGATGATGCTAGCTATAGGCTCGCCCCCTATTACACAATTGACGAAATGTGAGTGTACCAACTATTATGTAATGTTACCCTCCTCTATTCTCAGGATTAAATCTACTACGTCAACGTAATTACAATGTAAGTACGAATTCCTGCCAGTCGTACCAGCTTTTAAAGTTAAAGTAGTGTAAGTTCACGTGGCCCCCAGAGGCAATTCTATTACACTCAGGGCGGGCGTTAGTTTGGCTTCTCACTGGAAAACCAGCCTTGAAACTAACTCCGACTGACTTTTGACTGAGTAGATAATTATAAAGCACTAGCTGTTGCTCACGGCTTCGCTCGCGTGTAGTTTGGGAACTGTCCCACAGTATCGTACTACTGTGATAAACCTGTTTGTTTCGGTTGTTTCTTCTCAGAGTAGTCAGGTACGAAACACCGGCCTCATCTAGTTATAAAAAGACGACGTGTAAAAGTGTTTGTAAAAACCTATTTGCAAAATAAACATAATTTATCATAAAAAGTAGCATATGTATGTACTATATCAGACCATAATCTATCTCTATGCCAAATTTCATCACTATCCGTTCAACCGTTCTGACGTGATTGAGTAACAAACATCCATCCATACTTTCGCATTTATAGTAGTATGATTTAGTAAAATGGTTCTTATATGACGGTTTAACATAATTTTTAACCGACTTCATAAAAGGAGGAGGTTCTCAATTCGGTTGTATTTTTTTTTGTGTTTGTTACCTCATATCTTCGTAATTTATGAACCGATTTGAAAAATTCTTCTTTTATCTGAATGGATCTACTTCCCGATTGGTCCCATAGAAATTTCATTGAAATCGGTTCAGCAGTTTGGTTTTAAATTAAAATAGCTGGAAAAAAATTGTCATTCAAGTAAAAGAAATTGCGAAATTGATACTTGACAAGGATTGTGTGTGATACGATAACTAAAAAGGGTAAAATTAAAACTTTTTGCAAAAAATAACCGACTTCCAAAAAAAACACAAAAAAGTGGAAAATAACTTTGCTTTCGGAAGTCGGTGCCAAAAAAGTCAATGAAACAAACAATAGTCACCGACTTGCGAAAGTAAAGTTATTTTCCACTTTTTTTGTGCTTTTTTTTTTTGGAAGTCGGTTATTTTTTTGCTAAAAAAGTTTTACTAAATCTTGTTTACTTGCTAACTACGCCTTGGAAGGGACACCGACGCGACAACTCTTACCCACTCGGTACATCATTCTGAAACGCCGTACATCGAAATTTTTCATCGTAATTTTTTTTTAATCTTCTGTTTCCTACAAAAGTGCAAGTTCTGTTTCCTACGAAACCGTATACGTAATACGGTCGAAATGTATGGAACAGATGTTTTTTTTTTACTGAATATTTGTTAACAATTTTCGCGTCGATGACCCTTACACCATGTGTTACATAGACAGAGTTGAAAACTAACGCTTGTAACTAGCGGCAGGCGTTAGTATTGAACTAAGCCTAGACTGGGAGCAATCTAGGTCCCAGCCTAGATTACAATTATGAAGGTTAACCATGACCGATATTGCATAACTTTGCGAGTCTGACCTAGTGGTTTTGCCATTTATTAATTATATTATACTATTAAAGCTTTATCTTGCTCATTACATACCGAGTTTGATCCGTGCCTCGGAAAGCATGTTTAGTCGTTGGTCCGGCTGTAAATTGTAGATCTTTGACAGTCGTTAAGAGCGTGTACGCCGTACGGCATTTCATACAAATTTTCAAGTCCTTATTTTTCGAAACGACTGAAACGATTTTAATGAAACTTCACACACATAAGCAGGATACATAGGTCTAAAAAATTAGTTAAAACATTTTCGAAATGTCTTATTTAAAAAAAGATAATTGGAAATTTCTGTTTCTATGGAAAATTTAAAATCGGTCTAATTTAACTGTAACACAATTTTGCGAAAATGTTTTTCAATAACTTTTTAGACCTAAGTATCCTGCTTATGGATATGAAGTTTCATTACAATCGGTTCAGTCATATCGAAAAATAAGGACTTGAAAATTTGTATGAAACGCCGTACGGCGTACACGCTCTTAAGTAGTCAGTGACCCGCAAGTCTGACAACCAGTCTTATCAAGGGGTATCGTATTACTCAGTACTAACTGGGTTGTGGAAGTCAGATAGGCAGTCGCTCCATGTAAAATACTGGTATTCAGCTGCATCCGGTTGGACTGGAAGCCAACCCCAACATAGTTGGAAAAAGGTTAGGCAGATGGTTATGATATTAAAGCTTTATATTTTTCATCACGAAAAAGTACTGGGTTTCATTGTAATTAGAATAGTAGTGAATAATAAATGGAGCAAGCGTATTGTCAAGTACAAAATAATTTTAAATTATTTTCCAGCTGCTCACGTATTTTCCACAGCTGTGTAAATGCCCCCCTTTCTCCTTCCAAACTCCTCTATCTGTGCGTCTGCGGTCTCTGGTCACGTTTGCCCCGAATTCATGAAATCTCTAAATAATATTTGTCAGTACAAAATATCCGTTTTAAAAGCTTCATTTTCCCCCATATAGAAGGCCAACCCACGTGTTCACACTATTCAAGCACGTTTGCAACCTTTAAATGTAATGTCTGGTGATGTCAACAGCCAAAAAAAAACAATTTGTACTTCTTATTCACCAGTATTAGTTTGAATAATTGCCTAGTAATTAAAAATCGGTGTTTCAAAATGTTGTTTACTGTTCCTTATAATTAGTTTCTTGATTGAAAGTAAGTCTTCAGTTGTTGTAGCATGTGTTCACGTTTTAAGGAATCCTGATTAGTTTCAAATCCGACCGGACCTTTTGACGGATGAGCGTGATCGCTAACTGAAGTTAGTGTAAAATGATGTATGAGTACAGACGCTCACATTACACCTCAGTCAACTCAAACCAGTGGCCCTATGATCTCTTAATGCAGGAATGTTTTAGTTATATTTCGAGACATCTGTCTATTGCCATCTCTTTCCCACTCTCGAAATGGAACTAAAAAAATCCTGCATTGTAAACTCATAGTGGTCCAACAGTAACTTAGTAAACGCAGTAACCAAGTTTTAATTAGCGAACCATCATTGATAAATTAAAAACTTAAATTAACATGAACAACGCACCATGGTCACGGACAACCACCTAGTGATGGTACCGTGATCATGGTGCTCGCAACACCGCCGAAATATCGGAAACTCAAATAAATAGTAAACATTGTAAATATCTTCAAGGTGTTGCTATGCATCCTCGTCAAATTGAAGGAGGTAACTATGCTAATGATTCTCGACCCGAATCAATAATAAAATGGGTAGGTAATTTTTTTTTAATATCGGAAAACGATAAGTGTACACCACCCGTATTAAAACTCGGCCCGCCTATAACCGCGCTTTCACACACACAAACAAACGCAGACGTTTATTCGATAAATGGGTAGTTCTCTTCTTTTGAGAAAGGCTTCATTCTGAAATAGTGTCACATTAAAACAACTAAAAAAAGCAGCGTTTATTATTATTGACCAGGTACCGTAATTTATATTGATTATTTACGTCTTCTATGACAACCTCCTGAATTTTGACGAGGTTGCAAAACTACACCTTGTATAGGTACCCAGCAATGAGTGAAGTCGGGCTGTGCATGATCATAATGACAGCTATAGGCTCGCCCCCTATTACCCAACTGGCGACATGTGAGTGTACCTACTATTAGGGACACCTCTGCCTCACCCATCTGGGATCATAGCATGATGTTATGTACTGTTACCCACCTCTATTCTCAGGATTAAAGCTACTACGTCAATGTAATTATAATGTAAGTACGAATTCCTGCCACTCGTACCAGATTTTAAAGTTAAAGTAGTTTAAGTTCACGTGGCCCCCAGAGGCAATTCAATTAAATACAATCGACAAATTAAAAACTTAAATTAACATAAATAACGCACGATGATCGCGGATAAACACAGCTGGATAGCACCGTGCTTGCAAAACAGCGCCGAAATATCGAGAACTCAAAATGAATAGTTATCTATACTGTAAATTAGTTGTATACCTGTAAGTCTTGGGGGCCTGGTGACCCGTAACACAGGCATTGTAGGCCTATTTCGGGCACCAGTCTCTCACAAATGTTCACCTTGTAAATTAGATTGAATAATTCCTGTTCACTGTAACGTTTGTGATGAGAAAAATAAACAAACATAAACAAATAAACAATAGTAAACGTGGAAAATATCCCGTTTTTAGTGATAATGATAGTGTTAGTAATAATGACAGTTAAAAAAATTCTAACTTAATTTAAGCTTTAGACAGCCACCATTGCATTTAAGTCGGCTACAAATACATCGATACACGAACTGCTTTCAATTTTTTTTAGCCTGTTCTGTTCCACTGCTGGGTAAAGACCTTCCCCAATTCATTTTACAAGGTGTAGTTTTGCATCCTCGTGAAATTCAAGGAGGTAAACTATGAATCAGAATCAGAATCTTTATTTGTTAAACATAGGTATTTACATAAAGGTGATAGGTTTTAGGTATTTGAGCGCTATGTTTTGCCGCGAGGGCATTCAAATTTTAAATAAAATGAAATGAAATTAAAAAAAGAATACTTAAAAAACTAAAAAAAAACAAACAATAACGAAGCATAAACTAAAAATTTTAAAAATTATCATTTTTAAAATCTGGAACAGTATAATAACATTTTTCCATTATTATAGAGGAGAGAGCTTTTTTAAATTTTGATAGGGGCAATGTTCGTATACTATCGGGTACTTTATTATAGATTTTTGAAGCCATTCCAAAAAATCTCTTTTTCATCAAAGCAGTTTTAGATTTTATGTCACACAATTGATTTACATATTGAGAACGCATTGGAGTTTTTTTTTTACATCGTGAATTTTCGTAAAAAGGTGTAAATTAGTTTTAACAAACAAAGCAGTCTCGTAGATGTACATAGCTGGCATAGTAAGTAATTTTAAAGATTTAAAATAGGGTGCACAAGTTTCGGTAGTTTTTAAGCCACACATGGATCGAATACATCGCTTAATATGCTAATGATTCTCGACCCGAATCAATAATGAAATGGGTAGGTATTTTTTTATATTTTTTTCTTGATATCGGAAATCGATAAGTGTACACCACCCGTATTAAAACGCGGCCCGTCGAATACTAGCCCGCGCTTTCACGGGTGTGTAACGGTTGATATAATAACAAAAAATCTAACGTTCACTTGACCTAATTTCAGTTACTATACTTTTGTTTAATATAACGATCAGTTGAGATAATGAATTGTTGATATAATTTCATTTTATCTAATTTCTTATAATATAATAAACATTTCTTATAATGCACATTTGACATAATATTCATGTAGTATATTATTCATTTACTATAATATTCATAATCTCTAATAACTTTTAATATAATTTAGGAAATCTGATACGATTTTAAACGCCTGCTAGTATGTGTTTTTTCTTCGCTTTATACCCTATACACCTACCACCCTCAACTATTGTAACCAGTAGAAATTGGATGCAATCTGGACTTTAGGGCACCCCGACTTGGACAGGTTAGGTTAGAAGGGGATGGCGGGGTCGTGTGAGCGAGCGAAGCGAGCGAATAGACCCCGCCATCCCCTTCGTGGTTTTTTTTTTATAAACCATCCAGAAGTAGGAGCCCCGCGAAGCGGGGCTCCGTCGACCAAGGCCACCCTCAACCATGCATTGAATATTTTAAGATTTGGTTAGGTGCCATTTGAGTTAGTTTAGAACTGTGACCATTAAACATGAAAATTAGGTCAAAAGAACATTAGGTCAAATGAATGTTATATAAAAAGAATATTATACATATTGAAAATTATATAAAATGAACGTTATACTAAATGTTTTATATTAAATGAAAATTATATCATATGAAACATTAGGTCATATGAAATTAGGTTATATGATTTTATAGCATATGAAAATTATATTATATGAACGTTATTTCAAGTGAAATTAGAGCATTTGTTATTATATCATACATTACACACCCCGCTTTCACATACACAAACAAACGCAGACATTTATTGGACAAACGGGTGATTCTTCTCATTTTGAAAAGGGCTTCATTCTGAAATAGTGTCTAATTAAAACAACAAAAAAAAACAAGGTTTATTATTATTGACCAGGACTTTACCGTAGTTTATATCGATTATTTACGTCTTCTATGACAACCTCGGGAATTTTGATGAGGTTGCAAAACTACATCTTGTATGTGCTCCATCCCCGTTTGACGTTTTCAGTTTTACGCAAACTAAATCGGAAGTATCGTTACCATCTTGATCATCATCAACATATGTCTAGCCTTTTGGGATGGACTTCCAGTCTAACCGGATGCATTTTAATACCAGTATTTTACATGGAGCTACTGCCGATCTGACCTCTACAACCCAGTTAGTACTGGGTTCGATACCCCTTGGTAAGACGCGACCAATTTGAGCATAATATTTAAAACAAATGACTAATATACAACCTTAAGAATTCTTCACTGAATAAAAATTCTACTAAAAGCGTCTAATCACTCCTCACAATTCAAAGTTCCTTAACAATACTCTATTAACTTTACTTACCGTCTACCTACTAAGCTATTAGCTTGTCAAGTAAAGCTTTCAGGTTTGTTTACCGTCACGAAAACCTACGCTAACTTAAACTAACATCGTCCTTGACACTCAATTGAAAAGGCTTCCATTTATTTTGCGGATCATTCTTATTTTCTTACAAGATAAAGCATGTTTTTCTATTAGAAAACATAACATTAGATGGGATTTTTTTAACTAGCTTCAATTCGCTACTTCTCTTAAGTTCTGGTTAACTTAATCTCATACAAATGCTTATTCATTAATGGAACTTGTGTGATACAAACCATCCACTTAGGTCGATAATGGATAATCTTAAGCTAAAACAGGACCTTAATTTTATATTTGAAAAGAATTTATGCTTACTTGCCCGATTATATACGAAGAAAACCAGAAGCAGGTGGTCACAAACACTATTATAGAAGTCCATTTACCACTACATTTCATAGTAATGCATTGTAATTCGTAATAAGTCCAAGAGCTCCGTAACGTAAGACGAGCCTCCACGTTGCTCAATATCGCGTATACTTCCTACCTAATAAACTAAATTTTACGCTTTCAACAAGCGTACTACCACACTGCACTAGAAATTAATGTCACAACATTTTCCCTACCATATAAAAATATTTTTCAATATAAATATGATGTAATTCCACCCCAATTCGTAGGCCACTCGTTATGCACTAGGAGGCACTCAAAAACCGTCAAATCCGATGAGACGACCTCTCCTTTACCGGGTATGATAACAGGCAGGCGGGCGTGTCTCACCGGCGACCCGGCGACCCGGTGACCGGGTGGGCTATGACCGCATGACCCGGTCACAGCCTGACCCGGTTACTCTGCAGCCGGGTATGCACCACCCGTCCCCCGCAGGCCCCACGCTTGCATTCCGCGATTGATTCTCTACTATATCAGACCACTCTTTTGTTAAGGGAATGTGAGTCGAGGTAAAGTACCTATGTATGTCTGGGATTCGAGTCTTATGTAACTCGAGATTCACTTAAAGGATTTCAAGGATAATTTTATGAAGCTTTCACGACTTTTTGGAGACATACATCTCGTACCTAAACTCTGTGCCCAAATATTATGTTATTCTTATTACATTTAAATAGGTATCAAACTAAACTCAGACAAAAGCTCAAAAGCAGCCTACCAGTAAAGTAGCTACAGTAAATAAATAAGTCTTTACCACGCCTTTACAGAACTTGTTGGAATTTATTAGGGGCCCGTTTTAGGTCATAATAACTCTACTTGGGACACGGTTATTGAAGAGATTAGGTAATAGAAATTCTGCTAAATTCAATCAAATATCTGAATAACGAAAGAAAATCTAATTTTATTTATTACTAACGTTGAAATTCATAGTTACACTCGTAAAAACTAACACAAAACGTAATCAAAATGTTATAATAGACGCTTATCAAATGAATATTTAGTGTCCTTTGAGATCGAGCTATCAAACGTAGCCATCTCATCAAACATGTTGTTCGCAAATTTTACTTTTACATTTTTCTTCAGGTGATTCTCGAAATCGTCATAGTCTGGCTCAGAACTGCAAGTCACATTCTCTGACACCGGAGGAGATGTCTTGCATATACTCCTTATAATATATCTCATGACTCCCTTCATACTTATCAATTCCTTCTTCAATCTATTCAACATATTGGACTTCGATAGGAGCATACTCTTCAATTTCTCGTTGTCCAATTGTAAAGCCAGGTTCTTCGTTTGTGTTTCCATTTCCCTGTGGTTTGCCGCGTCTAGTTGCTTTCTCATTTCACGTACCATCGCCAAGAATCCTTTCCGAGATCTGGTCAGTCCATAATTTGCTATGTTCAAATCGTTTTTGAGTCTGTCGATGTCATCTTGGAGTTGCTTGATCAATGTTACATCGTGGTATTCTGTTGACGCCATTTTTTTCTTGGTCTTAGGAACTTCTTTGACTATAACTTCAACTGCTGTTGTATTATTCCTGAACACCTCGTACGATGTGCCTGGATCTGAGTCGAGGTGAGTGGTCTTCATATTCTTGTTTCGTAAAGCGAAACTTGAGAACATTTCTTCGGAGAGTGACATTTTGATGTTGGGCTGAAAAGGTTCAGACATTTTTGACCTGCCTTTAATATTTTATCACACACTAGTATTTTACACAAAAAAAAAATACAAAAATAATTTTCAGGATTTTTTTTTGTACAATCAAGAAGCCTTGGCCGTCACTTTTGACGGCCAAGATAAAACAGGTTAGGTCACAATACCTACCGAAAAATTACAATGCACAAATAAGGTTGTAAGTAATTGGACAGCAAGTGTTACCTTCGTTCCACTTGTTTCTTCCTTTTCCATAATACAACAATCGCGCCTGTAATCCCGAAGGGTTAGGCAGAGTTGTACCTAATAGTACACACACATTTCGCCAGTTACTTTGTCCATAAATCTGTAGATATTGAATAAACTTAACTATAGGACATGAGGGTACTTATACTTACGGCTGTTCCGTAATCCCTAGTAAACGTTACACCAATTTCTGCTATATCATCAAATGGATTAATAAGTTACCACTTTCGCAAGCAAATGGCCAAAAACTGTATTTTCTTAAAACTTTTTCAAGTCTTTTAAAACGTAATATATGCAATGGAGTATTTTAAAACGTAAAAAGATTTCATCATAAATAATCATTGTTATGACGAATTGTGCCACTAACATACAGTAACACCCATCAGTGCCCCACAGCGTGACAAAATTGCACGCGCGGTTGAAATTAAAACGTTATATATCAATTAATAGTATGGCTGATATATTTTAATTATAATATAATCAGCAAAGGTGCACGGGTCGGAACATGAGCTACTCTTAATACGTCGACACGTGTTATTTAAGGCCCATTATGGAACATTATAATACAAGTGCAATAAGGAGCTCGTGGCTAAATAATAACAGCCACGCGGATCAATCTTTACAATAACCCACGCTTGCCAAGGCCGGTCCATGGACGGGTGACCATCGATAACATACCGAGTTTCCTCCGTGCCTCGGAAAGCACGTGATGCCGTTGGTCCCAGCTGTCATTTGTAGATCCTTGACAGTCGTTACTTAGCGCACTATGAGCCAGCCATTTTATGAGCAAGTGTATTGTAATATTTCAGATCATAAGCAGAGCTAAGGCGATTCTTACACGACCCTTTTTTTGATTTACCTCGGCACAGCAGGTTCATAAATTGCGAATGCCACAGTTCTGCCGAAATAGTGCGACTTGAGTTTAAACTACTCGTCAAACCATTAAATCAACTCCCACGTGTTGGATGATTCACTCCATTTAACAGAGACGTAGCCCACGTGTCAAGAAACGTTTAACAGCCATGATAGCCTTTTGGCCTCGTACAGGACCAGTTTAGTTAGTTTTATTTTAATTTGTTCTTAAGTTTACTTTTTTTTAATCTTGTTTTATTGTACCATTTTGTTTTGTCCAGTGCGAGACTAATAAATACTTTTTCTTTCTTTCTTTAATAGCTCATCATCATCATCTGCCATAGCATTCTCTTCTTCTTATTCATGTTAGAGTCGGCATCAAGTTTTACCAGATGTAGCTGAATACCAATATTTTACATGGAGCGACTGTCTATCTAAACTCTATAACCAAGTTACTGGGTAACATGATACTCTTCGTCGTTGGAGCAAAAATAAACAATTGCTTTTACTTTTTTTGTTATGTATGAAACTTCTAAATTGTGTCGTACTTTACCTGAATACCGTACGAAAGCCGTATGCAGCAAGCTTTATAAAACTGCAAGAGAAAAATATGTTTTGCAAGGTATTTTCTAGTATTACGTAACGTACGTGTTTCCTATGTATGTCAGAATAATAAAGAATACGGCTGTTAAACGTTGTTATTTTAACGTTTAAATGCGTTTTATTGTTGAGTATGAGTTGCACCGTTCGACTGTAGTTTTGAATGGAATGTGGAGGTTTATTTTTGTGGGACATAATGTCTGTATGTTGTATTTTAAGATGTCTGTAACAAAATATATATATACTGTCACTGTATTAAAATACAGTATTTTTTTATTTAAATCTGTCTGTAGACTAATAATGTGATTAGAAAACTTCCTTAGGTACACGTGTGTTCTTGCTTTTCTGAGAGAAAACTGTCTTTTACCAAGTTTGTCTCCGACATTGACGGTTATAAGGGACAAGAATATTTTTTTTATTCACAACTTTTTTTTAAGTCTCAGCCTACTCCTTAAAATAAAGATGTTAACACTCTTGTGAGTCGCCAACATAAAATCTCGCTGCAAAATAACTGCAGGAAAACTAGATCGCACGTTCTACATCTTATTGCATTAAAATATTCTGAGCCGTTCTTTGAACTTTCCTTGTTCGATTCAGAATCAATAGTGAGTAGTGACCCAGTTCTCAACGACCATCGCTCCATCCACAAGGTCCATTAAAGTACTCGATAATATACCAATGAGCTTGGAAACTTGGCCAGCATGGGCCATTGTGTCACTGCAAACTCAAGCTTTTTGGAACACTGGGAACATTTTGACTTGGCATGCCATAACAATTGAACTAAAACATCCATACTACTCGTACTAATATAAATTCGAAAGTAACTCTGTTTGTCTGTTTGTTACCTTTTCACGACTAAACGACTGATCGGATCGTAATGAAATTTGGCAAGGAGATAGATTATATCCTGGAGAAGGACATAGGCTACGTTTTTTCTCTATTTTTCCTCACACGTACACATCAAAATTTCCACGCGAACGAAGTCGCGGACAACAGCTAGTATTTGCATAAAACCTCAAAGTGCGGTTGCATCAAATCTACTCCAATAACATTGAAAGCTTTGCTTTTCGAGCAGTCAGACCCTGTGCAAATATTGTAGGGAAGTCAAATTTTCTGGCTCATATAGATTTGAATATATGCAGCTGTAACCCCATTTCGAGCGTACATTCAACGCCCTAGATCCGTGGCCTCGCTGCCAGCCCCACAATACCTAGGCACATAGCTGGTATACCTAGTTTTATCTATGTGTACTTAACTGTATCTCGGTTTGCGATACCTATTAGGTTTCCTGTTAATGTGTTTGCGAGTTGGGCGGTGTTTTAAAGATGTTGCACTAAATGTTTTAAATGGGTGGAATTTAAAACTATGTAGTTTTCTTTTTAGGTGATTATAAGACGTACGTCCAATGGGGTTTCCTTTCATGATGAACTTCCATCCCTTTAACCTCGTTAATCGATGAGTTTTCAATGATTCTTCTTCTCCTTAGTGTGTCAATGTTTAAAAATAAATATGTTTCGCCCAGAATTCAGGTATGCGAACTCCGCTCGCTGGTGCAGTCATAAAATCATCAAGTCTGCAGTGAAGGAGTTACGTCAGAAATCATTTATTTGATTTATGGGCTTTGTTTTAACCGTTAAATCGATTTATGCTTTAATATCAATTTATTTTTAATATAATGTAATAATGAAATGTGAGAAGTGTAATGTACATGCATGGATAATTCGGAATCGTGAATATGAAATCATTGCTATGTAAGATATTACAAAAAAAAAGATTAGCTTAGTACTTTGAATCCAGTTATTTCTAAATGGGTATAGGTAACCTATCTATTTTAAAACCTTGTTTTTTATGTTAATAAAAGAGTGATGGATGGAGAGGGAGAGGAAGGCAAAAGAAAAGATGGATGGATTGTGTGAGCAATGATATGAAAGAGAAAGGAGTAAATGATGCCGTGACGTCTGACAGGGGAGAATGGAAGAAGAAAACGTGTTGCGCCGACCTCAAGTAGAATGGGACAAGGGCAGGAAGATAGTGACGATTTTACAACTAATTATAGGCAGGTACTTATTTATATATATATATATATATATTTATACAGAGTGGAATCGACGCACCACGGATTCAGTACATCATTCTGAAACCTTCCATTTAGAAATTGGTAATTTAAACAATATCTGCTGTTCCATACATTTCGAACGTGTAGGTGTTGTACTTTTGTAGGAAACAGCAGATTTTATTTTAAATTACCGGTGAAAATGATGAAACGATGTACGGAACACGTGGTAGTCGCTTGTGCGTCGAGGTCACTTCCATACTGTACAAATGCTACAACGATATTTACTTACTTAGATTTCAGTAGAAACAGACAATTAATCTTCTTTATCGTGTGGTTAGTGCCTAACCTGGTGTCAGAATGTTTATGGCGCTCATGGGCCTCTGACTTGGCTTTACATGCCGTCGAGAAATAGCTCTCAGGTATGCTGGTTTCTTCACGATGTTTTCCTTCACCGAAGCAAGTGGTAATTTATACAATACGCACATGATTCCGAAAATTCAGAGTAGCGTGTCGTGGTTTCGAACTCGAGACCTACGACTTGGCAATCCAACGGTCACACCACTAGGCTATCACTGCTCGACAATTAATAAAAAGGCCAAATCAAAAACAAACCACAAATAAAACAACAAAAATAAAACATTCCGCCATTAACAACAGCATAAAAAGAAAAACAACCGTTACGTTGAGTGACATTCCCCTTCTCCCCTTCCTAGGGGAGTCAGGGGTATTATGGACGTGTCGGCTGCAGGCATAGCGGCCCACGGCCCACGTATGTGCAATGTGACCCAGGAACGTGACCGCAACGGTGCGTGCTGAAGCCGTGCCTTCGTGGAAATTGTGATGGAAGTTGTAGTCGGGTGCTTAAATAAGGAGCTAGATTGATAGCTGGTAACTATTAATTTACACCTATTTTTATTACAGACTGCCTTATTGCGGACTGCTGAGTATGTTGCATGTTGGTTCTGGGTTCGATTCCCAGGTCGTGCAAAGTGTTATTTTGTTTTCCATCAGAAATTTCTCAGTAGCCGCCACGGCGTCTGGATTTGTGCCCGGTTAATGGCAATAGGCTCATCCCCTATTACATGGGACTTAAACATAACTGGCGAAATGTGGGTGTATTATTAGGTACACCTCTGCCTAACCCTTCGGGGATTACAGGCGTGATGTTATGTTATTTTTAGTACTTTTAAATTCGGATTATGATCTGCCTCATTGTTCTCGTGTTTACAAACGCGACTGCAACGGAACATGAGGTGCTGGTTCGAACTTCAGGTCGGGTAACATCGTTATCGGGGTTTTCCAATAGAAATTTAACAGTGTCGATCGGAAACTGAATTTGTGCCCAGTTGACAATAGGCTCATCCATTATTACATGGAAACAATAATGGCATGGTACTTAGGTACTTACACATAACTGATACACCTACTATATATCTAAATACCTAGGTACACCTCAGCCTTATGCTTGCCGAAGAAACGTATGAAAAAGTTGAACCTTTGACCTTCAATATATCACTAAATAGAAGGTTTCCAAATTTCATTGTGTTTTTCTTTTGTAAAACCATTCCAGTGAGAGATAAATATCTTAATCAAAGGAAGAACCGTGCCTCTCGGCTTCGTTAAGGGTTTTTACACCCGTTAGTTGTGGCATGTCCACATCTAAGAAACAAAGTGAGGCTAAGTCCGTTTTAAGAAAGAAAGAAAAAGCATTTATTAGTCTCGCACTGGACAAAACAAAATGGTAACTAGACAATAAAACAAGATTTAAAAAAAGTAAACTTAAGAACAAATTAAGATAAAACTAACTAAACAGGTCCTGTACGAGGCCAAAAGCCCCCTATCTCAGCATGGTGCTGTAACATTAAAAAAGTCACCGCGCTGGTAGTAAGTGGTAGTGGTTTTAGGGAATTTCCCAACTCGTTCTTGGGCCAGATAGATTGAATATTCTTTATATACAAATTTCAATTTACGTAAAAAGAAAACCTTTCACATAGAGTGACACAATGGGCGGTCTTATCGCTAAAAGCAATCTTTTCAAGACAACCTTTGGACTGAATAGAGGTCGAGGGAGAAACAATACTGCAGGTAGTCTGTGGTGTGGTACCGTGTGTCTGTGTTGTGCGGTTGTCAGATCACCTTGACAACCACCTCAGAAACACTTTCCATGAGATTTCTTTACGATTTTATAACAAGGTAGAACTGTCAATATAAATAAGGCGAAGAGTCGAGTCGACAAAACAAAACTCTTAGAATATGAGTGTACGTAAAGCCCCAGCAACATATAAATGCCACTATTCTATTTGATTAAGTGATATCCATAATTTTGTTATTGGCAATTATGGAGGTGTATTATGAGATGACGAGTAATAGAGACAGAGTATGGTAGAACAAGACATGTTGCTCCCACCCCAGATAAATTGAGATAAGGGTAGAAGAATTCTAATGATGATATTGAAAATTTTATTGTATTAAATTTAATGTCATTGATAGTTTCATTATAATTCTAATTTATGTTGTATATTTTTGCCTAGTGTAATGAATAATTGCATTTGTGTTTTGCATAATTTAAACTTAAAAAAATAATTCATTAAAATTTTTTAACGTAATCTCTCTTTTATGACCGAAATACTATATGTGTGGTTCCTTAACTGTTAATTCAAGTTAGTTTTTTAATTTTTTTAAATATGCCACGCCTTTTTACCCCAAACATTCTTCCTGGAACCCATAACAATCCCACATTGTTACTACACCACCTTCATTCCAGACTATTCGATCGTAAACAATTAAGACGGGAAACTGACAACAATTACGGAACCGGTGTCGGGTCGCTCATTATGTAACTTTGGTAATCTGAATCGATTTTAAGGTGCATACAGATTTGTGAGGAGCTCGTGGCTAAATAATAACAGCCGCTCGGATCAACCTTCAGGTTAAGCCGCGCTTGCCTAGGTTGGTCTGTCGGTGGGTGACTACCCATTCAAATTCAAATTCATTTTATTTGCAAAAACATGTGTAGATTATATACATGGTATGATGCTTATTATAGGTGTTACAAGTTATTCTTTGTCTGGCTATATTATTAATTATCATGGCTGGTGTACAAATTAGTTGGGAACTACCATAACTTTAAAAATAAAAATACAAGAATAATAATATAAATAAATCAATAATTAACATTCTTTTTTTTTGAAATAGGTAAATTATTCACGCAATTACATACCAAGTTTCCCCCGTGCCTCTGAAAGCACGTTAAGCTCGGCTATCATTTGTAGATCTTTGATAGTCGTAACAGGTAGCCAGTGACCTGAAAGTCTGACAACTAGTCTTACCCAGGGGTATCGTATTACCCAGTGCTAACTGGGTTGTGGGGGTCAGATAGGCAGTCGCTCCATGTAAAATACTGGTATCCAGCTGCATCGGGTTAGAATGGAAGCCGACCTCAACATAGTTGGGAAAAGGCTAGGCAGATGATGACAGATTTTTTAGATTCGTCACGATTATTTTCGCTCATTAGGTATGTTATGTTTTGACGACTAATAAGAACTGTACGCTTGTTACAGATTTGCTCGATTTTATCGCCTGTTAACGATCGATAAATATGGAGCAATTTGGTCAGACACCAACAAAAGCAGTGCTAAAGACCGGATAATTACGTATCAAAAGTATGTGTTACGTAATTATCCGGTTTTTGAGACAAAATAAATTATCTATAAATATGATTTATAATGAAATATAACAGTAAAATATTCAGGAAACCTGTAGGCACCTTTACTGAATCGGTTTGAAACCTCAGACAGTCCGGCCTACCGCGCCACCTCTGACCAAACCGTCCGGACGACGGTCGAATATCCGAATAATTGTCGAACACGGTTAGTTTATTGCGGACGCTTCAACAGCTAATTGTTCGGAGTTTTGATCACGTTCCAATAATGAATTATTGTGGTTATCGGTAAAATTTCAGTTGGAATAGTTTGTAAGAGAACAAAATGCTTCTAGAGATACCTCTAGAAATATATATAATAAAAAATATAAAATAAATAAATATAAAAAAATATATATATATATTTGTATACACAAATACGGGGGTGGAAGGGACACCGACGCGAAAACGGAAACCACATATTCAGTGCATCATTCTGAACCCATGGAAAATAAAAAATAAAATCAGCTGCTCCACACATTTTGACCGTGTAGGTGCACTTTTGTAGGAAACAGCTGATACATATTTTTTAATAACCGGCGAAAAATTTCTATCTAGGGGGGGTTCAGAGTAATTTTTTTTTTCAATTTTTGCTCTAGTTACTATAATATATACCATACATTATACCTACCACGAGATGTCAGCACCTAAAGTTCCTAACCTATGGGACTTACTACACTTATTCAGATTCATTCAGCTTTAGTCCAGAAGTGTGTACAAAAATTAAATAAAATTAAATTTTAAACTATTTATTTCAGCATGCATGCATTAAATAATTACATTAAAATGACGCTCAATCTTTGAGGTAAGATTATGTGCCCTATCAGTTTGGGTTTAGGTGTTACTCGCTCACAGGTATCCGTCCGGTAGTAGACCCACACGCAGGCACCTCCCCCATTCTAAACTTTCCAGTGGCAAAATAGACTTTGAGGATGATTTTCACTTGTCGAGATTTTTAACTTTTTTTTGTTGTCAAGCCATATTACTCTTCTCATCTTCATGAGGTAATAAGCCACAAATACCACACACACACAACACACAAACACACACACACACACATACACACGCGCACATATACACTACGCGGGCCCAGTGGGGGTGTGGATATAACGTCTTCGTTTCTTTTTAAACAAAGTTTTTGACACCACGTTTTCCTTGACCGTCGAGTCGTGGGAGGAGTTGTGATGAAAAAAAATCTTCGGATATCCCAAAAAATCGCTAATAAAAATCTATTGCTAATTAGAGGCCGGGAACAACCATGTAATAACTGAATCAGGTTCGTCGTTAACCAAGTCTCAGTACAGGGAGACTAAACCGAATTATCAAGAAACAACAGGCTTGCACGTGTGTTGTTATTATGATATTGTAACGAAATCGAATTAGGACATACGAGTATATGGCAATTAAAACTTAACGCGCGGTTTCCATATTGCAAGTTCACTACTTAACTTACTTATCTACTTGTACCTACTTGTGTGTGTAACAAAATGTACCTAGGTGAATTTTAAAAAGTTTTTACATAATTTTAATAAGTATCTTATACGCCACTAGTTTCTGCCCGCGACTTCGCCCGCGTGGCCTATATGAAACAAATGATGTATATTTTTTTTTTTGAAGCGAGCCTCAAAATATCCGAAGGCTCCATTTATTGCAATCAATGTATGAAATAATTTATTTTTCATCCCACCATCTCGGAAAGAGTATTTTTAATCTTCAATATCTGAGTGGAAAAGCCGTTTTTATTCTCTAGAGGATAAAGTAAATTGAATTTAGAACATCGTGTGCACTAAGTTTGTGAATTAAAAAAAACATTAAACCTATTTACTGCTACCTCTATGGTGCCGAATATATCATACAACTTTTTTTTAATTTGTTAAAAACTCAGACTCGGAACCTTCTTGGTGTTCTTTTTTCAATTTGCTTTGTACGCGGTTCTTTACGCGGCATTTTTTCACGTCATTGTTAAACCTTATATTAAAAACAAGAAACTTGAAAACAAATGAAAAAACTAAAATGAGTGATTCTAGCGACGAGTTAGTTTGCTTGACGCCAACAGAATTGACTGAAACTGTTAATAATGCGCAAATGAGCTTTCTCCCTCAACAATCACGCGAGAAGTATTTAAAACAGTACGATATGTTCAACACGTGGCGACTAGCAAAAGGAGCCAAAACTTTCTCAGAAAACGTTTTGCTGGCATATTTTATAGAATTATCCGAGAACAAGAAAGCAAGCACTCTATGGAGTACGTATTCGATGCTAAAAGCAACAATAAAGATGAAAAAAGACAAACATATCGATACCTATCCTAAATTAGCGGCATTTTTAAAAAGAGCCTCATCTGGTCATCAACCAAAAAAATCGAAGGTTTTCACAGTATCTGATATTGAAAAGTTTCTTAACGAAGCACCCGATTCCGTATATTTGGCGGCAAAAGTAAGTCAGTTGCACATTCAGTATCTACTTAAGTATATTAATCTCAATTAAATAGTATACTTAGTAGATGTTGATAGGCATAATTATGCGTTCATATCAATTTTATTCATTTATCTACTACAATACTCTTTACGTTACAGGTTGTTCTTATTATTGGAATAAACGGAGCATGTCGAACTAATGAACTAACACAACTTAATGTCAAAAACATTGAGAAACATTCAGATGACTTACTATTAATTAATTTACCTAATACAAAGACAAAAAGAGACCGCAACTTCGTCATTCGCAAGGAATACGTAACGATTGTTGAGAAATATCAAGCCTTACGCCCGCCTAACACTCCAATCAATCGATTTTTTCTACAGTATCGCAATGGAAAGTGTGTTAGACAGCCTATGGGTACTAATAAAATTGGCAGTATCCCACGAGAAATAGCAACATTTCTTGAACTTCCAGAACCCCTGTTGTACACGGGTCATTGTTTCCGACGAACTTCAGCCACACTTTTGGCTGATTCCGGAGCTGATCTCCTGTCCCTTAAGCGCCACGGAGGCTGGAAGTCCAATGCAGTTGTAGAGGGATACATAGAGGATTCCATCCAAAATAAGTCTAAAATATGTGAAGGCATCGTAGGAGCCATTACACTGAAAGAGCCTCAATCGGATCCTTGGACTGGCCCTTCTACATCAAAAATAAGCCGTTATGAAACACCTAACCATCTCCCTCTCTCTCCAACATTCACGCCAAGGGAATCCGATGAATCGGTACAACTATTAAGTATGACAGATAGTTTACCGAAAAACAGTACACAAGTGACTAACACCAATATTACAGCACCAAACAAAAATATTACACTCAATTTAAATAACTGTAGCAACGTTACTTTAAAATTTTCTTAATTATACCTTAGTATTATTTTGTTATAATTTAAAGATTATTCTGTAATACTTACCTGTCATAATGTAGTAATTAATACCTAAACTGAAATAAAAGTGTACCTATCTTGTGATTGTAAACGTTTTTTTTTTGCATTTAGTCATTTCCTCGCTGAGGTGGAATGAAAAGTTACGTGTTGCACTCGAGTGCAAAGATTTTTCACCTCGTGCTCTTTTGATTCCCTCGCTAACGCTCAGGATTCTAATTTTGAATCACTCGCTGCGCTCGTGATTCAATTTTAGAATCCTTCGCTTGCTCGGTCATCAAAATTGAACACGCGGTTAAAAAGCAACTTTGCACTCTTGTATAACAAATAACTATTAGCATTTGTTTACATCGCTCGATCATGCGAAAATCCAATAGGAGTGCCAATCCAGAGGCAGAAAAAAGGAGCCTCTGTGATAAAAGCTTTTTCATCCCACCATCTCGGAAAGAGTATTTTTAATCTTCAATATCTGAGTGGAAAAGCCGTTTTTATTCTCTAGAGGATAAAGTAAATTGAATTTAGAACATCGTGTGCACTAAGTTTGTGAATTAAAAAAAACATTAAACCTATTTACTGCTACCTCTATGGTGCCGAATATATCATACAACTTTTTTTTAATTTGTTAAAAACTCAGACTCGGAACCTTCTTGGTGTTCTTTTTTCAATTTGCTTTGTACGCGGTTCTTTACGCGGCATTTTTTCACGTCATTGTTAAACCTTATATTAAAAACAAGAAACTTGAAAACAAATGAAAAAACTAAAATGAGTGATTCTAGCGACGAGTTAGTTTGCTTGACGCCAACAGAATTGACTGAAACTGTTAATAATGCGCAAATGAGCTTTCTCCCTCAACAATCACGCGAGAAGTATTTAAAACAGTACGATATGTTCAACACGTGGCGACTAGCAAAAGGAGCCAAAACTTTCTCAGAAAACGTTTTGCTGGCATATTTTATAGAATTATCCGAGAACAAGAAAGCAAGCACTCTATGGAGTACGTATTCGATGCTAAAAGCAACAATAAAGATGAAAAAAGACAAACATATCGATACCTATCCTAAATTAGCGGCATTTTTAAAAAGAGCCTCATCTGGTCATCAACCAAAAAAATCGAAGGTTTTCACAGTATCTGATATTGAAAAGTTTCTTAACGAAGCACCCGATTCCGTATATTTGGCGGCAAAAGTAAGTCAGTTGCACATTCAGTATCTACTTAAGTATATTAATCTCAATTAAATAGTATACTTAGTAGATGTTGATAGGCATAATTATGCGTTCATATCAATTTTATTCATTTATCTACTACAATACTCTTTACGTTACAGGTTGTTCTTATTATTGGAATAAACGGAGCATGTCGAACTAATGAACTAACACAACTTAATGTCAAAAACATTGAGAAACATTCAGATGACTTACTATTAATTAATTTACCTAATACAAAGACAAAAAGAGACCGCAACTTCGTCATTCGCAAGGAATACGTAACGATTGTTGAGAAATATCAAGCCTTACGCCCGCCTAACACTCCAATCAATCGATTTTTTCTACAGTATCGCAATGGAAAGTGTGTTAGACAGCCTATGGGTACTAATAAAATTGGCAGTATCCCACGAGAAATAGCAACATTTCTTGAACTTCCAGAACCCCTGTTGTACACGGGTCATTGTTTCCGACGAACTTCAGCCACACTTTTGGCTGATTCCGGAGCTGATCTCCTGTCCCTTAAGCGCCACGGAGGCTGGAAGTCCAATGCAGTTGTAGAGGGATACATAGAGGATTCCATCCAAAATAAGTCTAAAATATGTGAAGGCATCGTAGGAGCCATTACACTGAAAGAGCCTCAATCGGATCCTTGGACTGGCCCTTCTACATCAAAAATAAGCCGTTATGAAACACCTAACCATCTCCCTCTCTCTCCAACATTCACGCCAAGGGAATCCGATGAATCGGTACAACTATTAAGTATGACAGATAGTTTACCGAAAAACAGTACACAAGTGACTAACACCAATATTACAGCACCAAACAAAAATATTACACTCAATTTAAATAACTGTAGCAACGTTACTTTAAAATTTTCTTAATTATACCTTAGTATTATTTTGTTATAATTTAAAGATTATTCTGTAATACTTACCTGTCATAATGTAGTAATTAATACCTAAACTGAAATAAAAGTGTACCTATCTTGTGATTGTAAACGTTTTTTTTTTGCATTTAGTCATTTCCTCGCTGAGGTGGAATGAAAAGTTACGTGTTGCACTCGAGTGCAAAGATTTTTCACCTCGTGCTCTTTTGATTCCCTCGCTAACGCTCAGGATTCTAATTTTGAATCACTCGCTGCGCTCGTGATTCAATTTTAGAATCCTTCGCTTGCTCGGTCATCAAAATTGAACACGCGGTTAAAAAGCAACTTTGCACTCTTGTATAACAAATAACTATTTCGCAGAAGTAAAGAACGGCCTAAAGTACGGATTGCGCGCGTTACTTCAAAGACAATGTGTTAGTTTGTAGAGGTACTGAGATTACTCAGAGGTTCATTTTTGACCTTAAAAAATATAATAAACCCTCATACGAGTGTGGTTCTACTGTACGCTACAATTTATTACGTGCAATACTAATTCTGTATCATCAGGCAGAAAAAATTAACACTATAAAAAAAATCCTCAGTTACTAGGGGGATGGTTGGGGGCAGCTGCCCTACCTGCCCCCCCCCCCCTGGCGACGCCCATGCTTCTGGGTAATCACCATTTCCATAAATGAAAATTATGATTAAGTACATGTTCTTCTGGGTAATCACAATTACTCACTGAGCGAACAGATTTAAATGTTAGTGCGTAAAGTATTATAGTAGGTAGGTATGTCCCCAATCCACGCCATGCGCTCGTCTACGTGGTTTTTGAAGCCCCATTTGACTCTGTTGGGGGATGCTTTTGGGAAAACTGTGATACACGTGTTTCATAATTTTAATTGAAGAGTATATAATATGTAGGTACACCAATTTTCGAGTCAATCGACCCAGAGAAAATAAAGTTTCACAGAAAATTCAAACATTATGTTGAAGATTATTTTGTTATAAATATTATGTCAAAATGATGTACAATTTCGGAAATATTGGGGCTTGTTTCGAAGTCTTTTCGGTCAATAATTGAATTAGGTCCAATTTTTTTCTATACAATAAAGGCATATAACGAAAATGTATTCTATCATTATTGAAGTTAGGGATATATTTTGTTAGATGAAAAAAAATATTATGATGGTCTATATTCAATAGAATCTACAAATTAGAGCTCCCAAATCACGTCTCCGTGAGTTTTTGTCTAAACATGCATCGGGAGAATGATTATTACTGAATAAATTAATAATTTATCTAAAATTCGCTTTATTATTATTGTAGAAGAGGAAACGAACTATTTTTAACAAGTAATTGTTATTTTAAACAACGAACGGATAACATACAATTTCAACGAGGAAACCTTGCAATTCTCGTTTTTTTAACCGACTTCAAAAAAAGGAGGAGGTTTTCAATTCGGTTGTATGTTTTTTTTTTTGTGTTTGTTACCTCATATCTTCGTCATTTATGAACCGATTTGAAAAATTCTTCTTTTATCTGAATGGATCTGCTTCCCGATTGGTCCCATAGAAATCATCAAAATCGGTTCAGCAGTTTGGTTTTTAAATTAAAATAGCTGTAAAAAATATGTCATCCAAGTAAAAGAAATTGCGAAATTGATACTTGACAAGGATTTGTTTGTGATGCGATAACTAATAAAAAGGGTAAAATAAAAACGTTTTTGCAAAAAAAAATAACCGAATTCCAAAAAAAAAAAGTGGAAAATAACTTTACTTCCGAAAGTAAAGTTATTTTCCACTTTTTTTTGTGTTTTTTTTGGAAGTTTTTTTTGTAATACGCCTCTCAAGAGATGTGCCATCTGTGTCAAAATAATAACAAATCTGCCAGTCACTGCCATTTTGAATATGGTTATCTACTATCTGGAGACTAATTATTTGCCATAAAAAAACCTCAAAAGACTGCCTCGTCGGTGTAATGGTCGGAATCACGGCTGCTGAGCACGCGGTCCTGGGTTCGATTTCCAGGTCGGGCAATGCTATTGGAGTTTTTCGTCAGTAGCAGCGACGGAGTTTGGAATTGCACCCGGTTAATGCAAATAAGCTCGCCCCAAATTAAATGGACCTTAAACATAACTGTATGTGTACCTACTATTAGGTGTACCTAATCCTCCTGGCAGAGGTGCTCTTCTGCCTAACTCTTCGGGTATTACATGAAGTTATGTAAAAAAATCCTTGGAATTGCTCTCATACTCAATCCAATGCAACATACCCTGCCATCTGTCGGGTTTAATTGCAAACGTTTGCCTAGCTCGTTCGCATACATTTCCGTATCTCAGCAAGGTTACAGCACAAAGTATGGGGGAATCATAAAAATGTATGTGAGTGAGTGCTTCTGTTCTGAACGAGATGGCAGCATTAGGTTTGATTAAAATTATTTCGTTTTAATAAAACATATAATTTCATAAAATATCTTTATTGCATAAAACACAATTAGTATCAAATTCGTTTGCATAGGTGAATTTATCAAAATATTTCACTTAACATCTAGCGTGACGTGTATTATGCGTTTTTACGTCTTCAACGAAATTACATTGGCATTTATGAGCAAAATAACATTATACAAAGTGTTTTTTTTTTACTGAAACAGTCAGGGGAAATCCGAATCCATAATTATGAAATTCCTACCGGGAAATATTATTAGGAACCACAGACCTGAAAAAAACACTCTGTATAATAATATAATAAAAAAAGGTAGAGAGAATACAGGTACACTTTTAAAATTAACAAATTTCGTGAAATATTGTCGAACGTCAACACAAAATTAAATTAAATTAAAAAAAAACAGTAACAATTTTATAAGTACATAAAAACAATAATTTGAAAACATTTTTAATCCAATATAATTAAAATTCCACACAACACTGCTGCTTTTTGCGTCGGTATGAGATTCATTTGAATTTAAACTTTTTGTTAAGCGATATAAGACTCAAAATGCGCCATCGTTAATGCAAATAACTTTATTATTTTTATTACATGAAACTATTTACATCTTTACCGGAACAAATACGGTTAAAAGGCACTTATTTTAGCTACTTATGCACTAGGTATGCATATTGTTTAACATTGGAATAATTTATAGACGGCGGGATCTTGAATTCCATACCAAAAATATGATTGTTTTTGAACAATAAAATAACATGAGTAAATAATAAGCAGCGGTTAAATATTATGTCAAATTATCAGATACAAGCATGTAACTGCTACAAATCTCATACGTTTCTATTTAATTTCATAATATTTTATCTTACAATACAGAACAGTACAATTTTCATGCATCAGTACAGTTTTATTAATAGGCAAGCAATATCTTTTCACTCTAATAATTTCATAAGTTTAATTTCACCTTCCTCCGCAAGTTGGCACAACTTTTTCGATTTTCTCAGAAGCAACTTAAATATCATCAACACTGTTGAAATTCCTACCGTCGGTACTGCAACAGTGCTTTAATTTAGGCTTTCATTAATGCTTATTTTTAAAACAACCAAGCATGCTACTATATTATTTCAGTGCTGTTTTCCACACTGCTGATTTTCCACACTACTGATTTTCTACACTGCTGATTTTCCACACTGCTGATTTTTGAGTGTCACAGACTCACAGTACTTAGCCTCCAAAAGTTTACCGTAGCCTCTACAACACAGCCTCTATTTAGTCACAGTCATAGATGACTCGTAAGTGACCCGACCGTATCCACCCACCCAAACTGGGGCCACGTGGTTGATTACGGCTCACGACTCCGACGAGGCCTGTCATCTAGCAGTAAGAAAATTATATGCTGATGATGCTTACATGGTGACAAGGTATAAGGTATGAAATATCTTTTTGCCACAACTTGACTTTTCCCAGCTGTTCAGTACATCACGTAGTCATGTATGCTTGCAATCGATTTAGGCCTGCTACCCCTTAAAGCATTATTTTCTTTTGTTTAAATTTTCTTTCAGTGTGGGAAAGAGATGCAACTATACAGGGGGTATATCTCCATCTCAGTCTTACACATAAGATTTAATAATACTCCTACGGTGGTGGTACAAACGCTGATCGTAATTTGTGTGCCAACATGCGGGGGCCATCATATATATTTTTTTTTATATTATACATTTTACCAATTAATTATAATGAGTATAATTTTGAGTCTTTGCGTATTACATAGGAAATTTTTAGTCTTAGTAAGGCTACATATAACGGAGAGCATTTGTTATTTGACTATATTTTATGCCTACTTTAAAAACAGGTATTAATAGACGACAGTTAAGTAAATTCATAGAAATAATGTACTAATAGATAATAATACAAAATATTTTTGTAAAAACACTTTATAAGAGATTCATAAAAAAGAGATATTTTTTTTTTAATGTCAATCAATTTAGTTGATTACATAATTAAACTTAAAAATAACTTATTTAAAGTATGGCAAACCAATTTCAGAAGCCTAACTTCACTTCTTTATATTGTTATACTAAGGGTGCTTGCAAAAAATACGGATGTCCAGTACGAACAAGTTAGTACGGTACGGTACCCATTGTTGCCGAAGAAACATACCTGTTTCTTTGACTATTTCTCAGTGTCCACTTGTTTCTTTGTGTACAAGTACAAATGTATAGAAATTATGAGACTATTTTAACCGCTCCAATCAGTACCGACTTATATATATATTATATTATTTATTTATTATTATTTATAGTATATAATATAGAAATCGAAATATTCATGCAAACACCCTAATCATAACTTTTATTATAAAACAATAATTGATTTAGTAGTCGGGTTAACGCGAATAGTAATAATATTAATATAAAGAGCATTATCAATGTTTTAAACCAACACAAGCATGTTGGGTGAGTAAATAGAAACAGATAAAATAAGGAATTCTATAATATAAAACACTTGCGTAACACTTCGATAGTGAATTGTGTTTATAAATTATTGTATTGTGTATGTGTGTGTATTGTTTTTTATTTTTGTTTTAAGTATGCTACAATATCGCATTGGGTCTAGCCTGTAAGGATATTTGTATGTTTAAAGTGAATAAATAAATATTGTAAAACATTTGAGATTTTCTAGACACTATATGCCTGAGGTTCGAGGAACATATAACGGTGGGAAAACCACCTTAGTTTGGTTTGGTTATTTGGCAAATTTTGTTTTGAACTTAGATAAACTCCGGTTTAGCTAGTCATAATGCCCGTTTAACCTAACCGAGGCGCCGTTGGATTTTCAACGCTTGGTTCAACGCCCAAAGTTGAAAATCCAACAGTGAGCTTATGTTTAGGTGTCGCTTGTTAGTTATAACGGGCATTATTGGGTAACAAGTGTCGGATACCAATGACCTGTATACACCCTGTATTTCTACGTAAAGTGCTTTACACAAGGACCATTATTATGCTTAATCGACAACATCTTTTGTATATCATAAGATTTTGATTTTATTCAGGAAACCCTGCAATAAATATCGAAAGCCATAAAAAATCATAATTTAAATATCATATGCATTTGTCACATATTTGAACCAACATTTGCGACCAATGACGTCTCCAATATGTGACCAATACTCACAAGTCACAACCAATTACGTTCTAAATGTTATTGATAAGGATGCACAATATTAACTATGACCAAATCTAAATGATTGGCTAAGAGCGTAATGGAGACATTTTAATGAACCGTTGTTATACAGAAATGTTGTTAACTTTAATTGTTTTTTAATATAGTTAGTAAGTATGATTGCCCTTTAGAAGACTTGGAAGTGTTTGAGATCACTGGCCGTCTAAAGGGAGAGGGCAGAGCGTATTGGTTGGTCCGAGAAATGGCTCCTGTTCATAGCAATATTTAAGTACATAGGGTTAATAGGGTCAAATTGGATTAGCTAGCGCAACTACACAGATGTGGTGGGTATCGATATTTAAACTTGATGACACAAAAAGTATTTGATATAAGTATGCATTCGTTCTTCTCCGTGTCGCTGGCACGACAATTTTTATTTATTTATTTATTTTATGATAGGTAGCTTCACAGCTGACAATACATAAACATAAAATTATTATACTAAACATTACGCCAATTACGAAGTACACAGAAAAATAATAAGATAATCAAAGAGTGACTCTAATTAATTGTCGTTAAAGTTTATAGTGTGTTTCTATGTGCGTGTGGGTATATGTACGGTGCGATTTTATATTTTATTAGCCCTGAACTTTGCCACTTCCACCGCGTCGTCGGCGTCAGTGGCAGGGCGGAGGTCACTTCGGCTGCATGTTTTTGGGCTAAGAAGGCATGATAGGAGGTGGAGTTTAGTTTGCGAGACAGCTCCACAACCACACCCCGATGCTGTTTCATTGACTTAGCTCCTAAATGTATTCGATTAAAGTACGCACACGATTTGTTTTTGTACTATCGAAACCCATTTGTAAAGTTACACTAGATTTTTAATTTGATCTTGTATAAGCATAAGCAGGCAATATCGACATTGTCATTACTTATACACTTGTAACGGTTTAGCAATACATAATATTTATATTATTAAACACAATTTACCGTCCATCGATGACTTATGAAATAAGATGTTTTTTTTTTTTAATACAAACCGGGAGATGGACGTTAAACGATGTACAAAATGAACAGAAGCCATTTCAAATGTCTCGTTACGTTTAGACTTAAGTTTAGACTAGCTAGCTACTCTAAAGTACATGAACCGTTGGTCATTAAGAAGTACTGACCAAGAACTTAATTTTTTTTATATTAACGATTTTCATGACGAGAATATGGCATATCCAGCTTTAATAAGCGTCTATCTCACAAGTGTGAGTGCAGGAAAGAAGCTTTACAAAACAGAACTTTTTCTTTAACTATCATATTTACTTGCGATTGACGTTTTAAGCTAGACGTATACTGATGCGGCCTTAACGAACCGAAGGCCAAATGATGACTCGAAAAACAAAGAATAATATAATAATTGTAATGGAAGCACAGGTCGTGCATAGTGCGTCTTCGTGCGTGTCACCTGTGTGCACCAGTGCACGCCTAGCTTTATAAATGGCGTTTTTTTTTTATTACAACATATTTTTTTAAGTTCTTGCTCAGTAGGAGCGATTTTAACAAAGTGCAGTAATCATGTTACCAGGTGTCTATATGACAGCGCTGCTCGCCATCTGGTTGAGGCCGCACGTTCCGTCGCCTCGATACACTCGGTAGTATCCCTGCTCGCCCCAGGACTTGCCCCACGAGTTTTTGATGATCCAGTACGGTAGCTTCTTGTGGAAGAGTGGGTAGTCTGTGGAAGATAGAGGGGTTTTTAGAAGCTGCAAGGAAAAATAAACAGTAAACATGGTTTGGGCGTTATAAGCCGTGATCGGAATAGGTAGAGCTAATGTGCCTAAAGTTCAAGGAACAGACACGAAAAATGGAGACTTCCTTACGACTAAATATTTTTTTCGGAATATTTGTTCCGAATCTCGGAACATTACTTAAGTACAACTATCGAATTCATTTATTGTTTCTGTTTAAAAAAAAAATGCACGATTTTTATTGTTTAAAAAATAAAGGTTATCTCCTTATCTGCGTTTGAACGACATAAGTAAGTGCGGAAGCTAATTTAATTTTCATACCAGCTTCTTTACCTGAATTAATAACAATAGAAAACGTATCTACTGGCTTTTTGAGAACGTTCTCCTTCTTGTCGCAGTCGGTTAAACAGGAAAAATAACGAATTCAATTTGTTTACTGATTGATAAATAACATTATTATTAAATGTACTTAACTGATTCCGAGACATTTCTGAGTTTCAGAAAAAAATATTCCGAAAAAAATTTTTTGCGTAAGGAAGTCCCCACTTTTCGTTTCTGTTCCTTGAACTTTAGGTACATTAGCTCTACCTATTCCGATCACTGGTTATAAGACTTGGTTTCGAACCCAGGCAAGTTTTAATTTTTGTTATTTATTTCATAACGTCTGCTCTTAAAACGGTGAAAGAGAACATGGGAAGTGGAAAAAGAAGAGAGATGATGAAGAAGCCGGTCCTAGAATCAAATATTCGAAGACATATCTCACTCCGTCTGCAATACCTCTACAAATCAGTTAGTGGCGGTACTTCCATACAAGCTTAAAAGCTTGGCTTACCCTCTTCCTTTATCGTGTGGTTAGTGCGTAACCTGGTGTCAGAGTTTTTATGCCGCATATGGGCCTCTGACTTGGCTTTTCATGCCGTCGAGAAATATGCATCTCTCGGGCATGCTGGTTTCCTCACGATGTTTTCCTTCACTTCGGTTAGAATTATACAATACGCACATGATCTTGGGTACGAACTCGAGACTGAATTGGCAGTCCAACAGTCACACTACTAGGCTATCACTGCTTAACCTTTAGTTGGCCCTTATTAACCTACTCTTCATAATGTTAAGGTTCCGAACGATCTGCTCGCCTTATGAGCTTGCTGTATTGTTGGGCCTTAGACAGGCCACTGATCAGTACAGATTAGGCTATGCGATGTGACCAACGTATTACGGTTAATTATAAAAATATAACATACCATCACGCCTGTAATCCCCGAAGGGTTACGCAGAGGTGTACCTAATAGTACACTCACATTTCGTCAGTTATGTTTAACTTTCGTGTAATAGGGTGCGAGCCTATTGCCATCGACCGGGTACAAAACTCCGTGGCTGCTACTGAGAAATTGCTAGTGGAAAAACCCAATAACACTTTGCCTGACCCGGGAATCGAACCTCTCTCTTGACCTCAAGCTCAGCAATCGCGCTTGATACCACTAGACCAACAAAGCAGTCAGAGTAGTTATAAGAAAGAGATTGTTAATAAGTTGAAACACAAATTGATTTCTCTCGGGTTTGTAAATGGCGGTAAACGCAGTCACGCAATGGCTGATGCATTCCGTGCAGCGAATTTCATTTGTGCACGGTACAAGTTTATTATTTGTATACCTGCTTATGAGCGATTTGTGTTTGTAAACTCACTCACAAAACAGACGAAATTCCGTCAATAGTTCCATGTTTAGAAAATTATTTGCAATATCTTGAAACTTCGGTAGGTATAGGTAAATAGATAACAGGACGTCAACTGAAATATGTACGAAACAAGCAGTGCCCGCAATGAAATCTTCTAATTAATATTATACCTATCAGAGGTAAAATTGTCTGTTTGTTTGTAAGAGGCAGGTAGTGTCTAGATGTAAAGATGTGATTTTCAAAAAATCTTTTATTAATTTTTGGTTTGAACCTAGACAGATGCATTACTTTGTATGATTTATTTATCACCACTGCTCATTAAAACGGTTAAGGAAAACATCGCATCGCGAGGAAATCGACATATTAGTCTAGAACTGATAAAATATTATAGTTTAAAAAAGAAAACACCCTTTAGTGACATATTTTTTTTTTGCTTTGATACCCATATCATGGGAATTCATAAAAAATAAATAGTCCACCATCTTTGGGAGTCCGCCATATTGGATTTACAATGACATCACTTAGCTAACCATGCATTGTCATCCAAACTAAACATGTATGCAAAATTTCATCACAATCGAAAACCGGGAAGTGGGTCAAATTTATCTTTTTACATTTTCTTACATAGTTACAGGTGAAGCTATTAAAAGCGTGATATAAATTCAAAGACATGACATCGACCAACTCACAATGGACTAGCTTGTATGATAACAGCCCACTCCTTTTCGTAGAGAGTGTGATTACCATTACCATCACCCATTATAAAAAATACCATCCATTATCATTATCATCATTCCATTATCATCATCATCATCATCATTTCATTTTCATTTTCATTTTTCATTATCATTTCCATTTAGAAAGGTCCCGTTAGAAGTCAATACAAAAATCTTTTAACTGTCAGTAGCTATAAAACTGCACTACTTAGAAAAAGTGTTCTTTGCATGGGTCCAATTATATTTAATAAACTACCGGACAACATAAAAAATGACACCCTTCAACAATTTAAAAACAAACTCAAGGCATATTTGACTTAGAAATGTTACTATACTTACAATAAGTGATTTTTTGAATGACCCTTTATTGTGACATTGTAGATACACCATGAACCTTGTATTATTGACATGAAGTATTATTGACACTAACTATAATTGACATTAAGTAGCTATTATTGACATTTTAATTTGAAATTATTATATTAATTATTTTATTATCTAGCGTAGCTGTATTTAAATTTGAAACTTAATTTGTTAAATTTTGCATGCCAATACTCAGGCAGAATGTGCACGGGTCAATATATATATTTTTACCAACTTTTTTTGTAAAATACCTACATTCTATGCGAATAAATGATTTGATTTGATTTTTTGATTTGATTATGCATAATATGCATATGTCTTACCTTTAACTCCATATCCTACGATGAGCACCCCATGGTCCAAGTTGGTAGGATTACACAGCATCTTCCAAGGATGCGAGATGCCTCCCATGTAGAACTGCATAGCGTTCGCGTTAATACCTGCAGAAAAAAAAAACATTTAGCGTGAAAACAAACCTCAGTTTTTCCCAAAAATAATATGTGTCATTTGTGTGCAATGAGCTGAATTTAGCACATTATTGTCAAATATCCTAATTGTATTTTATTTATTTGTTTATTAAAATAACCAACTTGTATTTACAGTTATAAACCACACAAACAAGTTTTTTTTTTTTTTTCTTTGGCTTCGCACGGTTTGTGCATTTAGCCAATGTCACGTTTATGGAATACATTTTATTAATCAGTCTTCTACCATTGTTTACAAATTGGCCGCCATGGAAACCCACAAACAAGTTATAAGTCAGTAAACATGAAAAAAAAATTGAAAAAATACTTTAAAAATTATATAAGAACTAGATAAAAATATAGTTAATTAGAAAACACATTGTATCGTATATTATATAAATTAATATTCTATTGACAGAATAATCAAAACCGCAAACTAATTGATGGATATTATTTACTTTCTATTGCTTAAAATTTGTTTTTGCTTAATGTATATTTTATTACAGATTTCATATTAAGCAATTATCTGTAATAACAGTAGTTTTTATACTCATAAAAACTACAACCAGACTTAATGTGTACGCCTTGCAAGGCAGCACATATTGAGACATAACTTTATTGACAACACCATGCACTTACTTCTACGAATGTGTCACGAATAAACACATTTGAATTTGATTCTTATTTGCGCCTTTGCCAATTTCCACAATGAGTGTGCAAAAAGCACTTGATATCTTACTAACTACAATGTACGCGTCATCGGTCACTGACTGATTCTATTAATATGCTGTGTGACTGTTAATTGTGTCGGGTGATTTTCTTCTGGCTTGAGGAGCTCGTGGCTATAAAATAAACAACGATCGATCTTCAGATTAAGCCACGCTTGCCTAGGTTGATCCATGGATGGGAGACCGCCCATTACATACCGAGTTTCCTCCGTGCCTCGGAAACCACGTTAAGCCGTTGGTCCCGGCTGTCAATTTTGTAGATCTTTGACAATTGGTCAAGTAGTCAGTGGCCCGAAAGTCGGACAAGCAGTATTACCAAAGGGTTTCGTATTACCCAGTATTAACTGGGTTGTGGAGGTCAGATAGGCAGTCGCTCCATGTAAATACTGGTATTCAGCTGCATCCGGTTAGACTGGAAGCCGACCCCAACATAGTTTGGAAAAGGCTAGGCAGATGATGAGATGATGAATTTTATCCTAGCGTTACTTTAGAGTACTCTCACTTACCAATAGATATTGGTCCATTGTGTACAAGCCACTGGGCCATGCCGGTCTCGTTGGTGGTGATGTTGACAGCGCTGCTGATCTTCACCTTGGCTAACGTCTTGTTGAACTCGCACTTGTCGTCCGTTCCCTCGTATGGGTAGTCGCTCTCTAGTTCTAAACCTCCCATCTGTTCGATGGCCCTGGACAACAATTAGAATGGTTAGTAACCTAACATCACGCCTGTATTTCGCCGAAGGGTTACGTAGAGGTGTATCATGGGTACGCCCACATTTCGCCAGTTACGTTTTTTTAAGTCTTGCCATCAACCGAGCACAAATCCGTGGCTGCTACTGAGAAATTCCAGATGAGAAACCCCAATAACACTTTGCTCGACCTTGGATTGAACCCAGGGCCTCATGCTCAGCAGTTGCGCTTGCAACTACTAGACCAACGACGCAGTCACGAATTAACAAACAAAAAATCTCATTGAGATAAACATAAGAACGGAATCGACAGCAGTTTTCTTTGGAGAAATACCTATTTTGGGGAAACATTTTATTTAAAAACTAGCTGACTCGCGCAACTTCGTCTGCGTAACATTTTTGATTAATGCTCCGATCCTATTAGTCGCACCGTGATGTTTTATAGCTTATAGCATTCCTCGATAAATGGGCTATCCAACACTAAAAGATTTTTTCAATTCGAACCAGTAGTTCCTGAGATCAGCGCGTTCAACCAAACAAACAAACTCTTCAGCTTTATAATATTAGTATAGATTAAAATGTTCTCGCTGATCGCCTGCGATGGAACAAGTCCCTTAGAAATTAGATAAGGTAAGACTTCTTTATTTGTTTAAACATTGTATACATACAAGAGCATGCAAGATATTACATAGTTTGAGTCCAGTCATGTTTAGCCGTAAGTATCGGCGTACAAAAATGCGCGCATAGCGCACGCGAATAGCGTATGGCGTATAGTTAAGCGTCATCTTCACAGAACTAATAAAGATAATGCCAATGTGGCAACAAAAACTGCATTAGAATGAGCACACAGATGATGTCATTACGCGTCACGACAAACCGCACCACATACTTGTGAATGAGAATACGGCTATAATGTGACTATGATTATTGGGTGTGGGAGAATCCAAACGCCACAACAGCTTCGGTTTATAACCTTGTTAGACGTAAAAGCTTGAGAGTCACGCTAAGACAAACTGAATGATTTGTTCCGTTGTTATGATTTGAAGGGGCTTTTTTGTAGACACTGATTAAAGTTGGGATACGTTTATACGGTGAATATGTAGGTTAAACGATAACGCTAATCATAACATAACTTTTATCAGGGTTTATTAGTAACGATCTTATGAAATGCAGTTGTATTTGTTGAGAAAATTCCCTCCTCCAGACTGGCAAAAAAGACAATAACTTGGAATTGTGGGAAAAACGATAATACAATGTCCTTCAATGAACCAATCCAGGAATCCTATTTCGTCGAACTGTAGGAATCCGCCAGTCGACCAGGGGGGCTGCAAAAACAGTTTAGCAAAATGGGGGATGCAAGACCCTACCGACACATGTGAACGCGGTGCTTCCTACCCGACCATGGCCCACTTGTTGGACTCTCTCTCTCTTTTACTGGTCTCCAAAGTGCCCCTACACCTGCACTTTAGAGGACTTAAAAACCTGACGCCGCAATAAACATGGCCACCTATTGGGTCCCAGTAATTTGATAAGCCGTACCATCATTTACTTGGGGTCGGCGCAGCATGTCTTCTTCTTCCATACTTCTCTATTACTTGTCCACTCATCAGACACCTCCTTTCTTGCCATATCATCCTTCACACAGTCCATCCATCGTTTCTATGGTCTTCCTCTACTCTTATACCCATCCACATTCATACTCAAAACATTCCTCACGACATTTTCCGCATTCTTCCGCATCGCATGCCCATACCACGACAACTGATTACCACACAACTTTTCAGTCACCGACGCCACTTTCAGACTTCCTCTTATGTACTCATTTCGATACGAAAGAAGAAGATTTACGGAATGGAAGAGCGCAGGTGCACTTCAAATCAGAAAAGGCCCTGTGAAGTAGGCTCTATGATTTTTAAACCATTCGCCAGCATACAAGGTTATCAAGGCTTTAGTGATAAGCCGTGCTGCACTATTATGGCGCATTGGGTGCGTGTACATGTACATATACCCGGTGCGTCAGATGAGTGCAGCAGATATATGAATTAAATCTTTGTTTTTCGTTTGTTACTAACATAGCTTATAAGTAGTGTGTATTACTAACATCATATGGATGACATAAAGTAATTTTTTTTTTGCAAAGAAAGTACAAAAAAAACAAACAATGCGCTATCAAGCCGTTGTTTACACTGTGGTAAAACACAGAAGCAAATTATTATTGTAATGGGACACTATGTAAGTACCTATTTAAAAATGCCCGTGGACACAAATACACATATCTGGTTGATTGATATA
Organism: Standfussiana lucernea; assembly: GCA_964057025.1. NCBI lineage: Eukaryota > Metazoa > Arthropoda > Insecta > Lepidoptera > Noctuidae > Standfussiana > Standfussiana lucernea. The sequence goes on along the minus strand of OZ059806.1, from coordinate 11,565,876 downwards.
TAGGCGTATGACTTCACTAATTAAAACTGTCAACAGCAATTTAAAATTATAATGATGTAGGTTTATGAGTTTTAATTACTAACACATGGAGCTTTACACTCGGGGAGTCGGTATTCTTTTGTTTTACTGCGACTGCTGAGCATGGGGTTCTGGGTTCGATGCCCAGGTCGGGCATTTATTGAATTTTCCACTAGGAATTTCTCAGTAGTGGCCTGGAGTTTGGAAGTTGGTGGGGTTACAGGGTAAACTGTAATGGCTGTTAAAATACCCTTTACTAAGGCGACAGGCACTTGTTCCCCCGTCACGATAATTTTTTTGTTCTAGACTAGACCATACGTGGGAACCTCGTAGTCGCGGAGATATTAGGGGTCAAAGTTCCAAAATTTTCTAAAGTTTTTTTTTTTAATACAAGATTTTAATGTTATAACTTTTCTTGAAACTTTAATGCCTCTATCAGCGTAATGTTTTGAGTGCGTTCAATTGAGTCCTTCCGTAAAGCGTGACTTTCACCCCATAAAAAAGTAACATAACATAACATCGCGCCTGTAATCCCCAAAGGGTTAATAGCTTTGTACACCCACATTTCGCTAGTTATGTTTTAATTCCCATGTAATATGGGGGGGCCTATTGCCATCAACCGGGCACAAATCCAGACTCCGTGGCTGCAACTGAGATAATAATTAATGGCAAAACCCAATAACATTTTGCCCGACCTTTTTTTTTTTTTCGGATGGGAAATCATCAAATGACTTCTCCCGCTCTGGGCTGAGCGGGAGGGAGTGTCAGACTTTTACTGACTAAAACCCACCCATGTTCCTTCATCGCCCTTTGTGTTCCGGGGCCGCGGTATCTCTTTCGAACAACCCGCAGCACCCGGCAGGCATCGGCCCTTGCGGGCCCCTTCCCTATGCTGACATCTCTTTGAGGCGCGCGTGGAACACGAACGCGCCGTCGACACGGCCTGTCGTCCTAAGACGGAGGGACGGCGAGCTATCCCTTAGCTCACCGTCCACAGGCCCGCGTCTACGGTGGCCGGGGGATCGAACCCAGGCCCTCATGCTCAGCAATCGCACTTGCCAACAAGACCACTGGGCCAACAAGACAGTCGAGGCAGTTCTGAAGTTATATATATAACACAAATGACTCATTTACACTACGAGTGTATTCGAAAATGGTTGACAAAATAAATACAGACAACAGACAACTACAGTACTTTCACAAGTTATTATGCCCTGTGACAGGGACCGTAGCTTAGTTTATTTTTTGTGTTTTGACATTCAAAAGTGCCTGTAATGGTCTAATTGAAATAAATGCTTTGAGTTTTGAGTTTTTTTTTTTTTAATGTAAACAGTACATATGTTATGATTCTCGCATGTCGAAAGTCATGTAGTGTAATGAACCTAAACCTCTGCCTTCTCCTTCGCTTCTTTCTTTTTCGTATGGTTAGTGCCTGACCTGGTGTCAGAGTTATTATGCCGCCCATGGACCTCTGACTTAGCTTTACGTGCCGTCAAAAGTAATCTCTCAGGCATGCTGGTTTCCTCACGATGTTTTCCTTCACCGAAGCAAGTGATAATTATACAATACGCACATGAATCCGGAAAATCAGAGGTGCGTGTCAGATGTTGGTGTCCCTTCACCTAAGAATAAAGTTTTTACCTATACGGTACCAAATGGTTTACCTATAAGCGTTATCAGGCAATCCGCCGTTACAGCCATTATCCAGCTTGTCACAGTCTACCAACTCTTGTTCAGAGAGGGAAACAAGTTGTCCCGACTGCATCTTCCATTGACCTTCAATATTGCCTGCAAAAAAAAAGAAATTCACACATTTGAAAAGAAAGACTGGTCGGAGATCTCTCAAAGATTGTCCTTTGTTTCATTATCATCAGCTCACAGCAGTCCACTGCTGGACATAGGCCTGTCCAATTGCAAGCCATTGAACTCGATACTCGGCAAATCTCATCCACCTACTACCAGCCAGTCCTTTGCTTAGTAAAATATAAATAATATCTCACCGGTGACACTGAACGCCCAGCAGCTGCCACAAGACCCTTGATCCTTCACATCTGTCACGGCGTCATACTCCCTCCAGTCGAAGTTATCAGGTACTTTTATATTTGGGATATCAGCTTGCTTCATAGGCACCTGGTTTTCACTAATCAGATTCGGTTTCAAGCCCATATATGTAGTACTGAACTCTTCATAAGTCAAATCAGAGAACCGAGTCACTCCGTATATAGCCGTTCCTTTCTCGTGTATGTTGAGCTCGTGAATTTTTTTTATATTATTCTTAAATATTTCAAATCTTTTATGCATTTGAGAATAATCGTTTACATAACTGGGGCTATAAGTTGTCAAAAAGTTATAAAACAAATGTTCAGCTTGTACATGGTGGTACAAATCATGTGTGGAACCTTCTTGGAAATCGCATGACACTCGGAAATTAGGCGGGTGGTCGGTCCATGGTCGAATCCAGACATTAACACGACAGAACTTGTTCAAACCGTGACTCTTTATTAACTTGCATTCTTTTTGGTCGCTCAAAGCTAAGCAATCCGTGGAGCCGACTTCAATTTTCATTTTGTAATGAACACCAGCCACTACTTGCTTCTCTAATGAGAAAATCCTAACAACTTTCTGTTTGCTCGGATGAGGATACTTTGCTTCTATGTGTTTCAAAGCCTGTCTCGCCAACTCATTGGCCATTTCGGCACTTTCAAATTCGATGTGAGATTCCAAAGGTGTTTCGTCATCGACACAATTCACATCAATATTTTTTCCGTTGTTGATCCACAGCCTCTCCCATATTTGCGCCACACAACGCCTTCGCGGCAAATGCTCCAGAAAATTGCAACTAGTTATGTTTGCAATCCATTCGTACTTTAAACAAGAGGTGTAGCCGACATCAAAATCAATAGTGGTTACTTTTCCCGAAGTTATCTTTGTTGAGTGACTGTTAATCTGCAGAACTCTCTGTTTATATCTATGCAATGATTGCATTTCTAGTTGTTCTAAAGATGCTGTCACCATGTTTTGTATTTCTGAATAGTCTGAAGTTACGTTTTCTGGGCCCATAGTAGATCTCTTGAGACGTCCGCTGCGTCCTATTGGCGTACATTGAGCGTCGACGTTACTAATATATTTAGCTTCTGGTTTCAACCAAATAAGAGCGTAACAATTCCTTGGGGGTATACTTGGACTAAGGTAGCATTGAAAGGGATTATTATCTAGAACGACATCTTTTGAACAGTTTGTAACAGCTACTACAAAATTAAGTTTAAAAGGACGTCGTGAATCGAGACTTGGTATAAGCTGTGGTTCACCTTGATGCACCAGTTTGAATTTATTTTCAGGAGGGCCCTCAAGGACAGCGAGGGAAATCCTGATAAGTTCGAGTATATTCACACCAGTAATTGACATAAAATCTTCTTCATCGTCACAAACAACAGATACGTGTCTTACTACCAGTTCATCATCGGGTGACGGCCACAGTCTAGCCAAGCATAGTCTATGGGTCAAACCATTCAACTCTTCACAGTTTCGCAGATCTTTTGATTTGTGATGCCGTAAACAAAATGTTTCAGCTACTTCAATGTACATTCTAACCGTCAAAGTTCCCATTTGTACACTATTTTTCACGGCATATATTGATATTAATTTATGTAAATTATTGGAATTCGATCGGTCATTTATATGTTGAACTGCACGATCAGCGTAGTAGTAAGCAGTATCTTCATCTATTTCATCATCATCTTCACCTATTTGTCTTATATTTCTGACACCTGATTCGCGTTTACGCTTTTTACCATTTGTTTCACTAGCTTTTTTACACGTGACTTTAATTTCTTTTTCAACTTGCAACCCCTGGCGAACTCGTATATTTGCATTACAATTAAAGACAACCAATGGTTGTTTCAATTTACATGACGTATTATTAGTAGTTTCATTCCGCAAACATGTCGTTGGTGAAAGTGTATAATTAATATCAATAAGAGTGCCGTTGGCCACTTGTTCACTAGCGCTGAAAATTTCTGTAACTTTATGAACGTATTTTCTATTTGATGTCGTTAAGTATTTTTCAGAAGCTTCTTCTGCCAGTTGAGTATACTTTTCATTGGTTTTTTGGGACTTTGATGACAAATCATTATTAGATCCATATTCTGCAAAATCATCATTGTCATAGTTAGGGCCATTACATTGAACTTCAATCTTTTTCTGTTTTAACCAAGGTCTATCCCAAATGTCTGTGTGACAATACAGGACAACATCATCAACTGCCTTGCAACTTCGTGCACGCACGCTGGACACATTTACCGAGCATGTTGTGGCTGCAGCAGTAAAATCTATTTTATACTTTAAACCAGAAACCACATGGGTCAGAACGCGTTGAACATCGAGTACTTTATGATAAACAGTGCTTTTCTTTTGGTACAATTTACGTAAGGATTCTTCAGCCATTTGTTTATATTCAGGTTTTGTTGGATCTTGTTCTTCCTCGCTGTGACCACGTATAGTACTAACATGCTGATGACCTTTACTAGTGTTTTTTCCTCGGATCGCTCCCAAGGTCAGCACTTTGTACCGAGGTGTCCTCAGATTTTCTTGTAATGCATCACTAGGCGATCCCAGATCTCTTTTTACTCTTTCATTGACTGGGGGACAAATTACTGTGATTTGTCTAAAGTTATCCCAGCCCTTTTCCCAAATCTCAGAGTGACATTTGTTTATTTTAGACTCTGAACTTCCAGATACCAGAAAGTCAATACGAGTCAGCAAGCCTGCTGCAACGACTTGCGTGGATACACCAACAACCCGCGCTACTTCCAGGGGATCTCTGATACCAGAATCTATGACATATTTTCGCAAAGATTCTTCAGCTAACAGTTTGTACTGAGGTTTTGATGGATCTTTTTGTTCTAATCCACCGACTAATTGCCTTTTAACTGTATGACCGTCATTCTCACAAGTTACTGTGATTTGTTTAAAGTTTTCCCAGCCCTTTTCCCAAATTCTCGAGTGACATTTCAACGTTTTAAAATCGGAACTACCAGATACCAGAAAGTCAATACGAGTGAGCACGCCTGCGACGACTTGCGTGGACACACTTTCAACCCGCGCTACTTCCAGGGGATCTCTGATACCAGAATCTATGATATACTTTCGCAAAGATTCTTCAGCCAGCACTCTAAATTCCGGTTGTGTTGGATCTTGTCCTACTAATCCACCGGGTAAATGCCTTTTACCTCTATGACCGTCATTCTCACAAGTTACCGTGATTTCTTTAAAGTTTTCCCATTCTCTTTCCAAAATTCTCGAGTGACATTTCAACGTTTTAGAATCGGAACTACCAGTTACCAGAAAGTCGATACGAGTCAGCGAGCCTGCGACGACTTGCGTGGACACACTTTCAACCCGCGCTACTTCCAGGGGATCTCTGATACCAGAATCTATGACATATTTTCGCAAAGATTCTTCAGCTAACAGTTTGTACTGAGGTTTTGATGGATCTTTTTGTTCTAATCCACCGACTAATTGCCTTTTACCTCTATGACCGTCATTCTCACAAGTTACTGTGATTTGTTTAAAGTTTTCCCAGCCCTTTTCCCAAATTCTCGAGTGACATTTCAACGTTATAAAATCGGAACTACCAGATACCAGAAAGTCAATACGAGTGAGCACGCCTGCGACGACTTGCGTGGACACACTTTCAACCCGCGCTACTTCCAGGGGATCTCTGATACCAGAATCTATGATATACTGTCGCAAAGATTCTTCAGCCAGCACTCTAAATTCCGGTTGTGTTGGATCTTGTCCTACTAATCCACCGGGTAAATGCCTTTTACCTGTATGACCGTCATTCTCACAAGTTACCGTGATTTCTTTAAAGTTTTCCCATTCTCTTTCCAAAATTCTCGAGTGACATTTCAACGTTTTAGAATCGGAACTACCAGTTACCAGAAAGTCGATACGAGTCAGCGAGCCTGCGACGACTTGCGTGGACACACTTTCAACCCGCGCTACTTCCAGGGGATCTCTGATACCAGAATCTATGACATATTTTCGCAAAGATTCTTCAGCTAACAGTTTGTACTGAGGTTTTGATGGATCTTTTTGTTCTAATCCACCGACTAATTGCCTTTTACCTCTATGACCGTCATTCTCACAAGTTACTGTGATTTGTTTAAAGTTTTCCCAGCCCTTTTCCCAAATTCTCGAGTGACATTTCAACGTTTTAAAATCGGAACTACCAGATACCAGAAAGTCAATACGAGTGAGCACGCCTGCGACGACTTGCGTGGACACACTTTCAACCCGCGCTACTTCCAGGGGATCTCTGATACCAGAATCTATGATATACTTTCGCAAAGATTCTTCAGCCAGCACTCTAAATTCCGGTTGTGTTGGATCTTGTCCTACTAATCCACCGGGTAAATGCCTTTTACCTCTATGACCGTCATTCTCACAAGTTACCGTGATTTCTTTAAAGTTTTCCCATTCTCTTTCCAAAATTCTCGAGTGACATTTCAACGTTTTAGAATCGGAACTACCAGTTACCAGAAAGTCGATACGAGTCAGCGAGCCTGCGACGACTTGCGTGGACACACTTTCAACCCGCGCTATTTCCAGGGGATCTCTGATACCAGAATCTATGACATATTTTCGCAAAGATTCTTCAGCTAACAGTTTGTACTGAGGTTTTGATGGATCTTTTTGTTCTAATCCACCGACTAATTGCCTTTTACCTCTATGACCGTCATTCTCACAAGTTACTGTGATTTGTTTAAAGTTTTCCCAGCCCTTTTCCCAAATTCTCGAGTGACATTTCAACGTTTTAAAATCGGAACTACCAGATACCAGAAAGTCAATACGAGTGAGCACGCCTGCGACGACTTGCGTGGACACACTTTCAACCCGCGCTACTTCCAGGGGATCTCTGATACCAGAATCTATGATATACTTTCGCAAAGATTCTTCAGCCAGCACTCTAAATTCCGGTTGTGTTGGATCTTGTCCTACTAATCCACCGGGTAAATGCCTTTTACCTCTATGACCGTCATTCTCACAAGTTACCGTGATTTCTTTAAAGTTTTCCCATTCTCTTTCCAAAATTCTCGAGTGACATTTCAACGTTTTAGAATCGGAACTACCAGTTACCAGAAAGTCGATACGAGTCAGCGAGCCTGCGACGACTTGCGTGGACACACTTTCAACCCGCGCTATTTCCAGGGGATCTCTGATACCAGAATCTATGACATATTTTCGCAAAGATTCTTCAGCTAACAGTTTGTACTGAGGTTTTGATGGATCTTTTTGTTCTAATCCACCGACTAATTGCCTTTTACCTGTATGACCGTCATTCTCACAAGTTACTGTGATTTGTTTAAAGTTTTCCCAGCCTTTTTCCCAAATTCTCGAGTGACATTTCAACGTTTTAAAATCGGAACTACCAGATACCAGAAAGTCAATACGAGTGAGCACGCCTGCGACGACTTGCGTGGACACACTTTCAACCCGCGCTACTTCCAGGGGATCTCTGATACCAGAATCTATGATATACTTTCGCAAAGATTCTTCAGCCAGCACTCTAAATTCCGGTTGTGTTGGATCTTGTCCTACTAATCCACCGGGTAAATGCCTTTTACCTCTATGACCGTCATTCTCACAAGTTACCGTGATTTCTTTAAAGTTTTCCCATTCTCTTTCCAAAATTCTCGAGTGACATTTCAACGTTTTAGAATCGGAACTACCAGTTACCAGAAAGTCGATACGAGTCAGCGAGCCTGCGACGACTTGCGTGGACACACTTTCAACCCGCGCTATTTCCAGGGGATCTCTGATACCAGAATCTATGACATATTTTCGCAAAGATTCTTCAGCTAACAGTTTGTACTGAGGTTTTGATGGATCTTTTTGTTCTAATCCACCGACTAATTGCCTTTTACCTGTATGACCGTCATTCTCACAAGTTACTGTGATTTGTTTAAAGTTTTCCCAGCCTTTTTCCCAAATTCTCGAGTGACATTTCAACGTTTTAAAATCGGAACTACCAGATACCAGAAAGTCAATACGAGTGAGCACGCCTGCGACGACTTGCGTGGACACACTTTCAACCCACGCTACTTCCAGGGGATCTCTGATACCAGAATCTATGATATACTTTCGCAAAGATTCTTCAGCCAGCACTCTAAATTCCGGTTGTGTTGGATCTTGTCCTACTAATCCACCGGGTAAATGCCTTTTACCTCTATGACCGTCATTCTCACAAGTTACCGTGATTTCTTTAAAGTTTTCCCATTCTCTTTCCAAAATTCTCGAGTGACATTTCAACGTTTTAGAATCGGAACTACCAGTTACCAGAAAGTCGATACGAGTCAGCGAGCCTGCGACGACTTGCGTGGACACACTTTCAACCCGCGCTACTTCCAGGGGATCTCTGATACCAGAATCTATGACATATTTTCGCAAAGATTCTTCAGCTAACAGTTTGTACTGAGGTTTTGATGGATCTTTTTGTTCTAATCCACCGACTAATTGCCTTTTACCTCTATGACCGTCATTCTCACAAGTTACTGTGATTTGTTTAAAGTTTTCCCAGCCCTTTTCCCAAATTCTCGAGTGACATTTCAACGTTTTAAAATCGGAACTACCAGATACCAGAAAGTCAATACGAGTGAGCACGCCTGCGACGACTTGCGTGGACACACTTTCAACCCGCGCTACTTCCAGGGGATCTCTGATACCAGAATCTATGATATACTTTCGCAAAGATTCTTCAGCCAGCACTCTAAATTCCGGTTGTGTTGGATCTTGTCCTACTAATCCACCGGGTAAATGCCTTTTACCTCTATGACCGTCATTCTCACAAGTTACCGTGATTTTTTTAAAGTTTTCCCATTCTCTTTCCAAAATTCTCGAGTGACATTTCAACGTTTTAGAATCGGAACTACCAGTTACCAGAAAGTCGATACGAGTCAGCGAGCCTGCGACGACTTGCGTGGACACACTTTCAACCCGCGCTACTTCCAGGGGATCTCTGATACCAGAATCTATGACATATTTTCGCAAAGATTCTTCAGCTAACTGTTTGTACTGAGGTTTTGATGGATCTTTTTGCTCTAATCCACCGACTAATTCCCTTTTACCTCTATGACCGTCATTCTCACAAGTTACTGTGATTTGTTTAAAGTTTTCCCAGCCCTTTTCCCAAATTCTCGAGTGACATTTCAACGTTTTAAAATCGGAACTACCAGATACCAGAAAGTCAATACGAGTGAGCACGCCTGCGACGACTTGCGTGGACACACTTTCAACCCGCGCTACTTCCAGGGGATCTCTGATACCAGAATCTATGATATACTTTCGCAAAGATTCTTCAGCCAGCACTCTAAATTCCGGTTGTGTTGGATCTTGTCCTACTAATCCACCGGGTAAATGCCTTTTACCTCTATGACCGTCATTCTCACAAGTTACCGTGATTTCTTTAAAGTTTTCCCATTCTCTTTCCAAAATTCTCGAGTGACATTTCAACGTTTTAGAATCGGAACTACCAGTTACCAGAAAGTCGATACGAGTCAGCGAGCCTGCGACGACTTGCGTGGACACACTTTCAACCCGCGCTACTTCCAGGGGATCTCTGATACCAGAATCTATGACATATTTTCGCAAAGATTCTTCAGCTAACAGTTTGTACTGAGGTTTTGATGGATCTTTTTGTTCTAATCCACCGACTAATTGCCTTTTACCTCTATGACCGTCATTCTCACAAGTTACTGTGATTTCTTTAAAGTTTTCCCAGCCCTTTTCCCAAATTCTCGAGTGACATTTCAACGTTTTAAAATCGGAACTACCAGATACCAGAAAGTCAATACGAGTGAGCACGCCTGCGACGACTTGCGTGGACACACTTTCAACCCGCGCTACTTCCAGGGGATCTCTGATACCAGAATCTATGATATACTTTCGCAAAGATTCTTCAGCCAGCACTCTAAATTCCGGTTGTGTTGGATCTTGTCCTACTAATCCACCGGGTAAATGCCTTTTACCTCTATGACCGTCATTCTCACAAGTTACCGTGATTTCTTTAAAGTTTTCCCATTCTCTTTCCAAAATTCTCGAGTGACATTTCAACGTTTTAGAATCGGAACTACCAGATACCAGAAAGTCAATACGAGTGAGCACGCCTGCGACGACTTGCGTGGACACACTTTCAACCCGCGCTACTCTCAGAGGTTGCGTGATACCATGATCTATCGTATATTTTTGTAAGGATTCTTCAGCCAATACTCTATACTCAGGTTGTGTTGCATCTTGATCCATTTGGCCACCTCCTTTTTTCCCTAATTGAAGACGAACCCTATCGTTTGAAGCCCCTCTTTTGGTCCTGTACAAGTCTTTGTCTAATTTACATTGAACATCAATGGTCTTTTTATCACTGTTTTGTAACCATGGCTGTTCTAGTATTTCAGCAATACATTTTTTGCCCAGTAATAAATCGCTGTTCTCTGTATCTATTGGAGATATGGTAAAATTAATAAAAGTCTTTATGCCTTCGTCCCACAGCACGGCTACACTTTCTATAGTTACAATAGTGTAAAGCGAGCTGTTAATTTTCTGAAGATAATAACGGAGAGACTCGTCTGCCAATTGTACATATTTGTAGTAATTAGGATCATCTTCTGAGATGTCTGCTTTTCTAATTAGTTTGCCGATTAAATGGCATTTCACTTCAATGTCACTTTTAGACTCTCTTGTTTCGGATACTTCGGCATAACACAAAGTATCACCATCGACATCTTCAGCATGAGATGCAATAAATCTGATTTTAAGTTTTTCCCCTTTTCGTTCCACTTTATCTACGAAAGCCACACGCACGAGGTTAGATTCAGGTTTATTTTTTATATATTTTTGCAAGGACTCCACAGCAATTTGCATATATTTAGGATTATCCGCATTTATTTCTACTGTGTTATCCATTTTTTTCACGTCTTGTTTCATCTGACAAGAAACATTAAAAGCCTTTGTTCCCATCCAATGTTTTTCCAAAATTTCAGAATGACAACGTACATATTTGCTGTTACTGACGCTTAGGTTCTTTGGAGATACTATAAAGTCGATCCTTGTTAGAAGTCCAGAAACTATTTGTGTGGTTACTTTTTCCACTCGAACAATTGTGTGTTGTTGATTGCCAGTATCGTGGAGATATTTAATCAATGACTCTGCAGCTAGCTGATAATATTTCGAGTCACTTGGATTGCGTTCCTTTAACGTGTTGGTATTTTTTTGCTGGTGGTATTTTATGTTGCATTTAACAAAATACTGTTTTTTGTCAATCCAATTATTTTCTAATATTTTAGAACGGCAGTGCAATATATTTTTAGGATTAACGATGTTACATTCAGACGACGACAAAATACCGTTGTTCTGAATCAGACAGTTAGTGGGTGAGATCGAAAAATCAATTCTTATTAATTTTCTAGAAAAGTCTTGAATTATAGTTTTGTCAATATTAACAACTTCATAATGTTGATTACTCGATGACGACCGCATAAACCTATTTAAAGATTCATTGGCTAATTTTTTGTAATCAAGATCATTATCTTTACTTAAACTTTGTTGTGCCTGATCCCTAGGGGAATCAATAGATCTTTTCCTCCTCGTATTGACATTTTCGTTATTTTTCAAAACGTCATCGCATGAAACTTCAATTTGCCTTCCATCCATAATCCATGATCTGTCCCATATTTGTGCTTTACATGATCGAAGTCCTTCACCTTTCAACAATTCACATTTATTTATTTGATCTCTTGAGTACGTTTCGTCTGTACAATCTGTGTAACCAACAACAAATTCTATTTTAGTCAAGAACCCAGCAATAATTTGGGACGAAATAGATTTTATTTTTACAATCTTTTGTTTGTTAGTTTTATCAGACTGCGATTCCAAATACTGTATGGCTTCTTGCAACATTTCAATAACTTGTGGATCGTTTACAGTGACATTTTTGCTCACTTTTTTACTTTTCGATATTCTCATGTCAGCCGGTCTGTCTGTACAAGAATACGACATTTTCTTTTCTTTAAGCCAATGTCTCTCGTGGACAATAACATCACAAATTTTTGATCCAAATTGTTCTAGAACTGTGCAGTTAATTCGTAATGGTAAAGGTACGCTTTTGTTACATTTAATGTTCTCAACGATAACTGAAAATTTTGTTAATGTTCCAGATGTTACCTGAGTAATGGCTGACGCTATTTTATTTATTCTCATTGCGTATTGAGATTTTGATTCAGATTCAATTTTGCTTACGGCCTCTTCAGCCAGTTTGCGTAGAACAGGATCATTGAGAGATACTTCTCTGATGTCTTCCCTATACTCACTTTCTTTGTTATCGTTGTAACAGAAAGTGCTTAGTATTTGTGGGCTATTTTCGTTTGAGCAATCAATAACACCATTACAAATTTGAGTATCCACGTCTCTCGGTTCACATTCAACTTTATCGCAAGGTATCGTAACACGAACTTGTATGTATACAAAACGCTGAAGATTTTCCTTTTCTTCTTCGGCTCTTATGACATTTTTTACAGCTCTATTTTTTACTTCCATATCCATTTCATTCATATAGTCAACCACAGCTTGTGCCATTTCGTACATAAAACGAGCATTTTCTATACTATTTTTAATGCCATGAAAATCTTCCGCGAGTGACAGCACTTGCAGATCATAATCATAACTACGCCTAACTCTCGGAACAACATCTTCAATTACAGTTTTAGGTTTAAAACCAGAAAAGTAAAAAAAATCTAACATTTCATCTATAGCTTTCTTTTTATCTATATTTAATTTGAAAGCTTGTTTTTCAGTTTTTGCTGATTCAGTGACGGGAATAGAGTTTTCATTGTGTTTATCAGATTCGACTTTGAAAACATGTTGTTTGCTTACATCAGACACATCAGGAGATATTGTGAAAGACTGTCGGTTTGATTCAGTGACTTCATGGAATTGAGTATCCGTAATTATTTGCTCTTGTATTTTTTTTATATCGTCGTCCGTAAGGGACCTTCCTTGATTTGGCTGGGATTGGACATTCGTATCGTGTTTAACTTGTATATCGCCATCAAAAGCATTAATGTCACCAGGATCACCAGATGATTTTCCCTTATCCTGATTGTCAACGGTAGAGAGTTCCGGTAAAACTTCACCGTTATCTCCGAATTGCCATTCTTCTGTACAATTATTTGCTAGTATTGCTCTGTAATTTCCACCTTTGGACAGTTTAACCCATGGTTTCACTAGGATAGTGATCTTACAGATCTTAGAGGAAGCACAGTTTTCTGCTTCTACTTGAGTACAATTGTTGGAATTAATTGAAAGAGTTAAAATGTATCGGACACCGTTTACCACCTGTGAAGGAAATTTCAAAGCAATGTAGTTCTTGTGACTGTCATATAACTGATTTAGCTATCTAGCAATGTTTTTACTTACTTGAACTTGTCTTTCTACATCTATAACACTAGCCAAGCTATGTTTGACGGAGGGTTCGTGAAAGTCGAGATGCCTAACTCCGAGGTCCGCGAGTTCGCTAACGCCCGCAGCCTGCGGGTTCACGTGCGAAGCACATCCAACGCACGGCGCGCTTGGTTGGTCTCGAGGAATCGCAATAAACTGTTCGCCTGATGTTATCTATAACAAATCATATACATACAATTCAAATACTGCGACTAATCTATATTAACATTATAAAGAGGTAAAGTTGGTAAGTTTGGATATAAGGGGTAATCTTCGGAACAACTGACCCGATTCCTAAAATTGTTGTTCAATACACTTCCTCGAAAACTGGCTCTTATCACGCTACGATTAGGTTCAAAATGCAATGTATTTCACACTCGTGTATTTTTTTCATTTATCACACACGAGGGTTTTATTTTTCCTGATTTTGCCACAGATAACATTAAACAATTTCCTATAGTCGGCAATGATTGCTTTTTATTTCACAGCAAAGAAGCGCATGTTTTTAAGGCCTTCATATTTAATGAAAATTTTAATTGTGTTTATTAACAGAATATCGTAAATAAACATTATTATTTATAACATAATTTGCTTTCATCAACAAATTAACGTTTAATTGTGTTGTAAATGAAAAAGTATTCGAATTTTCTATTTTTCATATTAGGGTGTTACCACACCAATCGATCGATCGTCGACCGATGCCATCGATCGACATCGGTCGACGTTAATCGATTGGTGTGGTAGCTTTGGCTGATCGACGGATACCGGGCGATAAAAAATTGATCGACCGCCGATCGATGCCATTGATCGACATCGGTCGACGTTAGTAAAACTGTCGATCGACGTCAACTAACCCATTCTACCATCGATCGATGGCCTCGATCGACTATCGATCGATTGGTGCAGTAGAAACTATCGATCGACATCGACTAATCCATTCTACCATTGATCGATGGCATCGATCGACGATCAATCGATTGGTGTGGTAACACCCTTAGGCTGTTTAGCGGCTTTATACCTTTGCCTCTTCTTTAAGCTGGCGAAAGCAAAGCGCGGGAAAAAACAAAATCATTTAATTTACTAAAAATTCATGACAAAAATACTATTCGTCCGCACCATAACACCCTCGCCTGACGGCTCGTGTGTGTATTCCGCCTCGGCCGCAATAACTAACTTTCCCCACTTATATCAAAATCTACTATTTTTTACTATTGTGAAGCTACATTGCCCCAAGTTCTCCTGGGATAATTTCCGAACAAAACGTGAGTAAAAATGATTACTGAATAAAACGAGCACTTAATGTTCTGTGGCTCAAGCAACGCGCGTTTTGCAAAAGAAAAGAAATTAATGAAATTGTTTAGAATGTGCACTTGTGCGACGGAAACAAGTGATTAGTGATTCAAATGTACTAGGTAAAAGCTCGGCAGTCACTAGTTCAGAGCTAGTACAAACGGCGGCGGCGCGGCGGTTTCGCCACTGACGGGTCGTGGTCACTTGTGGCATTGTAATATGTAGCGTGCGTGTCGCTTGACGCAAATCGCATCGACCGTGGTCGTGAACGGGGCCATCTGTTCGAATAGGTTTTCACACAGGCTAACATGCAGCCACATCATTCTTCATGCCCAGCTCAACAACTTTCAGGTACCGTTATAAATCATAATGTCTTAACATCATCTGCCTAGCCTTTTCAAAACAATGTTGATATCGGCTTTCAGTCTAACCGGATGCAGCTGAATACCATTACTGTACATGGAGCGACTGCCTATCTGATACGGACAACCCAGTTAGTACTGGGTAATACGCTTCCCCTTGGTAAATGGTTGTCGAACTTTCGGGCCACTGACTGCCTGCAATGACTGTCAAGATCTACAAACGACAGCCGGGGCCAACGGATTAACGTGATTTTCGAGACACGGAGGAATCTCGGTATATAATGGATGGTCACCCATCCACAAACCAGCCTGGACAAGCGCGGCTTAACCTAAAGATCGATCCGAGCGGCTGTTATTATTTAGCCACGATTCAATCAACCATTACATCTTAACACACTTCCATTATTATGGTAATAAACGTGTACATAACGAACAATGTTTTTCCTGATTGAGGTAGTCACAGTTTTATGCAAAATTATTCACGCCAATATGAAACTTATTTGTTATGAGCACATGTTTGTGCCCCCGTGTTCGGTCACGGCTTATCGCCGTTGATCGATTATTCAGACTTTTCGTTTAATTTTTTTATTGAATTAGCATGATTTTTTCATCAGCTTATCGATTTGTTATATCAACGAGTTATATCCAGTACTAGCTGTGCCCCGCGGTTTCACCCGCTACTCGTACACCTTCCTCAAGGACTGCGCTATCAAATCATCATCTGTCTAACCTTTTCCCAATTGTGTGTGTGTTGGGGTCGGCTTCCAGTCTAACCGGATGCAGCTGAGTACCAGTATTTTACATGAAGTGACTGTCTATCTCACCTCTACAACCCAGTTAGTACTGGGTAATACGATACCCCGTGACTGACTGGTTGTCAGCCGTGGCCGTGACTGGTTGTCAGACTTTCGGGCCACCTGTAACGACTGTCAAAGATCTACTAATTACATCCGGGACCAACAGCTTCACGTGCTTATACGGAAGAAACTCGGTATGTAATAAGTGGTCCATCGACGGGCCAACCTAGATAAGCACGATTTAACCTAAACATTGATCCGAGCAGCTGTTATTATTTAGCCACGAGCTCCTCTTGCGCTAGGTATATAAAATATGAATATAAGATATGAGAAGACCATTATAATGATAATATAGGTACCTACTATAGCTAGTACTTTGAGAATAATAATGTTAATAAGTTAATCTTGTATTAAAAAGTTCAACGACGTCAATATCCTCGGTTATTCAGGAGCCTTTTTTTACGCTGTACTTTTAGTGCCAAGTGTGTTATTCGACGTACCTAGTTGAAAGCGATCTATTTCGGCAGGGTAAAAAGTACCCCGATGAAAGTCCCTCGTCCGTGCAGGTCTTAAAGTGGAAGGCATAGAATGCATATCATCACGGCCTGTAATACACGAACGGTTCTGCATACAAGGTAGATGTAGGTACTGTAGCGTGCTTGAAGATTAACAGGCTCAATAGTTCTATTTAAAGAAAAGCCTTGCAGACAGTTTTGTCTGTTTATTTTTGAAGAACGGCCTTCACTTTATCGTTCCTCATACTGAACCACTTACTGAGTGGACATGTCATAACAAACACAGCACTTTCTCCATTTAGTCTATTTTAAATGTAAATAGTTTGAGTTGCTGAATGTGCCTGTCATTTAAATAGCCTGCACAACGAAGCTCCCACTTTTCGCCAGTTATGTTTAAGTACCACGTAATAAGAGCATGCCTATTGCCATCAACGGGCACAAATGCTCCGTGGTTACTATTGAGAAATTCCTGATACAAAAACCCAATAGCACTGCCCGACATGGGAATCGAACACTCGTGTTTAGCAGTCGCGCTTACGGCCACTAGATCAGCGAGGTATAATTTCTCCATAATAGTAGAACAACGCGGTCATAGACACGAAAAGAGAATATTTTTTTTAAAAGTCATCAATATCAGTCAAGCCATTTAAAGCCATTAGCCATTGAAGAGAAGAATTTTATAACGAACACACGCACATGGAATCTTATACATAAAGACATGTAGGTTATGTTTACAATAAAGAATAATTAAGAAGAGTAAACAATGTAAATGAACTGTAACAAACGTATCATCTGGCTGCATGCCAATTGCCATTTAAGTTCGAGTGGAACAATGATACCCAAATTAGGTATTAGCTGCTAATTTTAACTTTCATAAACTTATATTGATATTTCATCTAACAGAATAAACAGTTATCTCTTTGTTAGATCTTATAAAAATGCTTCGGAAAATATTATCATGTGTTGACCATTTTATTTTTGTCACACATATTTTTTCAGGGATGTTTGCCGAGTCGCAGGTAGACTTTATCTACACGACTATGCAAAAACGGTACACATCCCTGGTCGGCAAGGTTCGGGCCAAATCCAGCGGCATCCTGATATTCGCGCAGACGTTTGATAGTCACTACCTCAACCATAGCTGTATCTCCGTATAGTTCATTTGCTGGGCAATCGTAATATTTATTGTGAGGTACTTGTAGTTTAAAATGAGTTATTTTAATCGTTATTTTATGTTGAATTTGTTGATTGAAATAAATTATTATATTCTATTTTATAATTCTGCTGTTAGGAAAAGGTCTTGAATAATATTAAAGATAGATTAATATTCTGTTTTCCAGATAGTCATAAGACTAAAATGACGATTTTCACTAACACTGCAACACATTATGCAATTTTTTATTCAGGTATTCGTTTAGAAGTCGCCTATGAGAGGAAATTCGCGTAAATGTACAGAATGTTGATGTATTTATCCTTGACATATAAGTTACACGTTTCTAGGTCACCCAGACCTCATTATTACTTACCGTACACTGACATGTTAAAGGGTTATCTTAACTTTATATTGGCCTGTAATTGCTTGCAAATATATTAATGTAGAACATATTTAATTAGCAAACAAATAGATTAACAAAAAATCTATAAGCAAATTATTTTGCTTCAATTTTTTGCATGAGGTCTTGAATTCGATTCCCAGGTTGTGAAAATTGTATTAGGATTTTACACTCAGGAATGTGCCCAGTCGATAGCAATGGGCATGCCCCTATAACATGGGGCTTAAATGTAATTGGTGAAATGAGGGTGTACTATTAGATCACACACCTCTGCCCAATCCTTCGGGGATTACAGGTGTGACATTAAGATTTTTTTAAAATAATCGTTAGCCTATTACAAGTCTGGAGTTGAAACTGTGCCTCCCCGAATGTATGCGATTTACCTTGTAGACTATATTATACATGAATTGCAAATAAGCCAACTGAACACACAATTCAATAAAAATTCAAGGTTCTTGTAATACTCACAGCTGCATCAGGTTGAACTTCATTGACAAGTTGCACAGGTTTCCGTTCTACGGTGGGTTCTGAAACTTCAACCTGGGCTTCCACTGTCGTTTCCGGGTTTCCATCAGAACTTTGCTTTTGCTCTGCAGCCTCTTCACAGTTACTGTTTAAGACTGTGACCTCATTGTCCGAATCCTTTATGGATGCTATACATTTCAACTGCTTCTTTGCTTGACTGTTGCTGATCTCTGCAACTCTTAGATTTGCTTCTATTTGGTAGGTGGTGTCATCCTGCAAAATTAAATTTCTTAAGTACCTATCCTATAAGTGTTATGCTATATTTTTTTGTTCATATGATTGTCTAAGAAGCGGATTTTTTTTATTGAGTTTTGAAGCAGCTTTAACTATGTACATGGTATAATAAAATAAAAATTTAAAAAGAAGAACTTTTTTAATACTAAATAGGCCACAACACTACAGAAAATCACTTATAACATTTCCTTCAGGTAGGTTCAGTCTGCATTATCCCACTGCAGGGCAAAGGCCTCGCTTTCTCTTTATTTAGGTACAAGAAAAAATAACACTTTCTAAATTAGATGTCTATGAGTAACCCTTTCATTCCAATTCAAATAAGTTTATGGTATGTAAACGAAAATATGGTTCATATTTGGGTACACGTAAGTTAAGATAACTTAAGATACAAAGGTCTCGGATAAAGATAACCCACATCACATCTAAATAAAAAGATTTAAAAACTATTTTACGATTAAACAAAACAACGTTTTTACTCACCACTTGCTGCGTACTTTGCAAAGATCCCTCTTCACTCTGGTAAACTTGATTAGGTAAACTATTATAATAGTTTATGAAGCCATTCAACAACTTTTCTTTCTGACCATTATTAATTTCGCACAAACTTATAGAAAATAACAACTGGACAACTAAAAAATACTTGATTTTATTCATGATGCAATATTTAATGCTCCCTCATAGTCGTGCACAAAGTGTGAACAATAAATGAGAACTGAAGGCGACGCGAATTAGTAGTATTTATTTGTTTACTCCAGTGACACATGAATCAGTGAAGACGGCCAAACTTTTATTTGTTGACATTATTCACGATTACGAAATTCGCGTCAAATTGACCATAGTGATGGGCATTTCAAAGTTAAAACTATTTGTTATTAACTCACGTAGAATTGCACTACATCTGCCTATTTCGATATTTCGATTTCATGACAAATACAAAGCAATGTTATCTGT
The DNA here is from genome assembly GCA_964057025.1 of Standfussiana lucernea. Classification (NCBI taxonomy): domain Eukaryota; kingdom Metazoa; phylum Arthropoda; class Insecta; order Lepidoptera; family Noctuidae; genus Standfussiana; species Standfussiana lucernea. The sequence goes on along the minus strand of OZ059806.1, from coordinate 11,546,140 downwards.
TTTCCATAATTATGTGTGATGAAAGTGCGAGGGAAGCTCGCGATATTCAAATCTTATTTTTTTTTGCCATTTTCCAGTTCAGTAGCTCTCTGATTTCAAGAATATTACAAAATAATTTACGTTATTTTTTAATAGTCTTAAAATCAGTGACCTCTCTCTAACTCTCAAACTCTTCAGGAGGCAAACTACTTTATAAACTCAACTGCTTTTTATAGAAAACAAAGTCGAGTACAAATTGTTTACATCTGGGGCGTTACCATGATCTGTTAGTGCAGGAATGTTTTGGTACTATTCCGAGAGTGAGTAACAGATGGTACTAAACAGCTATCTAGCGCTGTCACTATATTAAAAACAACATTCCATGCTTCCAGAAATGCATTTAACATGTTGGCCTCCTAGAACCCAAAAATCGAAGACAGATGACAAAACGACCCATACTACGCCCGCGCCCGCGTGGTGGACTAAGGACAGCTCCATTCCACAGAGTCCCACTTCCACTAAGTAGTGTTATTTTAACTCAGTTTACAAAAGTAAAGAACATCTCTATTCATTGGTTATTTCTAGGCACCCAAGGCATTCCGTTCCATTTTCTTCACATTCCAAAGCAGCCTCCTAACTCGAAACAATTTTTCAAGTATTCAAGTCTGCTGATAAACAACGCAAAAATGTTTAGTTTTATGGATGTACATTTTTCATTTCAATACCAAACTGCGTTTGATTTGAAAAATAATTATGAAACATCTGTACCGTTTGCTTCCTAGAACTATAAATAAAGTAAAGCACCTACAAAAGGAATAGCTATATTTTTGATTTTTTATTCAATTCGAAAATTTTGTTGTAAACATAATATGTATAGTGTCACGCCTGTAATCCACGAAGGGATAGGCAGAGGTATACCTCTTAATACCATAGAACACCAACATTTCGCTACCTTGGTACCATATAAATGGGGGTATTGGTATCAACCGGGTACATCTCAAATATCCGCGGCGGCTATTGATAAATCTCTTTCTTATAATTATAGACAAATCTTATAACACTTTACCGACCAAGGACCAAGGACAAGACCTCATGTTCAGCGCTTTTGGCCACAAGACTAACAAGGCAGTAGATTTAATAATTGACAACAAGTTTATTGTGATTTAAGATTGAAGAGTTTAATAAGACATGTTGCTTGTCAATACGACTCTTTGGCACAACATAGCACATATTGTGTTCCTGACAGGGTGGAGACCCATGGCTTAGCACCGCTGCAACGCACCGTGTGCTATGTTACGGTTATGTTATTTTTAATATCTATGTAACTGGCTCTTTGGTCTAATGGTCGCAAGCGGTTGATGGCAATAAGTACGCCCTCTTTTAAATGGGGTTTAAACATAACTGGTGACATGTGGATATACTATTAGGTGTCCACCTCAGCTTAACCCTTCGGGGATTACAGGCACGGGATGTTATGTTGTGGGTTATCTAAAACTGAATTGAATCTTTTATTATTTTATTTAGAATGTTATTCTAAGATGTAGGAAGACGCAACCAGACTGAGACTAAGGTGCCGCAGTCAAACCAAGATATAAGTTTGGCAACACCGTATAAGTGTCGCCATGGACAACCTTTCTCTTCCTGTCAATGTCATTTCCCCGTCCGTCCGTCACCTGTGCATGACGTTTACCTGCTTTGTTGTTTTACCGTTACTTTTCGTAGTTTTCGACTATATTGTAAATGAAAATGATAAATTCCATTTAACTAGATCATTGTAATCCAATAATCGTTCCTGCAGCTATGTCTGAAAAGAAGAAAACCGGTATTTCCACAATACCGAGTAACAAAATGTACTTTCTAATTTCACGGACTAACTTTTTGTTACAAACACTTTTACAGCACAAATATAAATATTTAAAATACGTATTCTTTGTAGATGGTGGGTCACATTCGGCATACTGTGTGGTGCTACATTTGTAACAAGATTTTACAAAGTTTTGGAACCTGATCATGTTTGGTAAATAATCTTTTAAAAACGATTAAGCTTTGCTGACTACATAACGCTAAATCTGAGCATAAACAAGAAAAAAAAAATAGAAATCTCTTAAGTATTTCGTCTTTCCAGATTACGATCCTTGTGACTTATAGAATTTTAAATATTTTGCATTATCCATTAAAATTATGGTTTTCTTAATTTTACCCAAACTAAGTTGTGAAGTGTAGACAGGCAGTGGTTAGAGGTCAGTTAAACTGGAAGCTGACCCTATCATAATTGGGAACAGGCTAGACAGGCAGATGTAATTATCACATCAAACAAATATTAAAAATTTAATAAATAAGTAAAATATTTAGAAAATTTATCAACTTTTTTCAGTTGGGATGAAACTCATTTCGGTAAAATGGCTAGTTGGTACATAAACCGAACATTCTTCTTTGATGTCCATCCCCCACTGGGCAAGGTAAATATATTTTTATTGCATAGAGCTATAAAGAGGCTGAAGCAAATCCCATTAATAAATTATACAGGGTGGAGGGGACACTGATGTGAAAACGGTTTCCACATATTCGGTGCATCATTCTGAATCTACCCACATAGAAATTTTTCATTGGTGATGTACTGAATATGTCGTAAACATTTTCATGTCAATGTCCCTTCCACCATGTATGGGATATAACAACGTTGGAAGTATCAAATGACATAAGGCATTTAAAACCATTTTGACCCGCAGAACATTTTAATTTACACTGTCAATATGTAAGCTTCAAGGAAGTTGTAAGTCACATCCTATTTTCGTTGAGGGGATGCCTCAATGTGAGTCCAGCTGAATTTATAAAACTACCAGTGATCTGCCCTGGCTTTGCATGCATGCAATTTACTAACAATAAAGCCACCTCATTCTCCTGCCCATATCCCAATTCATTTGGGGTTGGCGCAGCATGTCATCTCATCAGACACCTCGTTTCTTGCCATATAATCCTTCACACAGTCCATCCATCGTTTCTTTGGTCTTTCTCTACTCTTATACCCCTCCATATTTATACTCAAAACTTTCCTCACATTTTCCTCATTCCTCCGCATCACATGCCCAACTACAAACAATAACAAAGCCACGTATTGGGTCTTAAACTATTGTCTAGTATCCTATCTTACTAACCACCTATTTCTCTGATCTACAAAATAAATAAAATTTAAGTGTCTGTTTGTAATTTCAAAATAACAGCTTTTTACTGAATACATATGAAAGTAAATACATTTAAAAATTTCTGTATGTCTGGCTGTCTGTCTGTTTGTTCCGGCTAATCTCCGAAAAACACGACGATTTTGACGGGATTACGACTTTATCTGGCAGATAGCTGATGTTTGAAGGAGTAACTTATGCTACTTTTATTGTAGAAAAAAATTAGGATTCCGTGTAAAAAAATTAAAAGCCTTGAAATTGTTAACAAAATCCGATTCAAATAGGAAATATTGTTATAGCAATTTCACGCCGACGAAGGTCGCCGACAACAGCCAGTTGTAATTATATTTATTTGCACACATCCTGTATCTTTTTGAATCTCATAACAAAGTTTCTTATGTCAAGCTTCTTTAAACAGTTAAGTACTCAAATTTGTAATAAAAAACTGTAAACAACATTTATTTTTATCACAAAGATATTTAGTGCATACCATATTGTGCACAATATCAAATTATGCCCTGTAGATTTATGTGTGGGAAATCATGTTATTCATTCCGAGAGGAAAAGTATGTTTTAGGTACCTAAAACAGCAAACAAACAGAAAAACTTGCATTCTTATTTGTAAATATTACTAGCATTGTATCACAATCTTGCTTTGCATGGGTGCAATGTACTGTTGTGCCAATTCACAAAACATTGCAATTTCTGAATTTTGCAGGATGCAAGGGACACCGACACTAAAACACACAAAATCACATTGAATCTATTGTATAGTATAGTGAAACTAGATAGTTATACAGACGGACACCAGGAGCGACTTTTGTTTTATACCATTTTGAAATATTCCTTTTCATGGTATCAGATGCTGATAGCGTTGTCTGGAAAACTGACTGGATACGATGGAACATTCCCGTTTGAGAAGCCTGGAGACAAGTATGAAGGTGCTCGGTATGAGGGAATGCGACTTGTGAGTATCCTTAAGTTAGTTCGTTTTAAGTAGTATTTATACTGCTTCGTTGTCCAGTGGTCGGAATCGCGACTGCTAAGTATGATGCCCTGGGTTCGATTCCCGGGTCGGGCAAATTGTTATTGGGTTTTCCCATTACAGATTTCTCAGTATCAGCCACGGAGTCTGGATTTGTGCCTGTTCGATGGCAATAGGCTCGTCCCGTATTACATGGGACGTAAATATAACTGGCGAAATGTGGGTGTATTATTAGGTAAACTTCTGCCTAACCCTTCGGGGAAGTTACAGGCGTGATGTTATGGCAAGCGAACTAAAGTGTAGACGAGCAGAGCGGAGAGGACACGTGAGGAATCCTCATCGTGTCCCTCGACTCGTCTGTGATTGATAGCATCCTGCACGTACCCGCCAAACCACCGCACCAATTCATTCGTCCTCTTCGGTGGACACCTGTGCTGATACGCCCCCTTGCTATATGCGCAAGGTCTGCTAAGAAGGTCTTAATGCTCCGTTGGTCTCGCGGTTGCAAGCGCGACTGCTAAGCATGGCGTTCTGGGTTCGATTCGCGGATCGGACCAAGTGTTGTTGGGATTTTCTATTAGGAATTTCTCACTAGCGACCCGGAGTTAGGAAGATGTATGACACCCCCGTGCCTCGGAAAGCACGTGGTGCATTTGGTCCTGCACCTGATTTCTCTCCGGTCGTGCTGTATTGCCGTCACATCGCATTATGAGAGTGAGGAAAGAGAGAGTGCACCTGTGCGTGCGCACACCTTTGTGCACTATAATATCTCCCGCGCCGATTGGTAATCGCCACTGAGATTTGCAGCAGAATACGGTCTGGACTATTATATAATATGCGCAAGGTGCAGAGCAAGGTGTTGTAATGTACCTTGAGGGGAATGTTGCAGAGCGAGAGGTCTATGGCCAGCGGATGACTAATTACAATAATTAATTAAATGACATTGAAACTAAATAAATAATAAATATGCATCCCTAAAACTAACATGTATGTTTTGTTTCAGTTCTGTACTACTCTTGGTGCATTAATCATTCCGTTGACGTTTTTAACAATATGGGAGATGACGAAGTCACTTGAGTCTACGATCATTGGAACTATGCTATTATTGTGTGGTAAGTTCAAAAGATTATTATTAAAACGCTGCATGGAAAATTTGAATTGGGTTTTCTGAATTTGTCATGCTGTTTAAATACTGGGCTATGCAAAACAGTGTGTTGTCCTAGTCTAGAATGCATTTACATATATTAGAACTCAGGTTGATGTGTTACCAATAAGTACACTATTTTATTTACTTACTTTATTCATTGATTCATCTTATTTTGTGTTCAAAATATTTTATGTATTTTTAATTATTAAAAAAAAAAAAATTTGGTCCGCCGGTGTCGGGAGCAGGGTCCAAGCTACCGGTGGTTAGGGCTCCAGAGACAGGAACCTCCTCACAATGCGGGTGTATCGAGGAGTACTTTCTTCTGAATCAGGCCCTTGATCCAACCGCCTAAGGAGAGCCTCTAAAGATGTTCGTCGAGGCTCTTGGCCATAAGGCCATTGGCCATTAAAACAATCGGCACAATTATAGCCGAGTTCATATTCCACATGTCGACAACCTTGTGTGCCAAGTCAAGATTATATACTTCCTTTATTTATTTTTCTAACTTACTGATTACATTTTAAAATATTCCTATATAAAATTCAAAATAAATAAACATTTAAAAATAAATAGTAGCCCACCGGTATCGGGAACAGGGTTCAAGCTACCGGCGGTCAGGGCTCCAGAGAGAGGAACCTCCTAACAATACGAGCCGTGTCCAGGAGTACCGCTTTCTGAATCAAGCCCTTACTTAATTATTATGAGACCTTGTTTGGCAACATACCATATTAATTCAAAAGTCTATCAAATATTTGTCTCGATTCACCCCTGCGGTTTTTTTTAACCTAAGAAATGCAAAAGAAGTTGTTTTATTTTTAAGATCTTACGTAAAAGTACTCCATAAAAAATACGATTAACGTTGCGGTTTACCCAAGTGTCTGAAAAACCACATTATACGAGTAAGTAATCGAGTGACGTCATAGTTAGTAAGAAAAATGATAATAATTCATTTGTTTCAGATGTGGGATTTCTAACCCTGAATAGATACATATTACTGGATCCAATCTTATTGTTTTTCATGAGCTGTTCCATATATGGAGCGTTTAAGGTATGTACTTTACGTCATTACATAAATCTCTAGTTCTAAGATTCTTTTGTTGGTTTTCGTTGTATTTAAATACCGTAAGATGGATTTTCCCGTGTCTTAATATTAAAATTAGTTTTTAGGGAAATTGTTGGATATTTAAAACCCATAGAGATGCAAAAACATGTTGCATGCTAAGTGTGTTAATTAAATAGATAGGTGTCAATAGACCGCCTCTTTGGTCTAGTGAGCAAGAGCAACTCCTGACCAAGAGATCCTGGGTCCGATTCCTGGGTTGAGCAAGGTGTTATTGGGTTTTTCCATCAGGAATTTCTCAGTAGCAACCACGGAGTCTGGATCTGTGTCACCAAAACCAAAAGTGTGTGCAAAATTTCTGGTCAATCGGATACGTGGTCGAAAAATGGTTAGCAAATTTTGAAGCGGACAATTTACATACATACGAACTGTGCAAGTTAAATAAAAGCTGGTAAAAAAAAATACAGAATCAATTTCGGTTGCAGGCCAAGACACTAGCCTCTGCTCTGCGTGAGGGGAGGGATGTATGATCTGACCTGTCATAAAATCCTCAAACCATATTAATAACCTGTAGCGGCACTACAAAAAGTACTACAGCAACATAGTACAAAAACTACTAAAGCGCCATCTATGACACAAATGAAGAACTAACATCAAATTCACGCAATTAAAGTTATCCGCGACTTTAGACTATATAGAAAAAACCGACAACAACTGTCGGGCAGTAGCTCATCAGAAACAAGACCCTGGAGTCTGGGCGGAGGTTCCTCCCTTTTCTATAGGGAATGAAGACCCTGTTCTTCTTACCCCTAAAAACCCTCTCATCTTCCCCAGGTCCGGTCACTAACAGACGCCAATCACCCGCCGTTCTCGTTCCGAATGGTGTCCTGGCAACTGTTCCTGGGTGCTTCCCTCGCTTGCACCATGTCAGTCAAGTTTGTCGGCTTGTTCGTCGTCATGTTTGTGGGCTTGCGCACTATTGCCGATCTGTGGAACGTGCTCGGGGATTTGAGTAAGCCTGTTGTGAGTATAGAAAGAAGGTTTTTATTGCAAATATTGTAGAATAGAATATACTTTATTGTACACTAAAATTGAAACAGAACGGTTTTACAAAAACTGTTAATTTTATGGTTACAATGGCGGTCTTGTCGCTGATAGCGATCTCTCCCAGACAACCTTTGGATGGACTGTACGAACATGAAATAGAAAAAAGGGGGGTAGTCAGTGGTGTACTGCTAATACTATACAAAATTGAAAATAATACAACACAAAATCACACAAACACATAACATGGTGTAGCGCTTAGGTAGTGTAAAATGATACTCCAGATGTGGTTACGAAAAGAGGTATAATCAAGACTAGGATAGCTTTCTTATAATGTAGTACATGGGCACAAGTAGTGGCTTGCTTATGATGTGTTTACAAAATGTAGTTCCTAAATAATACGTGTGGTGGCGCGCGGGTCGCAGTTGTAGGTCGCTGTCCTAGCGCGCTCTAAGCTGCGCCGAGTATAAATATCCCCTCTCTGTGCGCGGGGCTCCAGTACACGGTTGGCGGCGGCAGCGGACGGATGTATGACTTGACTTGCAGCTACAGTACTCCCCCCTTAGTGAAAACGTACAGGCCTCTTCACTGATCGGCCTGATCTGGTGCGGTACTCGTTGGTGTTGGCCGGGAGTAGGCTGGTGTGATCTTCGCTGGTAGCTGCTGGTGACTGGGGTGTCTCACTACTCGTGTGGTCGTGTTCTTCAGTGTCGATAGTGTATGCCGGTTTGAGTCTATCGATCGATATTGTGCTGGATCTTCCCGGTAGTTGGATGGTGAAGAACTTCTCGTTGCGCTGGATGACCTTGTACGGACCTTTGTATGGCTGTTGTAGCGGTTTGCGGACGGTGTCGTCGCGTATCAACACGTGGCTACATGTTTGTAGATCATTGTGCACAAACATACATCGCTTGTTGGAATGCGATTTGTATGTTGGTGTTAACTTCGTGATGACGTCATGTAGTTGGTCGACGAAGTTGTGATCCATTGACTTCGCTGCTGGTGATGGTGCTATGAAATCACCAGGCAGTCGCAATGCTTGGCCGTAGGTGAGCTGCGCGGCGCTGGTGTCGGTGTCCGTACGCACGGCGGCTCGTAATCCCATTAGCACTGTCGGTAGCTCGGCGATCCATTTGTTGCTATTTTGTAGGCGAGTCATAAGTGCAGTCTTCAGTGTTCGGTGCCAGCGTTCGACAATGCCGTTGCTCTGCGGGTGGTAGGCAGTGGTACGGGTTCGTTCGACTCCCAGTAGTTGTGCGAGGTCTCGAAATAGACAGCTTTCGAACTGTCGTCCTTGGTCAGTCGTTATTCTTGTAGGGCACCCGTAACGAGATATCCACGTTTCATATAGCTTTTTGGCGACGATATCGGCAGTGATTTCCCGTAAAGGTACTGCTTCGGGCCATCGTGTGCAGCGGTCGATCATAGTCAACAGGTAGCGATGTCCAGACGATGAAGTGGATAGCGGACCAACGATGTCGATGTGTACGTGTTGGAATCGTTCGCTTGGTGGGAAAGCTGCAACTTCACTGTGGTTGTGACGTAGAACTTTCGAGCGTTGACATGATATGCACGTTTTCGCCCAATTGCCAATGTCAGTGTTCATTGCGGGCCAGAAATAGCGTTGTTGCATGAGCTTGCGTGTAGTTCGTAACCCGGGATGACTTGGATTGTGCACGGCGTTGAATGCGATGCGACGAAAGTCAGTTGGTAGGTACGGTCGAACATGTGACGTAGACGTTTCGCAGAATATTGGCTTGTTTGTAGCGGGCATGACGATTTTCTTAAGTTGAATATTTGTTTGTTGCAATAAATTGGGTATATCGCTGTCCCTTTCTTGTGCTTGAGATACGTCATCGTAGTTAATTGGCGATGGTAAGTCGACGGTTTCGATGCGTGAGAGTGCGTCGGCGACAACATTGTTTACTCCACTCACATGACGAATGTCCGTAGTGAACTCGCTGATGAATAACAACTGCCGGGTGCGTCTTTGTGTGTCGTTATCTGACGGCGGCTTGCGAATAGCGTAGGTCAGCGGCTTGTGGTCGGTGTAAACAATGAGTTCTCTTCCTTCGAACATTTTCCTGAAGTGTTTGATCGCCATATAGATGGATAGTAATTCTCTGTCGAATGTACTGTATCGTTGTTGCGTGTCGGAGAACTTCTTTGAAAAATAGCCCAGTGGTATCCATTTCTTGTTTACAAGTTGTTGTAGTACGGCTCCTGCGCAGGTATTCGATGCGTCACACATTAGGGAGATGGCGTCGTTCGGCGATGGGGATGGATGAGCGAGCAAAGCTGCGTTTTGTATGCCGGCTTTGCACAACTCGAATGCTTGTATAGCTTCTGTGTTCCACTCGATTTTGGTTTTGTCGCGTTTCTTGGAATTATGTAGGTACGCGTTGAGTGGTGCTTGTATGTGTGCGGCATTTGGAATGCTGTCGCGATAAAAGTTTACCATTCCGATGAATCGACGTAAGTCATGAATTGTTTCTGGTTGGGGGTAGGCAGTGATTGCAGTGACCTTTTCTTGTGGTGGCTTAATTCCGTTACTTGACACTTCGTAGCCCAGGAACTTGACACTTTCTTTGCTGAAGACACATTTCGATGGATTTATTGTTATTCCATAGTCGTCTAATCTGCGTAACACTTTTTGTAGGTCTTCGATGTGGCATGTTTCATTATCTGAAGCGACGATGACGTCATCAATGAATGGGAATGCGTAGTCTAACCCGGTGAGTACTTCATTAATGAACCTCTGGAATGTCTGTCCGGCGTTTCTGAGTCCTGGACACATTCGAGGGAATTCGAATAGACCGAATGGAGTGGTGATGGCGGTCTTCTCGATGTCCGGTTCATATACAGGCAGCTGTTGATACGCACGATTCAGGTCAAGCGTAGTGAATATCTTCTTGCCGTGAAGTAGGTAGGTGAAGTCTTTGAGTCGTGGTACTGGATAGCGGTCAGGTTTAGTGACGTCATTGAGTCTGCGGTAGTCGCCACATACGCGAATGTCACCGTTTCTCTTTGGTACGACGTGTAACGGGCTGGACCATGGACTTTTGCTGGGACGACATATCCCCTGCTGCATCATCGTCTCGAACTCCTTCTTCACGGGCAGGTATCGATGTGGTGGTAATGGTCTGGTCTTGCTGTACACTGGTGGACCGGTAGTTTCAATGTGGTGTTCCACCCGGTGTTTTGGAGTGTCCTTCATACATGACGGTCGAAGGATGTCGGGGTACTTGCTGAGTAGCTGGTGATACGGCTGACCAACATCGATACTTCTCACTGTAGGCTCGGCTGAGTAGGTGATTGGTGCTCTGGCGGTGAGTTTGGTAACTTTGTCGACGAGACATCGGCCGGCTACGTCGACAAGAAGTTGATGATGAGTTAAAAAATCGGCACCAATGATGGGCTTGCTGACTGCGGCGATGATGAACTTCCACGTGTAAGGTCTACGTAGGTTGAGATCCAGTTGTAGTGTCTTCTCACCATACGTTGGAATCACCGTGTTGTTCGCGGCATACAAACAGAAATCGGTTGGTGTTGTGTTCCCGCCTTTTCTCTTCGGTATCACGGATACGTTGGCGCCAGTATCAATCAGGAAAGATAAACGTGAGTTTTTATCTGTTATGAATAGGCGGTAGGATGAGTTGCTTGCGCCGGTTCCCGCCTCGGCCAACGCAGGTGTTAGTTTTCCGAGCGGGCGCTGCTGTCTTCATAGCTACACGGCCGCGTGCACCTTCTCGCTTCTTTGCCGAACTTGCGATGGTAAAAACAGATCACTGATTGGTCGTTTCGCGCGCGATCGTGATTGGTCCGGCTCGACGAACGCGATCGTGAGGGTCGCCTGTTATACGATCTGCGTCTATAGCTGTGTTGTTGCGATTGTTTTGCCTTCAACTCAGCAATTTCTCGTGTGAGAGCGTCGATCTTCTCTTCCAGTGACGTAGATGCGTGCGAGGTGGTGGGAGTGGAGCTAACTGCTGCGATACTGCCGTATGGTTGCGACTGTTCGAGGATCTTGTCAGCCATCATCGCCAGCTCGTGGATGTCTGATTTCTTGATCTGGAGGTCTTCACAAAAATAACTATCACGTCGGGGTCACCACTGTAGCGCTTAGGTAGTGTAAAATGATACTCCAGATGTGGTTACGAAAAGAGGTATAATCAAGACTAGGATAGCTTTCTTATAATGTAGTACATGGGCACAAGTAGTGGCTTGCTTATGATGTGTTTACAAAATGTAGTTCCTAAATAATACGTGTGGTGGCGCGCGGGTCGCAGTTGTAGGTCGCTGTCCTAGCGCGCTCTAAGCTGCGCCGAGTATAAATATCCCCTCTCTGTGCGCGGGGCTCCAGTACACGGTTGGCGGCGGCAGCGGACGGATGTATGACTTGACTTGCAGCTACAATGGTATTGTACACAAATCCTGAGGCTAGGTGGCGCCTGTGCCATCAAGGCTTGCCCAGAAAGTGGTGGCGAAATACCTGCTGTTTGTGCGGACTATACATAGCAATTCGGATCCATGTGTTATTTTTTACACTTTCGACTATAGTATGTAACTCAGTAATGTTATTTTCGTCCCTGATAGTTATTGCAATGCATTCCTTGATGATTTTAGATAGCTAGTAATGCTTGATATTAATAATGTATCTCAATCTAATATTCAACTCAGCAGTATTTGATGGCTACTCTCTCAAAAACTCATATTGGCAAATTTGTCATTGGCTACTCAAAGATCGGGGTCGAATCATTATGTTCGTCGAATGTTATTAGTAAAAATACCTAAGGAAGGCATAAAGAATAGAATGTTCTAAAATAATAATAATAGATTCACATAATAATAGATGATTAAATTACCATTATTTCTCTTTTAGAGCCTAACGGTGAAACACTTAATAGGACGATCTGTGACTCTAATACTGTGGCCGACATTACTTTACGTATTCTTCTTCTGGATACATCTGACCGTCCTCAGCAAGAGGTGAGACTTTTTTTAACTATACGACTTCAAAAACAGAAGGCTCTATATTCTACCAGTATGCACATATTAATGTATGTTTGTTTGTTTGTCGGCAATTTTCTCAAAAACCGAATTGATGTTTGTTGAAACGTCAACATGGCACTAACCAAGACTTCGGGCAGCTACTGAAAAAAATCTTTTACGTGTAAAAACCTAGTAAATTTGCTTAACCTGGGGATTTACGGTCACGCTCAGCACTCGCTCTTCTGCCCATTAAAGCTAATCGAAGACCATCGGAATCAGTCAGGACAGGACAGTATCATCATCTATCTATCTATTTATATAAAGTAAGAAATTGACTGGCTGACTGATTCACTGACTGATCGATAAACGCACAGCTGAAACCGCTGGGACTAGAAGCATGAGATTTTGCACAAACGGTCCTTAAATGACGTAAATGTGCACTAAGAAGGAATTTCTGGAAATTCAGCCCCTAAGGGGTTAAAATAAGGGTTGAAAGTTCGTCCACGCGAAGTCACGGGCAATAGCTAATAACACATAAATATCTTTTCAGCGGTAACGGTGACGGTTTCTACTCTTCCGGTTTCCAAGCTCGACTGGAAGGCAACAGCTTGCACAACGCAAGTGCTCCTAAGAGTGTAGCTTACGGAGCGCTTATATCTCTGAAGAACCATCGGACTGGTGGAGGGTATCTGCATTCTCATCATCATTTGTATCCGTCGGGAGTTGGGGCTAAGCAGCAGCAGGTTGGTGCAATGATTGGTTCTCTTCTTTCTTCTTTATTTTGTGGTTAGTGCCTAACCTGGCGTCAGAGTTTTAATGCCGCCCATGGGCCTCTGACTTGATTTAATTATTGATATTTTTTTATGATATCATTTGTTTGATTCCGATGACATACTTTTTTAACATTGTAATTTTGGTTTTCTGTAAAAATAGAAAAGTTCTTTCTCATGTGTAAATTATATTTTTAAATATTTGAAAATAAAAACATTTAAAGAGAGGAATCCTCTTAACAATGCGCGTCGTGCCAAGAAGTACCACTTTCCAATATAATTATTATCATTATTTATTATTATTTCATTAATTAAGCTGTATAATGTTTTGTCAAAACGACAAATCTTGTTATTTGTTATAAGCTTTGCTATAAGTCTTGTAAGTTGAATTCTAGCGAAAGAAAAGTCATAATAACTTCACAGAGTATTGTATTGTCTACAGATGCATTTTCCTGCCCAAAAAAACTATTAATAGTTATTTCCACAACCTTTTTTTATATTTAAAACTCCTCTAGGTAACAACGTACACCCACAAAGACGAGAACAACCGCTGGCTCATAAAGCCCTACGACAAGGAACAAGTAGACGGCGTGGTGGTAGTCAAGAGTGGTGACCTAGTGCGCCTGACGCACGCGCCCACCGGCCGTAACCTGCACTCGCACCGCGAGAGGGCGCCACTCACCACCAAGTACTTGCAAGTCACCGGATATGGAGAGGTAACACTCATTGTATAGTATCAAAAACAGTAGTGACCTAGTGCGCATGACTCACGCCCCGACCGGCCGCAACCTGCACTCGCACCGCGAGAGGGCGCCACTCACCACCAAGTACTTGCAAGTCACCGGATATGGAGAGGTAACACTCATTGTATAGTATCAAAAACAGTAGTGACCTAGTGCGCATGACTCACGCCCCGACCGGCCGCAACCTGCACTCGCACCGCGAGAGGGCGCCACTCACCACCAAGTACTTGCAAGTCACCGGATATGGAGAGGTAACACTCATTGTATAGTATCAAAAACAGTAGTGACCTAGTGCGCATGACTCACGCCCCGACCGGCCGCAACCTGCACTCGCACCGCGAGAGGGCGCCACTCACCACCAAGTACTTGCAAGTCACCGGATATGGAGAGGTAACACTCATTGTATAGTATCAAAAACAGTAGTGACCTAGTGCGCATGACTCACGCCCCGACCGGCCGCAACCTGCACTCGCACCGCGAGAGGGCGCCACTCACCACCAAGTACTTGCAAGTCACCGGATATGGAGAGGTAACACTCATTGTATAGTATCAAAAACAGTAGTGACCTAGTGCGCATGACTCACGCCCCGACCGGCCGCAACCTGCACTCGTACCGCGAGAGGGCGCCACTCACCACCAAGTACTTGCAAGTCACCGGATATGGAGAGGTAACACTCTTTGTAAAGTTTCAGGAACAGTTGTGACCTAGTCCACCTGACGCACGCCCCGACCTGCCGCAACCTACAAAGATAGCGGCCGATCATGCGATTAGTCGTGATGGTGGTGCGCGAGGTCTCTTACTTAATTTCCCTCACAAAATCGAATCGCCCTGTCACAGTTCTGGGTGACCGGTTCTACTTCTTTCTTCTTTATCGTGTGGTTAGTGCCTAACATCGTCACAGAGTTTTTATGTCCCCCATGGGCCTCTGACTTGGCTTGCGTTTGTGTATATAACACAGAGTATGCAATACAAAAATGAACGGTCTAAAGCCGGGATGTGTGAAAAAGATCATTTTAAATTTACCTATGCAAAAATATTTTTTTCTGCTTCTAATGTGACAACCCCAAAGACCTGGAACCTGAAAGAATACACTTTATGATGTATTTTTATAAACATCATCATCATTAAAATTATTCCGTACGCAAAATACACGCTTTGGACGTGGAGTTGCGGACACCAGCCCGCTATACAATACAATATTAAAATTATTAACTTATTATTTATTACTGTTCGTAGGATGGAATTGGTGACGCAAACGATGTCTGGAAGGTCGTTATATCCGGAGGCAAAGATGGCGATGAACTACAGACAGTCAGAAGCAAGCTAATGTTGGTGCATTATTTGCAGGTTTGTATTATTTTTTGTTACCCGTTTCCATTATTTTTAACCCGTATCCAATTTGGGGTCGACGCAGCATGTTATCACTAACAATAAGTGACAGTGCAATCATATTTAGACATTCATTAAAGTTTCGGTTGGTTTCAGTACAAACACGCATAAGTGTTATTATTGATCCATTTTCTAGCAATAATATCGTTCAGAAACTTCATCCATCGTTTCTTTGTCTCGCTCATACATACTCTTTCATAGCCATTAAAAAGAAACCACAGAACGCCATCTGCTACGATCCCTACATGCTCCTCTCATCTCGTCCATGTCCATACATCTGGTCATACACGCACCATTTTAAATTAAAATCGTTCATCTTTGTTGAGGCATGTGTATTGACCACAACTGGCAAGCAGCTTCCGAAGTGGGGCTACGAGCAGCAGGAGGTGGCGTGCAACCCTAATCTGAGGGACAAGAACGCGCTGTGGAATGTAGAGGATAATGTGTTTGACGACTGTAAGTAATTAATTAAATTTTATTTGCGAACTTGCGGCCCGCTCTTACTACGCGGTATCGTTACTATATCACACATTTTTTACACATCATATATCAGACATTTTGAAGTAACTTATCTAAATGTTGATGAAATCAGCATTAAAATCCATTGGGTAAGTTATCATCATCATCAAATCAGCCCGGAAGCACCCACTGCTGGCTATAGGCCTCCCCTTTCTTCTGCCACACTTCTCGGTTCTGTGCGTCCCACATCCAGGTGTTTCCTATGATTTTGACGATATCATCGACGCAACGACCTTTAGGACTGGTTTCCTTTACCTAACCTTGGCCACCACTTACTCGGTCAAAGCCTTGCTCCTTCAGCTATTGTGTAAGTAGATCAGCGAACGAAACGAAGCGACTTCGTTTCATAGTACCTTTAAGATTATTTCTGGTCAAGTTTTGCGGTGTAATCCGAAGCATAGTAAGCTCATTAGCACACCAGACTAAACAAGACTTGGTCTTGGCTCCATAATGAATCAATGAATCACACAATCGCGTAATACACTCAAACTTCCTTGCTTTCGAAAAATTCGTTTGTCTGACTAGAAAACCTACATTTTCTCTATCTAAACTAAACGAACGATTTCGCATTTTAGTGCCCAACGCGAGTTTATGGGCTTCATTGAGCCTTTCCTGAATTACCATGCATTCCTGTTCCTAAATATCATTTCATTTCAAAATTAAGGAGGGCGAAAGTCTTCACTCGGCTCAACGCCGAAAGTTGATACTCCAAAAGCAAGCGCATCCCTTACGACATTTCACTGTCGATATTTGCAAAGAAATATGCATAGAAGTCTTACAAATTATTCCATCTTGTAGTGCCTAAAGTGAGCTTCGAGTCATACGCATCGGGCTTCATCGAGCGTTTCCTCGAGTCCCACGCGGTCATGTTCCAAGGGAACGCGGGGCTCAAGCCTAAGGAGGGCGAAGTCACCTCGCAGCCGTGGCAGTGGCCTATCAACTATAGGGTATGTAAAGTATTAGTGCTTGTGTTTGCACAATAGGGTAGTTTACACCACTAATCAATTGATATACTTTTCAGCTCTATATTCAGAATTCCCCTATAGATGTTGTATGGCAGTAGCAATCTGTGACATCACTAATTTGCAAACCCAATAAATCAACTATTTATTGTTTTCATAGAAACTAAAAATCAAATTTAAATAATATTGAAAATTAATCGATTTTTCAGGCCTAAAATAAAGTGTTTTTTTTTTCTCGAAGTTGTGTCTGGAAATGATCATCGACTTGTGTTATTCTAATAGGGAAGACCGTTAAAACTGTTATAAGCTAATTGTAGATGGCGTGACCATAGCTAGGTCTCAATCTGACCAATGAGGTCAAGCTATTTTGAAATATAAAATGACATTGCCAGATTTTCAACCAATGACGATGTTTGGGACCAGCTATGCTAGCGCCATTAGTGTCACAGTTACCACCCCCATTGCTCTCCTATGTGGTTTCTCGAAAGCTATTGCTGGAAAATCCTCCCCAGGTCAGGAAGCCAGCAGTCTCTGTGTGAATTAGGAGGCCGTAATCCGCTACGCGGGCCCAGTGCGTGGGATAATTCGAGTTGGGTGGCCATCCCGAACTAACCCGCGCATTTTGCCAATAAAGCAGAGACATGCGGATGTCTTCGATTTTTCTTCTTTTATTCATCTTCAAAATACAATTCAAAAATTTTTATCTACAGGGTCAATTCTTCTCAGGCAGCACTCATAGGATTTACCTGCTGGGAAATCCAGTTGTTTGGTGGGGGAACCTGATGTTCCTGGCAGTCTTCTTCCTTATATACGTCATCAACTCGATTAAAGAGAAGAGGGCTGAGGCTTTCGGTACTCCTCTACAAGGTCAGTTAAAAATCTTTGTGAATATTGCCTGTCCTTGTTGTTATCTTGTAAATGAAAGGAGAAGGCAATAGTATTACGGTTTTGAATAAAAGTGCGGTCAAGCTTGCGGCATGGAGGGCAGACTGGACTTTTTTTTACGTAATTGGCCTTACTGAAGAACATTACCAATAAGGTGAGTGTATGTGACCTCGGTAGTACTGATATATCTGTCAAAGTCCGGTGTCCGGGCCGTCACTCTGACCTCTCCTTTAAGGGGTCTGTTTCATGCTTACTATTAATACCTTTGTTATTTTATAATCTTTTTTTTTTAATTAAACTTTGCCCCACACTATGACTTTCTTCTGTATCGTGGGTGCGTTTACAAACATTTAAACTCACATACACAAACAACCAGACTCCGAACAACTATCTGTAGGCCATACAAATATCTGTTCCGTGCGGGGATCGAACCCGCGACACGCAGCGCAGCAGTCAATGGTTCAACCACAGCGCCAACCGTGCCGTCAAACCTAATAACACTACACTACATAATAACTTATTAGTCTTGAGACAAAATGATGGCTCATGATATTATTATTAATCTCCGAAGCTACACGGGGGATGCAAGCCACAGGAATACAAAATGAAGTCACGATACGGGAGCGTAGCTCATTAGTGTCGCCAGACATTCTTGTTGGATGGTGTGAAGATAAGATATGTTCTTGTATTGTGACAGGCACTTTTTTCTATTGCTGTTTAATTTGTAGTGGTTTTCAATCTACTTTGTTTCATGTATCATTCAAACTCAAAGCATTTGTTTCAATTAGCTCCATTACAAGCACTTTTGAATGTCAAAACACAAAAAAATAAACCAAGCTACAGTCCTAGTCACAGGGCATAATAACTTGTGAAACTCCTGTAGTTGCCCATTCGAAAGCGTAGCGTATCCTATGGAGAAGAATGGGCAAGAAACTTCATGGACACTCTTTTAAATCAATATGTTTTTACAAAATCATGGTTACATCATTCATGTCGAGATTATATGTGAGAACGATGTAGAAAGACGTGCGAGTAAGAGCGTCCAGAGTAAAAAGATAAAATCAACAATTCAAAAATACAATAATCCATGGCAGCTGCGAGATGACCATTTGCCTACCTACATATTTCTCATCTATATCGAGGTCGGCTTCCAGTGTAACATGAATGCAGCCGTATACACCAGTATTTTACATATCGCGACTGACTATCTAACCTCGACGAACCCAGTTACTGGGGACCACAATACCTTTGGTAAGACCGACTAGTAGGTTAATTTAAATATACTTTGTCTTGCAGGTGGTAAAACCCGAGAGCTCCTAAACGCGGCAGGCTGGACGTTCATTGGCTGGGCACTCCACTACGTACCCTTCTGGGCGATGGGCCGTGTACTGTACTTTCACCATTACTTCCCAGCGTTGGTGTTCAGCTCTATGCTAACAGGTAACTTGATCAACTTATACTTAGTACCAAAGTACCTTAGTGCGCAAATAAAAGTCTTGCGTTGCTGAGCTGTGTCTTGACGGAGGCGAGTCCGAACAATAAACAAACGAAATATCATTAAAAAAAAACATAGCTTGCCCCGCCCCTTGTTGCGCATACGCACCTGCGCAAACGCTTGACTGCTCCTGTTCATACAAGCAGATTTTTAATATGTCTTATAATCCCTCGAAATAGAAGAGTATGACTTCTCATTCCTATCCGAACAGTGGAGGTTCATGGTGAAGGATTCACAGTTTCACCAACGCTTTGGTCCGAATCCAACAAAAAAAAAAGAAACTAATATTAGAAAACATTTTACAATACATTTATAATATGGTTTTCCCCAGGTATCCTCACCGAATACCTGCTGACCAGCATCAAGAGTTTCCTGAGCCCCGAGCTAGGCAGGACAGTGTACCACTGCATCATAGGACTAGTGATATCCACCACCATCTACAGCTTCTATCTGTTCTCGCCGCTAGCTTACGGCATGAATGGCCCACTGGCCCATGAGCCAAACTCCACCATGTCAGGGTTGAAATGGCTTGAGAGTTGGGAGTTTTAGAAAGAATAGTAGGAAAGTTAAAATAAGGTGCATTATAGACTGGAGGGTACATGACGTGTGCAGCTGCATCACACAGTCAATTAATAGTTTTTTTTTTTTCATGACCATAGATACAAAATCCTTGAGTCGAAACAATAGAATACAATTAAAATTCCACAAAAGAAATGAAATATGTGTGTGGCCAGTGCTATTCTCATATGGGTGCTTTTTATGTGGATTTGTAGTTTTGGTCTATGATACGCCTTATAAGACCAATATATAGTTGACTGAGTAGAGGAATTACTTAAGCTAGTCTGGGTGTAATATGAAAGAAAGGGTCTTATTTTTACTTTAGCGATAAGCAGTTGTCTTTATAGTGAATTGTAATTATAAAGGAGCCAGCAGATCAAAGTATTTTTAACTAACTTATTTGTAACTGTAACTTATATCGAATAATTTAAATACTCAATGTCTAATGCTTTAAGAAACTCCGTCCATTTTAAGGATATAATATATTTTTGATAAGATTTCATATGAATACTATTTAATAAAAATATATCAATTTTACCGTTTCTTTCTATTTATCACATTACCACACAACCCTTTATTTGTGAATGCTGAATGCTGTTCAGATTCTATATTACTTCCTCACGAGAGAACTCCTCAACGGCCTGTTAAGCGTTTAAAGATATAATACGAAACTTTGTAAACGCATTCAATGTTGATAGATAAATGAACCTTATTTACCACTTTTCATTTTAATGAATGCTTTTAATTTAATCGGTTTGAAAAATTATATTAAACAGGTATTAGTCTGACTACCTCGTTGGTCTAGTCACTAGTGGTCGCAATCGCGAATGCTGAATATGAGGTCCTGGGTTCGAGTCCCGGGTCGGGCAAATTGATATTGGGTTTTCCCATCAGGAATTTCTTAGTGTCTGCACACGGAGTCTGGATTTGTGCCCGGTTGGCAGGCTCGCCCCCTATTACATGGGACTTAAACATAATTTGCGATATGTGGGTGTACTATTAGGTGCACCTCTGCCTAACCCTTCAGGGATTACAGGCGTGATGTTATGTTATGTGTAGTCTATTAAAGAAGCTAACTCTTAAAATACTTGAGGACCGCCTGGCGGGCAAATGAAACAGAATTATTAAGTAAGTAAATCTTGACAGTTCTCAATAAATCGTCCAGCAATAACAGAAATACCGGTGTACATACCTACATGAAAAAGAAATGCGACGAATACCTAAATAATCTATTCCTAATTTAGAAGTCGGTTCTTCTTTTCGTTGATGTTTTCGTGTCGATAAACTCAAATTGTGTTAGACCAGTATGGAGCCACCTGCACAGCTCTAACATTTGCTTCGATTAAATCCTGATAGGTGCAAGTGGTTGTGCAGGATGGGCAGGACAGTAGGTGGGAATATCCTGAAGAGGGGCTCCACATCGGCATTCTGTTTGGATGGATCGAAGATACCCCATTTGACCAGGTTAGAAGTCGGTAAAATTCATTTTCTGCAATCCCATGGGACAGTGGCTGGAAAATAATGATGAATTTAAGGTTGACTATGTACGAAAGCTATGAAACCAAAATATTTATTACTCAGAAAACAGATATCAAGCAAAGACAAGATCCACTAAAACACTCTTTCTCAAAAGACTAGATGTTATTTCAAATGTTTTCTTTTGTCAATAAAAGCTTTCAAATCCGGTCTATGATAGCATCTGAAACACTTGGTTTAAACTAGCAACACTAATTCCAGCCAAGTTCAAAATATTGGCGAAAAAACGTAAGGAAAACATTCTTAGTAGCAAACAAAGATATATTTCACCATATTGATTTTTTTCTGACAGGGTTTTATTGTTAAATGACGGCAAATAAAATCTCTGCGCCATTATTTTCTTCAAAACTTGACATAGGTTTTTTCTTTTTAAATTTTATAGCTGGCCACTCACTCCTAAAATATTTGACATAAAAAAATACAATTACAAATGGCGTTTACGTAGTGTAGACAGATGTGTTCACGGCCACGATGGGCGATGATTCTTTGATATTACGAGAAGATGGTTATATACGTATGAACTTTCCTGTTACTTCTCTAACTTATCATAGCAACTTAAATATAATATTGGTGAAGACTGACGTAGGTGGTGTACACGTTTTGGATGTGAATTCGGGTGTGATACTGCTGTCTTCATGTCTGTCAGCGGGTAAGTAAGACGCTAATAATCTGCGAACAAAAGATTTATACTGATTTGTGTTACCAATCATGTTGTATTTGGAAGGATTAGGGGTAATTTTAGTCAGGGATATTTGGCAGTGACTTTTTTTGGTGTCCTACATTGTTTCCCGATTTGACAGTTCTCAATAAACAATTCCATTTATGCCGGATTGAAGTGTTGTCTTGTGTTTGAAGATGACTGTGGTACGCTTGGTGTGGAGTATGCGGCGGGCGCGGACCGGGTGTTTGTGTGGGACAGCAGCGGGGTTGGTGCGCGCACCGACTACAATGGAGTGCTGCTTCTCCACACGGCACTCCAGCGCCCGCTTCCATCCTCGCAGCCCGACAAAATCATAAGGATCGAGCTCGTATTATCCGAGGTATGTTCTCATTTACACTTCTGATCAATCCTAGGTACCAATCACCAATCATCAACACTGTGCACTTATTGCAATCATGATAACAATAAGTTGATGTAAATGAGATGCTAATGTCAATATCCTTAGTCATGTATGTGAAATTGTTGTTAGCTTTGTGTATGTATATGGGTTTTCAGGTTTTAATATTTAATTTTTGTATCCAATTGTAAGATATTGAAATTGTCTTGTTATTTTATCTAAATCAAAAATGGACACTGATGACAAGCTTTACATTTGCTGAAATTGTGCAGCAAAATACCTTCATCATAATGTAGCAAGCAGTCCCATAAAATATGCCGATCATGTATTTCTGCACAATTCTCAACCTTCCCCTTGCATGCTCAAATCAAATAAATATGTGGTAAACTATCAACAAACCTTATCACAGTGGTTCGCTGCACAAGAAAACTAATTGCTTGAAATTATGCAAGAATGAACACAATACTATAATGATGGTGTTGTAGATTTCTGTTCTAGATAATAATGCTCTTATCTGTATTTGTATCTACTATTGTTGCCTTTTATTTTTCCTGTAATTCTCACTATTCAATATGTTACTTAAGAAATTAATTGATTCCGATAGAACAAAGACTCATTATTTCTCTATTAAATTATATTCATTAAACTTTATCAAGCGAAATAGTCTCAATAGAGGATTTTTGTATTTGTACCTAAGAGTGATTTTTTTCATATTTTATCTATAATATACAAACTTGCTCTTGCATTTCACTTAGACATTGGCAGAATACTCTACATTGGCTTTGCCTGCCATATTAATTAACAAGCAATATCATCATCATCTGTTTGGCTTCTTCCAACTATGTTGTGGTTGGCTTCCAGTCTAACCAAATGCTGCTGAATTTTACATGGAGCGACTGCCTATCTGACCTCCACAAGCCAGTTAACAAACAACAATAGATTGTATCCATTGATTTTGCATTTAGATAATGATGGATCTTATATCAATTTCTTAACTTGATTGTAGGCTGACTTGATTATTATTAAAATTGTTAATCACGTTTTAATTATGATAGTTACATTATCGTGGGAAACACTTTGATGAGGAACACAGAACCGGGAAGTGTGGCAGAAGAAAGGGGAGGCCTACACCTAGCAGTGGGTGATTCTGGGCTGATATAATGATGATAGTTATCAATCAATTAGTTTATTTGTGAAACACAAACATAGGTGTCTACATAAATAGGGGGTGCGCAATGTTTTGTCATAATTATGACATACAAATTTATAAGTGACACATTAGGTGTCATTAGATTATATGTACATGCTTAAATATTTTAAATTAAATACATGAACAGGAAAAAAGAACAAATCATCGTCATGTCTAATATCATCATCGTTGTTGTCTTGCTTGTGTTTTATAAATAGGTTTTTCATCATTAGGGCAACCTCAATAATTTAGAGTTACATTTAATAGCCAGTTTCCTAAAATTTGTGGATTTGCTGAATTTACATTCCTTGAAGGCTTTCCCTGTGAGCCTATTTAAAACCTTTTTAACCGACTTCAAAAAAAGGAGGAGGTTCTCAATTCGGTTGTTTTTTTTTTTTGTTTTTTTTTTTTTTTTTGTGTTTGTTACCTCATATCTCCGTCATTTATGAACCGATTTGAAAAATTCTTCTTTTATCTGAATGGATCTACTTCCCGATTGGTCCCATAGAAATTTCATCAAAATCGGTTCAGCAGTTTGGTTTTGAAATCAAAATAGCTGGAAAAATGTCATCCAAGTAAAAGAAATTGCGAAATTGATACTTGACAAGGATTTGTGTGTGATACTATAACTAAAAAGGGTAAAATAAAAACTTTTTTGCAAAAAAAAACCGACTTCCAAAAAAAAACACTAAAAAAAGTGGAAAATAACATTACTTTCGGAAGTCGGTGCCAAAAAAAGTCAATGAAACAAACCATAGCCACCGACTTCCGAAAGTAATGTTATTTTCCACTTTTTTTTAGTGTTTTTTTTTGGAAGTCGGTTTTTTTTTGCAAAAAAGTTTTTTAACTGACTAATCGCCATTTTCCCTTACTCTCGACAGTTACTCGAACATTGAAAATCCAATGGCGCATTTTTATTTAGGTCTCACTCTCGTCTAGTGCAAGTGAAAACAGACCAAGAGAACTTGTTTCAATTAGATAATTGCATCTTGGTAGGATCTTCCCTCTTGGCATTGTTCTTTGAGACAATGTGGACCCATTAACACAGTATATGTATTTATTTTTATACACACATAAACTTACGCCTTTTTCCTATGGGGTTAGGCAGATACCACTGAACCCCACCTGCTACAATCCTTACATACTCCTTTTGCCTCGTCCACATTGATACATCTGGTCATACACCTATGTCATACGTATGAGTACTACGCACCAAACCTTTCTGAAGAACCTCACAGATGAGATGACAAGTTGTAGCGAGTATGGAAGAAGATGACAGGTTGCACCAACCCAAAATAAATTGGGATAAGGGTAGGAGAATGTTGAGTAGTTTTACTAATACAGCTGCATGATCAGATAAAATGCAATGAAATGGTAAGAATGTTTCTTTATGGATCTTCACTAAATTTTAAATACGTAGTGAAATCTCAACACATTCAATGAAAGTTCTTATACTTATACTTTGATTGTATGCACTTGAGGTCATAAACAGAATTTATGAACATAACTTTCGACATTAATTACTATTAGTTTAGTTTTGCACATAGATAATATGGATCATTCAGCAGGTCTGATTAAATGTAAAATGATGTTTTGAGTTTGGAATTGTATGTGTCTGTCTAAGTTAATATTTATTTATTTTTGTTTAGTAGATGTTCATGCCATACTTTAGAGTGTAAACAGTTAGCTATATTGCTTATGCATATAGAAGGTTTTCTTTTGTTGTGTTGGTATGCATCATTTAGAAATAGCTACCATACAATGGGGAAAAGATAAGACTGTCGGTGAGGTTGGAATCTGAGCCAACTGCCCAAAGTGCTGGCTTCACATTGAACAGGTATTAATTGCAAATATTTGTGAGGAAAGTGACTTTCATTTTCGTTAGATTTTAGATTCATAGTTGACCACTAATTTCCTGACAATAATGTAAAAAAAAAAACATTTCCTTTATTAAAAAAAATGATGATACTGCATGTGTAGCATGACCACCGTAGAAATGGGTTTCGTCGACGGAAAAATAGACAAAATGACAGATTGTAGAAATATTTCTATTGTCAATAAACTACCCGCAGCAATAAAAAAAGAAGAGAAAATCAACATATTGAAAAAAAAAAAACTTAGACAAATTTTTGATAAATAGAAGCTACTACTCGGTAAACGAATATCTAAGTGATAGACTTATAAAGTCATAACTTAAGTAGCTACTTTATAACCCTAGAAAATACCTACATCATTATTATAATTATAGTAGTTTTTTAAGTAATGATAAATAATTAACAAATGCCTCCTCTCTCCTAACTCACTTATTTTGCTGTGCCTGACAGGGTCCATATGATCTATTATAAGTTTACCACCTAAGAATACCTACACGTGGAATGCAATAAAAGTATTGAGTATATGTCAATATGTCTATTCTTCCCTCGACAAAACCCGTTGCCACGGTGGTCATGCTATGCGTCCTGGACTGTGATTTTAATAATTTACGGAAAAACCACAACCAAAGCTACTTCAAATAGCTGCGAAGCTTAGCTAAGCAGCACCTGCGGATCAAATGTGTTAATAGGTCAATTTTGTAGGATATTAAAGCACCACTGGATAACAAGGTATTTTGACTATATGAGACGTCAATATTTAGGTATTGTTTTAATTTGGTTGTTTTCTTCTACTGGTTTAATCATGGCCCCTTTGTCTTCAAAACGTTCATCTCTAGACAATATCCTAACATATTTTTCCTACATTCTACGAATTAGTTGTAATGGTAAACATACACATAGACAATGGGAACATTGCATACTGCCTAATGCATATTGTGAATACCATTATTTGGACATGTTGAACCATATTGTTTTGCTAAATTAAATTATCATTATAACATAAATAGGATTTCAAAAGTCATAAAGGTATTGCTAAGCAAAGGGAAATTCAATCATTATCTTCTAGAAAATTCCATCTTTCGTTCTCTACTAGAGCAGCGGTGGCTCTGTGGTAACAGTCTAGACTTTGTTGTCATCGGTCGTGTCTTCCAGACAGGCAGATGGTATTTTATTTTGTTATCTCGGGTCTCAAAAGGGGCACGAAAAATATTGTGAAGAATCCAGCTTGTCCCCAAACGACATTATGGCGTACGGGAGTACAAAAGAGAGAGGTTTGCGTCCCAGTGCTGGGAAAATTATGCAGACTACAGCTGATCTTAGAGAATTATTATAAAATACTAACCTCTTAAAAAGGAAATGTAGCAATTTCCTTTGCATGGAGTGTTGTATGAAAAGATGTTATGTAAATGACATCTTTTCATACAACACTCACAGACCCAGTATTCATGTTTGGTTTATTTACTTTAAAAACATGAGCACAGCAATTACAAATTTTTGTCGAAAGTAAGTGTCAGTAGTATTGTTAGTATGAAGAAGATGGATGAAAAACGATTGCATGTAGCGGAGATGAGAATGTTGAGATTTTGTGTGGATTAACAAGAATGGATAAAGTGAGGAAGTTTGAAAGTGGCGCCTTTTACAGAAAAAAATAAAGGAAGCCGTCTGTCTTGGTATGCACATGTAATGAGGAAGGATGAAACGCATGTTACTAAAAGAGTGATGGATATAAATGTTGGTGGATGGAGAGGGAGAGGAAGGCCAAAGAAAAGATGGATGGATTGTGCGAAAAATGATATGAAAGAGAAAGGAGTAAATGATGCCGTAACGGTTGACAGGGGAGAATGGAAGAAGAAAACGTGTTGCGCCGACCCCAAGTAGAATGGGACAAGGGCAGGAAGATGTTGAGTCTTAATAGTATTTTTGTAAACGATTTTCCCATTACTCTTAGTAGCTGCTCAGAGTCTGAACTGACCGAATGACCCTTGTCGATAGCTAGTCTTACTACCTCTATTCCGTGGTTCTAAAAGCTATTTTATCTTGTATAACTGTAACATAGATTCTTATTTACCCATGGCGTTTTATCGAACTTGCGTCGCGCGGATCGTCGTATGTAACGTATGGTTAGCTTTAAAAAAAAACTGGACAAATACACCTCTGCCTACCAAAATTTTATTACGCAACATAATTATAAAAATGCATAAAAATTATGCATTGGGCCACTTTAGGAAGTGCTAAATGAAACTATAGTTTGCGTGACAGGATACGATTGATTACAGCACACACTCTGCTTGAGGGCGGGCTTATCGTCTCCTCGGCTTAGTGATAGTAAAATATTTTAGGTGACGTGTAGCCGGTACGATACTGGATTCAAAAATAATGACCTAACTACCACATAACCGAAAACTACTAAAAATAAACGTGCAAGACTAGGTATGAATGCTTAGTATTAATATGTATTGTTATCTAGGTACTCCCCCCTCTTAAACATTAAACGTATTATCTATATCGGCAATAGGCCAACGGTTCCGTACTAACAAAAGGTTGTAAAGTTTGATTTCTCACCCGTTTATCCGTTTTTATGTGACATACGAGGGTCATTCAATAAATACTTAGCCTACAAACAGTAAACGAAAATTTTGGAAAAGTGGCAATTTATTTTTCAACATAGTCTCCTTTTAGTTCGATACACTTAGCCCAGCGATGCTCCAACTTTTTTAACCCGTCCGAAAAATACTTTTTGTCAAACTCTGCAAAATAGGCCTCCGTGGCGGCGATGACCTCCTCATTTGATCCATATCTATTCCCGGCGAGAGATTTTTTCAGATTAGGAAACAGAAAGAAGTCACAAGGGGCCAAATCTGGAGAATACGGTGGATGGGGCAGCAATTCGTAGCGTAATTCGACCAATTTGGCCATGGCAACGGCAGACGTGTGAATCGGTGCGTTGTCGTGGTGAAACAGCACTTTTTTCTTCGCCAGATGGGGTCGTTTTTTTTTTAATTCGGCGTCGAATCGGCCCAATAAATCGGCATAGTAAAGCCCTGTAATTGTTTTACCCTTCTCGAGGTAATCGATGTAGATCACACCTTGTGAATCCCAGAAAACGGTGGCCATAACTTTTCCGGCCGATTTTACAGTTTTCGCCTTCTTTGGAGCACGTTCCCCGGTCTGGATCCATTGTTTTGATTGCTCCTTGGTCTCTGGTGTGTACCAGTGGATCCAGGTTTCATCGACGGTCACAAAACGACGCAAAAACTCCGCTGTATTCCGCTTAAACAGCGCCAAACACGTCTCCGATGTGGTCTCACGGTTGCACTTGTTTTCCGGTGTGAGTAAACGCGGCACCCATCGCGCCGACAGCTTTCTCATGCCGAGTTCCTCGTGAAGAATATGATGCACTGTTCCTTCTGAAATGCCTACAGTCTCAGCTAGCTCCCGAACCTTCAATCGGCGATCTGCCAATACGAGATCATGGATTTTTTTAATGTTTTCCTCCGTAGCAGCTGTTTTCGGTGCACCTGGACGTGGTTCATCAAAAACCGACGTACGGCCACGTGCAAACTCGTTGAACCAATTCTTGACGGTGGCCATCGATGGAGAAGAGTCACCGTACACAGCATCCAAGCGCTCTTTGATTTCGATGCGCGTTTTCTCTTCCAAAAATAGGAATCGAATCACCGAACAATATTGCTCTTTTTCCATTTTTGTAAAACCGATCGATACGTTCGCTTCCATAAGTTGTCAAATTAAAACAAATGAAGGGATTGGAATGAAAATTTGAAAAAAGAATTAAAAAAGAATGTGCTACACTGTGATAAAACTCTTTTGAAACTACAGCGCCCTCTGGCGATGAGGCTAGGTACTTATTGAATGCACCTCGTATCAATACAAGTGTCATATAAGTTTGCAATAATGGTGGATATGAAAAATTCAAAACAATTTTCTGACCAAGAATTAAATGAGACAGTAAACTGTATCAAAGAGTCTGTGATACCGCATAAAGGTAACAATGTTAATCAAAATTCTGTTAAAATCTATATTATTAATATAAATGCGAAAGTTTGGATTGATGGATGTTTGTTACTCAATCACGCCAGAACTGCTGAGCGGATCTGAATGAAATTTGGCACAGAGATAGATTATAGTTTGGAATACCACTTAGGCTACTTTTCATCCCGGTAGGACGATCCCATGGGTCAATTATCGAACTCCACGCGGGCGAAGCCGCTGGCATAAGCTAGTGAGTTATAAATAGGACGGGGAAATTTTTGTTCCACATTTAAAAGGGTCGTTATCGGAACATTGGCATTGAGTATACTATGCAATGCACATTGAGTGCATTATTTATGTTGTACATGGCTGAAATAATAAATCCCCCAAATATAAGGAAAACTCTTTAATCAAAAGACACAGAATTTGCAACTGGAACACATTCCAACATGGTTTGACTGAAGAGTTAAACCATGCAGCCTGGTTACTTATCCTTTTTGCCGACTTTACTTTCACTGTGCGTCCATAAAAGCTGTAGATGTATTGGCGCTAGTTTATCGCCGGCTACAAACACCATTTCAGAAGTCCGAGCTGTTGTTAAGCTATTCGGAATAACCAAATACCTACCGCATGCCCTACTTACCTAGGACTGAAACCTTTTGCCTAGATAGACGCGATCAATAAAATATTGCTACGTAATAAATCCTATTTTGCTGTTGTACCGAAGGTTTTGTTAGTATCAATCATAGTTCTATTTAAAATGTGCAATTCAGTTCAGGATGCACGCACGATGACGTCAATCTATGTATGTGCCTAATAAAAAAATTAACATGAGATTTTAATGGAACGCGTATTGGGTTATGCATAATTATGATATCTTAGAGATTTGCAACCATTAAACTTACTGTCTTTTGCTTCGGTCAATGATTGGAGTTCTTTGTCTTATAGTGTGAACAAGATTTTATTTTCAGCTGTTACATACCAATGGGTTATAAGGTGCTGTCACTTACGGGATAACTTTCGTGATTTTCAGCTATTGTGAGCTCTCGATATTCCGGCGCTGTTGCAAGCGCCATGATCGCGGGATGACTGAATCATTGAAATGTAATATGTCGTATTATCTGTGTAGGTACCTCACGGGATTTCCTATCGGAAAATATGACAAACTTGCATGGTTTCATGCCTTTTATCCCCGACTAAACAGCTTTAGGTGTCCTTAGTGCTCACCTTCGTTGCAGAGTTCGTGGCTAAATAATAACAGCCGCTCGGGTCGATCTTAAGGTTAAGCCGCGGTTGCCTGGGTTGGTCCGTGGAGGGGTGACCATCCATTACGTATCGAGTTTCCTTAGTGCCTCGGATAACACGCTGAGCCGTTGGCCCCGGCTGTCCTTTGTAGATTTTTGACAGCCGTTACAGGTTGTCAGTGGCCCGAAAGTCTGACAACCAGTCTTACCAAAGCGTTATCGCATTACCCAGTACTAACTGGGTTGTGGAGGTCAGATAAGCAGTCGCTCCATGTCAAATACTGGTATTTAGCTGCATCCGGTTAGACTGGAAGCCAACCCTTACATAGTTTTGAAAAGGTTAGGCAAATTATGAGTGCTCACTTTCGTTAAGAAGGATTGTGCAAATTTCAATGCTTTTATAGTTCTAGACCCAGCGATTTAGGCTGTACGTTGTCTGTCCGTGAGTAAAATTATGTTGGTGTACTAAAAATAAACATGATGTCTTATTCAACATCAACTAAAATTGTCTAATGATATCTAATAATATAACATCTATGTTTGGATTCCTGTGCCTGTAAAAGAGTTGCGTCATACCAGCTGTTGGGTTTTGTACGGAAGTGTAATGTATCCTCGATAAGCACATAGGGTAGGCGCGTCATATTGTGTGTGTTTCACACCGGGAAGCAACGAACTTATTCGCGAAAACGTTAATATTTTTATTTGTGGAAACGATGACAACATTAAATTGTCTTCAATAAGAATATGGATAAACTGGGTGCCGGAAGCCAATGAAGGGCCATTGCTTGGGGTCCTTGATCAGCAGTAAACGGGTGGCTTCGGTTCGGCCTATAACGTTCGGACTACTGGAACGCAGGCCACCTCTGTTTCAGACCGAGAGGACATCACGACCCATCACGCGGGGCGGGGCCGGTGCGGGTTGGTGGATGTCACGTCTTAAAATTTTCACGATGTTCCTCTTTACCATTTTGGGTGCAATGGTGATGAAGTAAATTAAACAACGTCTGCCGGTATTGCACTTCTGTAATCGATGCCGTTACCCCCTGGGCCGTCACTGCTCTGAAGTTAAATGTGCCACCAGAAATATTCATTACTAGCTGGCTCACGCAACTTCGTCTGCGTAACATTTTTGATTTGATTGATGCTCTGCTCATATTGCTCGCAGCGTGATGTTACATAGCCTATAGCCTTCCTCCATAAATGAACCATCCAACGCTTTTCAATTCAAACCTGTAGTTCCTGAGATTAGCGCGTTCAACCAAACAAAGAAACTCTTCAGCTTATGATATTACTCGTAGTATAGATAGTATAGATTATAAACCTTGTAAGCAATACTTGATTAATTGCAAATAATTTTTGTATCCTTAATAGCGTCAGGGACCGCTAAATGAACTTACTGCCCACGCACTATTTTGCTCTGACGCAACATAAAAGAAGGTCATCTTATATAGCTGAGGGGTTAAAATACAACCTTTATCATATCGAGGTCTATTCCTATTTAAGTATGAAAGGAGAAACTGACTGCATAATTTATCTCAAAATTTCCTCTTAATTTTGTTCTTCTAACCTAACAGACAGATGTCTTGCTAGGGAGTTTGTTCCGAGACTTCTTCTCAGCTAAAACACTAGGAAGTGGCGAAGGTTCGGCGTTTTGGGGGACTGTCCCTTGTAAACTTTGACATCCAAGTAGTGCTAATTATCAGCCTAATTTTAATAAATTACTTTTTGATTTTACAAATAAAAAAGTCCTCAGTAACTTAAACATTTTTTTTTACAGAATGTAATTTTCATAATAATATTGTTATTGTAAGCTTGAATCCCATCAAATCATCATCATTCTCCTGCCCTTAACCCAATTCATTGAAACCCATCAAAATCATCAAGTAACGAATTAAATTGTATTCTATTCAAAGTATTTAGTATTTAAACAACGAACTTAACAGAGTTGATAAGGTATTCTTTAGCTTAAGTCATTCACTTTTCTATCGCTAAGAGAATTATACGTCGTCCCTTCAGTAAATAGGGGATGAAAGTTTGTTTAAGAAAGTAAGAAATCGCGGGAAAAGTCTAGAATAATATGAGATGTTTTCCTTCATGACTCATTGTAGATCACTATGCTACGCAATGGAGCGAGCACACGGCACAATCGATTTACTATTCAAAGTATCACGGTGTAGCGGCGGAGTGTAGATAATAGTATATTGTAATGTGTTTAGTTTTGTTACAATTAATTTATTCTAATCCGATGTAGTAGGGTGGGCCGTTGGGGTCATAGTTTATGGGGAAGTGGGCTGTTACGTGACAGTATTTTTGCTAAACACGCAAATGTAAATTTAGACGTTACGCGTTTTTCTAAACCGAATCAACCAACTTTTGAACTTGTATAGTATAGTTTATAGATGACGGATCTGGTTCCCTCTGCCTATTACTATTTGTGTACGAATAAATACACAAATTTTATAAACCTTATTAGAAATTAGTTAACTGGTGTAATTTATGTATATTAATGTAATGTCTATGGCGATTCCTTTATTGACGTCCGTTCAAATACACAAATAAATAAAAACATATCATTGTTATTTTGTTGCAGGCGGTACTCCTGTACCAATGTCTTCAAAGTCTAGACACACACTCCATCGAGGGTCTGATAGACTTCATCAACGAGCTGAAGAACTCCATCGACGCAGAACCTGTCAGGAAAGGAGTCAAAGCACAAAAGGTAATGCGGCATTTTGTACTAGTATGTCTAATTTTAACAACTAGAATGCAAAAATAAATATGGAATGAAAGAAGTTATTTAGAAAAAAAACACAATGTCTCAAAAAACCCACGAAATCGGTGTCGATTCAATTTTAACTATGTTTACGTAATTTGAGTTATTAAAAATTGTTAATGATGATAGCATTAGGATCCAGTTTTTTCTATCACTTACAATGAGAGAAGAATGTATATATTTCATCATCAACGGTAGCATTTTCCGCTAGTCATGTTATTTAAAACAGTGTACCAACTAACTTTATTTCAAATCTTCCAGTGGAGCACAGTAACAATCTGCCTACCACAATCCACCCTCCGGCTGGTCACAACCGGCGTGGTCCAGGAGCTGAAGGGCCAGAACCGGCGGATACCAGCGCTGGCCATCGCGTCTGCGGTGGGCCAGCGCGCCAACGAGCTGGTGCCATGCTCCCGCGACGAGGAGACCAGGCCGCTCATGTACAGCGAAGCCGAGAGGAAGGAGACCTTCAAGCGGTGGCCACACATGGACTACAAGTGAGTACAGCCTCACTATTAGTATGATCCAGCATCTGAAAGGCCAGCAGTAGAAGATTCTAATGCTGGTCATCGCGCCCAGGTGAAGCGACGATTTTCTAAGGATGGCTGGTCACAGACTCACAGCTGAAGTAGTGTGACGATAGATTGAGTTTCATGGAGAGGCAGGTGTAGCAGTGGTACAGAATAGTATAGGATACTTTCTCACGGCTTGATAAAGGCCTCTTGCATAAATTTACCTATCTCTCGGTCTTTTATGAACGATTCCAAGTCGTCACGTCACCATTCCATAGATTAGCCTCGCTGACAACGACAGTCTAACTTAACAGTAAGAAAAATTGAAGCGCAATTATAAAGGCAGAGGTGTACAATACTCCCACATTTTGTCACATATCTTACAAATTCCATACAGAAGCAAGCCTTACTAACTTCAAATACTTATGGAAATAGTAGCAACCCCTTGTCTTCTGTAAGTTAGATTTTAAAACTGATAATAGCATGAAAAAAAAACGTTTTCCGGCCTCCATAAAAGAAAACAATATGAACTTTATTAAGATTTTATTTAGCTTCTTTTTACAGAAAAGTTTCAAATACTCTTTGTATTTTAATTTTTTTTGCCGTAATAATGTGTAAAACAAAAGAGGAAAGATCCGTGAATAAGCAATAAACATGTTCTGGATTGTCCGGATAATATATTATCAATATTGTATTGTATAACGGGCTGGTGTCCGCAACTCCGCGTCCAAAGCGCGTATTTTGCGTACGGATAAATAATACCATTTTCCTTTTGCACAGATGGGCACTCCCTGCTCGGATGGCTCAAGCAGGCTTCTACCACCAGCCCTCACCGAGCGGCGACGACCGCGCCATGTGCTTCACTTGCCTCGTGTGTCTGGTCTGCTGGGAGAAGTCGGACGAGCCCTGGGTGGAGCATGAGAGGCATTCGCCCAACTGCCCCTTCGTTAGGGGCGAATATACGCACAATGTCCCCATCTCGGTGAGTGAATTTATAATAAATACTATTATGGCCGTTTTTTATTCACTTTTGATTAATTTCATGTTTTACTTTGTGGGAAATGTACTTAATGAAAGGCAAAAATGATCAGAAAGTGATTCGGCGGATTTCGGCATTTGTGTAACAGAAAACGAGCCTCGTATTTATTACTTTATTTTGAGAAATGATTCAGAATTTTGCCATACTCAGCACACCTCGAGACGGCAAGCGAGCTTGCATCAATTTGTTCTGATTAGGTCTTTCACGTAATACCTGCTGCGGTCGACGTATGAGCGGCGCGTGTGTTGGTTTTGGTAAGCTTTTTAGTGATTCAATGTGAATCAAAGCTTTTGAAAAGTCGAAATAAATATAACTGTAAATTATAGGAGATATTACCGAGTCGCTTAGGAGGACCTATCATATAATACATAGAGGAAAACTGTCCTACCTTGCCTTTTTATCAGAATAAAGTTTAAGTAATGGTACGAAGCTATCACGCACTTTCGCTTTTTCGAGCGTTTATAATCCGTCTGTCTATAGCTTGCCTAGACAGACTGTCAGACATTTAAAAAACAAGCATGTTTTACAACAACATACATTAACACACACACACACACGTGCACAGTAACCAACTACTCAGGATTGTGGTTACGAGTGAGAAAATGTTAAAGTAAAGACACCTGAGATTAACCGCAATATTGTCCTTTTATTTGTGTACGCCTATTTACTTTGAATGGAAATAATAAAATTTATTTCGCGAGAAACGTTTCGATTATTAAATTAATGTGAACAACTAGATCAAAGAAACTGTAGATGGAGTGTGTGTACTCGTAAGAAAAATAATAATTATAGAGTTGTATGGAAGAAAAAGATTGGATACACCGGGGAATTGCGTTGCGCAGTTACTGGGTTGTGGTGGTCAGACACAATACTGGTGTTCAGTTGCATACGGTTAGACTGAAAACCGACCTGAACCCTAGTAGGGAAAAATCTAGACACATGATGACTTATAAGAAAACGATGACACACATTAAATAGACAGACCGTTACCGATTAGACCTTAGACTTCATAAACTCATCAATAGTCAAGCTACAGACTACAGAACAAAGTCCTTTTAAACTTTTTATGTCTCAAACTTTTTCCCTCTTTACAATTGATAATATTGTGTATACGTCGTCCGTTTGCCTGTATAATTATATTTTTTATCGTATATACGCATAGAGAACGGGTCTTGCGCGTCATATGACGTTGTTGCCAATGCCGGTCACTCAAGCGCAAGCCGCGCTGATTCATCGTTAACCAAATTGTCATGTTACATGAATCACTCACAATTTGTACAATATCCGAATGATGAAACTCAACTTGTGATTGCAAATATGTACCTATCATGGTTGTCAAATGATTTAGTGAGGATAGCTGATTGTGTTAAGTCATTGTTTGGATTCCCAATAAGTATTGTAATACGTCTAGATCCTTTAAAAAAGGTTGGTTGCTCTGGACAGAGGGAGGTGCAACTACTGGGCCCCCCCGCCCAGTAGTTGTCTATTAATAGATTACAGGTGTTTTATATTATGTCAATTGTAGATCTTTGACAGTTGTTACAGGTAGTCAGTGGCCCGAAAATCTGACAACCAGTTTTACCAAGGGGTATCGTATTACCCAGTACTAATTGGGTTGTGGAGGTCAGATAGGCAGTCGCTACATGTAAAATATTGGTATTCAGCCGCATCCGGTTAGACTGGAAGCCGACCCCAACATAGTTGGGAAAACGCTAGGCAGATGATGAGGTGTCTTATGTATGCTATAACTATCTCTTTAAATAAGTATGCGGAAAGTATATGGTTTATATACAGGGGCAGGTTTAGAAACGGGGAGAGTGAACATCTAAAATTGAGTTGTCGTCTGGTTGTACACTTTCTGTATTATAATGGTACGATACTTTAACTAAGATTGAGCCTAGGCAGCCCTGGACAAAAAGAGTGGGGGAAGCTTTTGTTCAACAGTGGGACGATACAGGCTAGTAATAGATAAGAGGTATCTAATGTAATAAGCTATCTCTAAAATTAAGTATGCAGAAAGCATAATGGCTTAAATGCTGTGGCGGGTTGAGAACTAGGAAAATAGATGAGCTGTTGATTTAGTAACTATAGCTGATTATGATTAATCATTATTCGGGTACCCAATTCGTATTAAAATGCTTCTAGAAAGAGATAGTTACGTACAGCACGTGCGCGCCACGAAACTAGAACCTGCGCAGTGATTGAAGTCTGACTTGAAGTGAGGTATACATAATATAAAAATGATAAAAATTGAGTTGTCGTAATGGCACCCTCCCATCTTACGACGAACTTACGACTCCATCAGCGAGCGGAATTCGCTTTGCTGAATTTTGGGTCCAATATATTTAATGAAAATTTGCCATCGACACGCTAAGGACTATGGTTAATGTATCTCTTTCGAATTTTTACTATTTTAACTTTGCGATGGAGAGGGCAACGAAAGGTCTTCTTTTTAATTTTATCTGGGCTTTTTCTATAAATCTGATTAAATGTTAACAATTTTGAAGTCTCGACTTGTATATTGATTCTTCCAACATTCGTTTTGTCCACGGGTGCGTTTATAAATATTAAAGCTTAGACAAATAAGATAAAGTCTATAAATTAAAAGGAACCGAGTTGAACTAAAATACAAACAGATGGAAACTTTGTATGTAAGAATGAATGAATACCTAATCTTGTTTTAAGGTTTGTGAAATTAAACAAAGTTGCTCTGGTTGACTGTAATAATTAACTTACAATTTTCCACTAGTTATATCTGCTATAATGTTTAATTAAACTAAAATAATTTAGGAAATAGTCCAAATTCCATTCATAACAACACAATACAGCACTTTAAACACAATCACTATCAACATTAATTTGTTTTAACACTACACGTAATGGTTACTTGCTGTTCCATTAATTGAGATGCTGTATATCTGAAACAATTTAAAGAATTTTGATAAGAACTATATTCTAGAACAGTGCTGTGCCAAGTCATACACCCCAATTTATAGATATAGATTAAGGTGCATGACTCGAACTCACGAGTTCAGATTTATATCATATCTGTTAGTTTTTTTTTGCATGACTATGCAGGTGACAATGCACCGGTCTAGAATACAGTCCTTAGATATTAGAAATACTGGACATTATAGGATCTTGAAAGATCAGAATTTTCAAAGGTGAAAGAGCCCGTTCCCACGTACACTAGTTCGCAACTTTTGCACACGCTACACCGCAAGGCATGCTCACAGTGGACGCTCTATGGTAACTGTCAGGTCAGTTCCTTCGAACGTAAGACATCGCTCATTATATCTTTGTCGGTTTGGAGGCGCGGCTCGCCACAGTGATTTGGCAATTTTATAATCTTATTGATAACACGTCACCCACATCTCAGTATAACCGTATCATAAATAATAATTATATTTTGTAATTTCGTTACGCGAAATCATGATGAGTATTTATAGGTACATTTTTAGAACTATTTATTTGTTATTATTTTGATAAGATTAGAGTTCAAATACCGTTGCTCCCTTGTCATGACGTGGCGGAATAAAAATTATACGTAACGATGACGAGTCGTTATGAACTCTGAAGACTGTGAACTTAGGCGCTAATGCTAAGATTACTTATGTGTCATAGTTTGAAAGCCTTCTTTACTCAACAGGTGACCAATGCGACAGCATGTGCGGTTCCCTGTACCAATGTAACGGTAGTGTCAAAGGGGAATACGGGGGACCTGATCGCGACGGGTACCCCTGAGGGCAAAGTCAACATCTGGAGGTTCGATTGCGGTCTGAAGCTCGTGAAGTTCATTCACCTGTCGCCGTATGACTCGATATTCAGCGGCATGCTAACGACCGATAGTAATAAAGTTTGGTCGGCTAGCTTGGAGAAGGATAGTTGTGAGTTATTTTTATCGTGTTTTTGTTTCTTTGTTTTTGTATGTGTACAAAGTTTTCATTCATGTTAAACTGTATTGGTTTAGTTTTCAATATAATAACCTCTTTTGTTTTGATTTTACAGTTACATATTTTATAGTAATTTTGATGATATACGCTTCTTTTAATGTTTTAAGAATAGTTTATTTTTGAATGTGTTTTACGAATATAAATGATTGTATTTTCCTAGTATTAATCAATCATTTTGCTATCACAGCTACGTACGGCGTCGAGCTAACGGCGATGGCTTTCGTCGGCATGACGTCACAGCAAGAGGCTTATCCACAAACACAGAACTCGGAGAGCACAGAGAAAGAGACCAACACGAACAAGACGAAGCCGTCCCTCATGTGCGCCGTCGTCATCACCCGCACCAACAACACACAGACTGACCAGCCAATCAAAGAAGACTCCAGCAAAGCACTCTTTGATGCAGGAGTTGACAAAGAAAGCGTTCAAGCAATGAACGACCAAAACGAAGCTAAAAACAACTTAACCACAAACAAAATGCTGTTTCTTCTAACTTATGACATACACAGCTCACTAGCCGGCTCGATCACAACAGTAGTACACACGTCTAACAGTAGCGGTAACTCCAAACCAGGTGGCAGCAAGAAAGTATGCACCGTAGCGAGGCCTGACGACGCGAACATATACGACGAAATATACTTCCAATACTCCGATGAGGACACTGAGCTTCCACAATGCACAAATAGCTTACTAGACGAGCAAATCAGCAATGTTATTAACCTAAACGCTTCGTCCAGCAAAGAGGATTGTAAGATGTGGGAACCTAAGAAGATTATACTGCCGAAACATTTCAAGGTGATGCCGCCGCCGCCTCCAACAGCCTTGTTACCAGAGTTACAAGAAGCTGGACAAGCGACGATGCTAGACTTCGTAGGCAAGATCTCTCAGCTCAAAAGCTGGAAGAGCGGCAACCTCGACTCTGTTGGTACGAAACTAGCAGATCAAACTGACGCGGTGTTGCAACAAGCGGACCCAATAACGCACTATCTGAACATGAATGGACCCCTCGAGATCTCGGATCTAAAGTGGTATGATGGCGGAGATGGAACGGAAAAAGTTAAGGTTACGACCTTCGGGGGTGGCAGCAAAGTTGGTACACAGACAGCTATCACTAACAGTAATAACGATGGCTTTGACAGCGATCCACCTCAAGAAGAGGCCGTTTCACAAGGCATAGCAGTCCAGTGCTTGACCCTCCCACCAAAACTGAACTTCAAAGACGATTCCAAGGTCACGCATTTGCTACCAACGGAAGATAAGGAACATTTGCTCGTGGTCATATCAAGCATTGAGCCAGAAAGGGTCAAAGCTGAAGAGGAGACTGACAACGATGGCGACACTAAAATGGAAGTGGATGAAGTCACTGAGCCCAGTGACAAACCGAAATCTGACTCTAAGGCTTTCTTCCTCCTTTATAAAATAAACAGTAAAACGTCAATTTACACGTTAGAAGACCACCCGGTGTCCTACAAAGAGTTACCTTTCAATGAGAGTCCGGTAGACCTGTGTTTGTTGCCAACAGATAAACACGATCAGTATTCGTTCGCCGCTGTCGGTGTTGACGGCAGTCTAAGACTGTATTCATTACCAGACTTCAATACCTTGTCAGAGAAACGCGTACCTAAAGGACAGTTCACTTCAGTAGTGTTTTGTGCTTCAGTGGAAAGGCTTAGTGTCTCTACCAAACACGGAATGATATACTTCTACGCCTTGAACAACGGCGAGAAAGACAATACGGGTGATATTGACGAAGATGAATTCGCTAATATAGATTTTGATATGCTACAGCGAGCGCCTCGGGACGAAGTATGCGAGCCGACGCCCGCTGTCTGCCTCATTGCCAATAAGACTGAACTTAGTTTGATGGACTTAGAAATTTTGATACATTTAACTGGTTATTACGGGACTAATACAACAGTGCCTTATAGCGCGGTTGTGCCTGGATTCTGGTGCGAGTTGTCACCGGCTCAACGATCGAGATCTGATCACCAGAATAACAGGACTTGGAGATTACAGAACACTTCTTCGACGTGGGATGAGCATGTTTTAGAGCTTACTTTGCCGTACAGCGTTTCTTTAGCTCACATAGAGTTCGGCTTCACTTTACATTCTGCTTGCTCAGCCAATCTCCCGATCATACTTGTCACCCTACTGAAACAAAACCTACACGGCATTGGATACAAGAAAGACGCGTCTTTCGGGCACAGATCAGACTCTCCTATACATTTCCCGGTCATAGACGCCGACATGTCAAATCTCGAGAACCCTGTCAACAGTGAAGAGTATTTACAAGCACATAACGCAGAAATCTTAGCGGGGCCTTTATTACTGTCGTCAGGACTCGACATGACGCAACAATCAGGAACTCTTATACTGACAAGCCCTCGGTTATACAGAGCCAGAGGAAGAACCTTCCTTATCCATATTAAGACACTCTTTGACCCTGCCAAAGACATGAGTAAAGGGACAAATAAGACTGGAGAAAGCAGTTCGAAGAAATCAGGTTTCATTGGTTGCGATTGGCTGCATCAAATTTCATTGACGGTCCGTTCGAGTCCTCATACACAGTTCCTAATGGAAAGGCAGCAACGGACAGCGATGTTAGAATCAAACATTTTTTTGAACACGCTATGCAAAATTGCGGTAAACAACGCTGATATTGAAATGAGGAATATAGCCATGGATCTTTTGATATGGGTGGTGTCGATCAGGCTTCAACGGATGCGTCTGGCGAAGACCGAGAAAGGGAAGGACAAGTCTGTTGAAAATCAGCAGTTGGAGTGTGTGAAAATTATTGAGAAACACACTGATGCTCTGATCAAGAATTGTATTCTGTGCGCCAACAGGAGTATGGCGAAGAAGTGTGTGAAAATTCTTCTAATTACTAGCGAGTGAGTATGACTTTATTATTTCTCCCTCTCTTATTACCATGATACTGTGTAGGCGGTGTGTTTCTATTTTTCATTCTCACCCGTAAATAATTATCATACAAAAAAAAACCTTTCTTGTAGTAATCATTACCTGTGATAAGTTAACAAATCACTTCTTTGCTAAAATCTCTTGAATGGTTTTCGATGTAAATATTGCCTAACCAATCAACGGTTACCGTGATTGTATTCATCAAACTTACGATCATTGATTTGTCCAGGAATTCTTTTAAGACCTTTTTCACGTGTTTTCCTTGTTCTAACAGGGGTGAGAAACAGCTCCCAAAACCATGGAAATCAACCTTCGAAGCGACACTCTCAAACAGCGTGTGCGCTTGCATTCCATACGTCGGCGCGAGCGTATCCGCTGGGGCCGTGCGTTGGCTAGCGGCGCTTGCGCAGCAATGTACTTCCAGAGCCATGGCGCCTGCGCTTGTGGCTAAATGTATGGCCTTGTTGGAGAGAGCGGCGAGGTGTCTGAGAGACCGACCTGATGTGTATCACAGTCTGCTGAGAGCGAGGTAAGATGTCACTCTGGTGATGTTTGCTAAGATAATGCAACTTTCGTGAAATACGGAATTAAAATCGGAAGGTTAGGTGGAGCGGCGAACATCACAACGTGGCTGGTATCTGCAGGATGAGGTTAGGTCACAATTGAGTAAAATGACGTGTGTCAGGGGAGGTCTATGCTGCAGACACTACTTAGGCTAGTTATGATATTTAGAAATTTGCAGCGTGTCTCTATCAAATATAACAAAGAAAATGTTCGCAATGACGGGAATAAAAATTGCCTTTCGGCTCCATTAAGGGTATTTTTACACCCATTACGTATTCTACCTACTATCTATTCTATCAAGTCTTAATCGTTTTTCTTTCAGGTTCGGCCTCTACGGCCTACCATTGGAGCGAACAATATTCGCCACAGAAATACCCGAGCTAGGGCGTGGAACATCCACCCCGGTCACGTACGCCAGCGTGCTAGCCGGAGACACCACCTCACCGCCGGTGCCCAAACCTGACTACCAGTTGAAGGAACTGCTCAACCTGCCCCTGGATATGGGTGAGTTGATTAATAAGGGTGGTTTTTTTTTGGCCATCACACAAAGATTTTTTTTTGCTTTTTAGTTGAGTCTTTTGGCGCTAGGTTTTGTGCGTGTTGGAGCTCAAACGTGATTTCCTGTGAAAATAATACTTTCTTCGCGAAGTATAATGATATTCCAGAAAGATGCCTTGTTGAATCACAACCTAAGGGTTGCTACACACATTTTCGGGCCGGCATGATTCGACACCCGGCCGGGCGGTGCTCATGCTTACAGAATAACATTGACAGTAGAATTCTAATCTCGGATCATATCAATATTAAGATTCATGCCTGTGCATTATTCTCAGGCCTAAGTGTCACTGTGTCTCACCAAAATTTATCTCGATCAAGAAATCAGTCGTAATCCGATTTTTTTTTATCAACAGACGCAAAAATCGCCACCTCATCAACCGCATGGTGGGCTCAGAACAACGGCGTTGGTGTGTTCGGTGCTGGCCTGAGCGAGGCCATGCCTCTCCATGTGACCTGCCACGTGGCCTCTGACGGCACCAAGCTGGAGTCCAGCGGCGCGCGGCATCACTCCGCTGTGGTCAGCTCGCTGCCAGGCGCCGGCCCGGGGGACCCCAGCCAGGTACAATGTCTCTATCACTAACAGCATAGGGTCTAGTATCCTTTGACGGCACCGAGCTGGAGTCCAGCTAGGCCCATTAAAATGTATCTGTAGATGCATCTCGATCTTTTGAAAATGGTGTAAACAAACAGCTGTACCAACTCTCAGTAAAATGGCAAGATAAGGGAGTTTTTACACATCTCTTATCTTGCCTTTCTTATAGTTAAAAAAAAAAAAAAAATTAAATTCAAAATAATTTATTTTCATTCACAAGTCGATACTATTAGTGATTGGAGCCTCCTTTTAAGCATAGAATGCCTGTGTTAGGAGACTCCGCTAACATCTTCCATAACAAAAAAAAAAAATAATTCATAAATAATTACATGAAAACTAATTATAAATAGACTATAATCAAATATCAAATTACAAATAAATTCAAAATCCAAAGTAAAATCAAATTAAGTGAAGTAAAATCAAATATAAACAAATTAAAATAAAATTGAAATTAAACGACAATCAAATTAAGAATGAATAAATTCAAGTCACTGTTTAATAAAAAATCAGATTAAAATTACCCTTCAATTTAAAATCACATAAAATTCGAATAAGATCGAACGAAGGAAAATCATACCAAAATAAAATGAAA
The DNA here is from genome assembly GCA_964057025.1 of Standfussiana lucernea. Lineage (NCBI taxonomy): Eukaryota > Metazoa > Arthropoda > Insecta > Lepidoptera > Noctuidae > Standfussiana > Standfussiana lucernea. The sequence continues at coordinate 11,502,039 of OZ059806.1, read as the reverse complement.
AAATACTTAAAACTAAATAATAGCTCAATGAAGAAAAAAATAATTAAAATAAATAAGACTAAGAGATCGCTATTCTATTAAAAGACAGAAAATCAAATTACATTAAAGTGAAAATTACAATTAAATCACAATTAAATTATAAATAATCCATAACAAGTTTCACTGTGTTTTAGCCTAAAATATTTTTGGTCTATACTCAATTGCCGATCGGTTCTTCTTATTACTACGATGAGGCTAGTCGTAAAAATGCTTTATCATTATTGATTAGGGCCGCAATAATATAAGACCGACGTTTCTTCTCTGATCTCGTCATATTTATACCACTTAGGACAATTTTAATTTTTCATGTTCAGTGCTAATAGACTGTGCATTTTCATTTCATTATCCAGCAACTCTGGTCGGTCGTGAAGGAAGGACAGATGAAGCAGTCGTCGCAAGATCCTGACTCCTTAGAGGACGTCGAGAGCTCCCTCATGGAGTGTGATCCTCAGGACAAGATGGAGTTCTCAGAAGAGAAGCTTTTCAAGGTTTGTTTTATTCTTAGGTCTAACCCATATTTAATTGTAACGAATTAAAACAAGTACCTACCAAATTATCCCAGGTCTGATTAGCTATTTTCAAGTTCCAAAACTCTAAGAAGAAAAAAAAGGAGGAAATTTTAGTGCAACTGCATTTCAAAGTTTTATGGACAAGAGAAATTCAAGTTTAGTCTATTTAGCATAATTACGTTTTTCCTTTAACTTGCATACTTTCAACAATGTGGATACACGTTAAAGGAAAAGTGCAAATCTTATGTGCGCAATGTGCACCTACATCGAGTGTAGGTCTCAAACTTATGCTTTACAAGTCTGATTTCTATCCCTAGGACCAAGAGCAGTGTGGCATACCGTGGGCCTCACTCGTGACCCGGCCGCCACAACACACGCTTGTTGTGGAGCGCATGCACTCCGGCGCACGACGGTACATCGTGCTTGACTTCGGACACCCCGTGAAATTGACTGATGTTGTAAGTGTTCTTCTACTTTTCTTACCATGAATATTTATTCAAATAAAACAACCGAAGGTATGGGGAATCGTGGCAAAGGTTCTGTTTTCTAATACCTACAATGGGGTGGGGATCGAATCAAGTTCCCACCCGTACGCAAAATACGCGCTTTGAACGTGGAATTGCGGACACCAGCCAGTTTTAAATACAATACACACAGTTTAGATGTGTACAGCCACGAGCACTAACATGTATACACATAGCAACTTTTGAAAGTGATTTTTCTCCCACTGTATTGATTGTAATTTTGTGCTGTTACGAACAGAGTATTCTGGACACACGAGGTTCCAAGATATGCATTATCTCAAAATTTTAATAGATATTTCACGAAAAAAAAAACGCTTTTGAATTTTGATCAAAATTCACACTGATCAAAATACTAAATTCAAAAATTTCCCCTAGTGCACACAGTCCACCAATCAATACCAGATTTTCCACAAATTAAATTGTTGGCTTCTGTAATGCTGTCTTAATTTAAAGATAACATTTGAAGAGTCCTAAAAACGCTGCTCTGTGCACGACTTGGCTTGTTCTAGTAAAGGTGTTTTTGAACTACCTTCACGGAACCATTACTAGTTCGTCTGAATATTCTATCATTTAATTCTTGCATTTTTCTGTATAGATAATTCCATCATGTTCGGACCTGGTGACTCTCTGCATCGACCTGTGGGTATCGGGTGAAGAGACTGACTGCGTGAAGCTCGCCTTCGCGACTGACATCGCAACCAAGCATTTAGTGTTGACGGACATACAGCCGCCGCCGATCTGCCGATACATGAAGGTAGTTGCGAATGTCCTATTTTTATTGAATTAGTGCCCGTGCGGTGCTTTTTTTTGAAGTGGGAGGAAAAAAATAAACTAAAAGAGCGATGAATTAATGATGAAACATGATGAGTGAGTATGGTGAGTGTGGTGGTGAGTGAGCATGATGAGTGTTCATGATGTGTGATGAATTCCCGCTGACATCATTGAGGTTTGTTTCATTCCTTAATTTTTCTGATCTCTAGTAATACGTGCCACCACATCACTAAAATAGGAATATCACACAACCAAATAAATAATTCGATTAGTGGGGTGGGACGTTTTTGGTATTTCCCGTTGTCCCCACCAGTGGAGACATGGAAGTGGACAACGGGAATACACCCGAATTACTGGTATGGTAGATAACCACTTACCAACGGCTGAGCCACCTGTCTGTTGACCACTCGATGCTATTAAAATAATCTTGTTTATTTCTCTAGATAACCACAATAGGCCGATACGGCATGTCGGCAATGAAGTGTAAGATCCCTCTGGGGTGGTTCTACGGCGAGTTGGCGGAGATAGCGAACGTGCAGCCCTCAATCAACGCGCTCAATGCGCTGCACCAGGATTTGACGTGCCGATTCAGGTAATACAACTTTTTAAATTCCTGTTAGTACACCATTGAATGAGTTGCTCTTTAACCTTTTGACCGCCACGGTCGGCTATAGCCGACAGATGAAAACTACTTGAAAAATGACGTTTTCTTGTCGGCTAGAGCCTGCGGTGGCGTGTTGAGCACTTTTTCATTTGTCGGCTATAGCCGACCGTGGCGGTCAAAAGGTTAAAAAGAATGCGAGAGTGAGTGTTTTTTTCAATATCTTTTCTCCAAGAATCTACATAGTGTGAAAATAATTAAAGCAGAATCGTGCCTTCTGCGAGCCACTTATTTAGCATGTGTAGTTGCTGGACATGCCTAGGGATGTGCAGAAATGTGTAAAGGCGACGAAGACCTAGTAACCTTTAAGTAGTCGGAGAAAACCAAATTACAGAGTAAGGAGACCGAACCAAAAGACCAGTGAAAGGCTCTGAATGCAGAATACTTACGCTGTTACCGGAATGTTGCCGAATCTTACAAATAAAAGCACTTCAAACGTTATATTTACCATATTTATTTAAATGTTTTGAGTTTCCGATATTTCGGCACTGCTGCGAGCGATCACAGCTAAACTGAAGTTATTTAATAATCGTTTTTCTTACAGATTAGCAACCGGCAAACTAATGGATCTTCTGAACCCATACCTTGAACTTTATAACGGCAATGCAGCCCACATGATGTCATACCTCAACATTAGCAATGACACTGACACGAAGGTCGTGACAGCCTACCAGGAGTGCATAGAGTTGCAGCAGCAACTACACACCTGCACCAGCATGCTACGGTGAGTTTACACTACACTATACTAGACTAGATTCTAGTAAAAACGTTAATAAACACTTTCGGAGCTAAGCACCCAGCATATGGGTCGAACAATAATTCGTTCGTTGGCGCACAGCCCGCCTCCCGAGTCGTCGTTATACGTAACCATAGTTGACGCGCATGCTAGTATATAGCTAAATGTAAAAAAGGGGCTAAGCAGAATTCTATGCAATTATTTCACCAAAATATTCAAGGCTTCTCTTCAAAGCAATTAGAAATTGAATTGTTTCTAGAAAAAACTAAGTTTGAAATTGTTTGTTTCACTGAACATTGGTTAAAAGACTTTGAAATGCTAATTAATTACGCAAATTACAGTGTGGGCAGTTGCTTTAACCGGAAATCTAAGATGCGTGGGGGTTCATTAATCTTAGTTAAAAATTGTATTAAATTTAAGTCTCGTAATGATATTGTTGGTCTATCGGTTGAGCATAATATTGAACTGTCTTGTGTTGAGCTAGATAAGCATGTAATAGTGTGCGTTTACAGACCCCCAAATTATCAGAACTACTCTTTATTTGAGTCAGTAATGGAGGATGCTTTAGCAAAACTTGCAACTGGTAATAAATCACTAGTTATCTGTGGTGACTTTAATATTAATATTTTAGAGAAAAATTCAAATAGCAGTAGATTATTACATCTTTTTAAATCATTTAATTTGTTAAACGTGTTTTCGGAACCAACCCGAATTACTAAAAATACTGCTACATGTATTGATAATGTTTTTTGTTGTTGCGACTACTTAGATAAATCCATTGTAAATTACCTTCCTTCTGATCACAGCGGTCAAACCGTTGTTTTCGAGTCGTACACACCATTACAAAAAATCCAGATAAAATCTAGACAAATAACACCCAGCAATTTGAATAATTTTAATAATAACTTAATTAGTAATTTAGGCATTCCGGGATATATTTTAGAAAATGTAAATAAATTTTATGAGGAATTCTTTTCGGTAGTTTACACAGAGTTTAATAATACAATAAAAATTAAAACTAAATCTATTTGCCCAAAGTTTTTGTTCAGTGACTGGGCAACTAAGGGTATTAGGAAAAGTAGGGAGCGATTGTTTGAGCTGTACGGCCTTAAGCCTTATATCAACTCAGAAACTTTTAATAAATATGTACCGACATACTCAAAAATTTTTAAAAACACTTGCAAGGTAGCTAAAGCCTTATTCATTAGCAACAAGATTAAATCCGCCGATAATAAAATAAAGACGGTTTGGAAAATTATCAATAGTGAAACTAATAGAAATAAAAAATATAATAATGATATCACACTAGAGACCTCACGTGGTCTTCTAAGCTCTAAAAACGAAGTTGCTCAAGAATTTGTAGATTTCTTTACCGGTATCCCACTTAAAACTACCGAAACCTTAAATTCCTCACCCTCGCTTTCTATTGATTTATTAAGAGCGAACGTTTCAGCCTGTCCGGTTGAGTTTCAATTCAAGCATATAAACCCCATAGCAGTCATTAAAGCCTTTAAGGAAATCAAAATCAAATTAACGGAAGATCTATGGGGAATGTCTATTAAAGTTTGTCAAGCTATTATTGAGACTATAGCACCGTACTTAGCCTTAATATTTAATTTGTGTGTAGACCAAGGAGTCTTCCCGGACCTTATGAAATACAGCAAGGTAATACCACTTTTCAAATCCGGGGACAGTAAAGATACGAATAATTATAGACCCGTATCCGTATTGCCGGTTTTCAGCAAGGTGTTTGAAAAGGTAATGCTTAATCAGATGCTTAACCACTTTAATACCAATAAGATCTTACATGAGAAACAGTATGGTTTCACCAAAGGACGTTGTACGACTGACGCCGGTGTCACATTATTAAAACACATATTCACTGCGTGGGAAGAGGCACAAGATGCCATAGGAATCTTCTGTGACCTCTCGAAAGCATTCGATTGCGTAAGCCACGAAACCCTACTCTTTAAACTTGAGCATTACGGTTTGGGGAAACTTGCACTCAGTTTAGTGAAATCGTATTTAAACGATAGACATCAGCAAGTACAAATAAATGGTGTCAATTCAATGGGTTTAAAAGTAAGGATGGGTGTACCACAAGGCTCTATATTGGGTCCTTTCCTCTTTCTAGTCTATATTAATGATCTACCCCATTTATTTAAAAACCAACCACAAATGGTGTTGTTTGCCGACGATACTTCTTTGATATTTAAAATAAACAGACGTGCCACAATTCTTGACGACGTAAATAGCGCCCTACTGCAAGTCCATAATTGGTTTACCGCGAATAATTTAGTATTAAATGGGAAAAAAACTAAGTGCATAAGATTTGCCCTACCAAATGTCAAAACTAGTGATTGTGACATAGTATTGAATCAAGAGAAACTAGAATTCGTCGATGAAACTGTTTTCTTAGGGATCACGCTCGACTCAAGGCTACAATGGGGTCCTCATTTAACATCTCTTGCAGGACGGCTGAGTTCAGCAGCATATGCTGTTAGGAAAATCCGTCAATTTACTGATGTAGATACCGCGAGGCTAGTCTATTTTAGTTATTTTCATAGTATTATGTCTTACGGTATTTTACTATGGGGACGGGCTGCAGACATCGAGTCTATATTTATTCTGCAGAAAAGAGCCATCAGAGCCATATATAATCTATGTAGGCGCGATTCTCTAAGAGAACTGTTTAAGGAAATTAACATCATGACAGTACCTTGCCAATACATCTATGAAAACATCATGTACGTTAGGAAAAATCTGCATTTATTTAGTAAAAGAGGCGACAGACACCACTATAATACTAGAACCAGGGACCATCTAGTTCAGCCAGGTTTCAGGCTAGCTAAAGTAGACTCATCTTTCATGGGGTACTGTTTAAAATGTTACAATAAAATTCCTCCCGGCATTCTACAACTGAATGAGACGAAATTTAAATCTTGTATAAAACGCACACTATGTAGGCAAGCATACTATAAGTTGGGAGATTACATTGATGATAAAAATGCTTGGCTCAATGCTGGTCCTGCTCCACAACCATAGGGGCAAACTAGTTGATTACTTTGTGGAGTTATTGTGGAAGCTGCAGAAGATTGTAAACATATCTTTGCATTGTATAGATTCAGTCTCTTAGTATTATATAATTGCATAGCACATGTGTGAGTTCTATGTACGATAAAGCTACCATTTACATCTTTTACTGACTCGAATTTGCCCTGGCGGTTGAGAAATGTCATGCTCACTCAAATGTCTCGCTGATGGTGGCGCGTGTGTCGGGTCGTTTAGTTCCCTCCAAAATGGTTGAGTTGAATGATGGCTGATCCATGCGTCATGTTCGTGAACGGGCGCTGTCAGTTGTGACTGGTCATCTCGCAGCTGCCATGGATTATTGTATTTTTGAATTGTTAATTTTATCTTTTTTATTCTGGACGCTCTTACTCGCACGTCTTTCTACATCGTTCTCACATGTATGTTTAATCTCGACATGAATGATGTAACCGAGACTTTGTAACAACATAATGATTTAAAAGAGTGTCCATGGAGTTTCTTGCCCATTCTTCTCCATAGAGATCTACGCTTTCGAATGGGCAACTACAGTACTTTCACAAGTTATTATGCCCTGTGACTGGGACTGTAGCTTAGTTTATTTTTTTGTGTTTTGACATTCAAAAGTACCTGTAATGGTCTAATTGAAATAAATGCTTTGAGTTTGAGTTTGAGTAAAAATGGATTATTTGAGCTTAGCGGCGAAAATCTTAACAACGTTACATTAAGGTTTATAATGAGACCGTAATGGGGGTGGTAACTGTGAAACTAGTGGCGCTGGCATAGCTGGTTCCTAGCATCCTCATTGGTTAAAAATCTGGTAATGTCATTTTATATTTCAAAATAGCTTGACCTCATTGGTCAGATAGCGACCTAGCTAGCTATGGTCGCGCCATCTACAATTAGCTTTTAACGGTCTTCCCCATTGGCGTCAGCGTCGCTGTTGCGACAGGGCTCGCGTAGTGGAGAGGCTTCAAGTCAACATATTTTTTTGCGCCAGTCCAGCGCTGGCAGATATCACTGGATCAAATAGAGCGCTATTTTTCCGCCAATGAGCTTCGGCCGCCTACTATCGACAGTCGCGTCTCTATATAAACCTCCCTCGAGTGATGTACTATTAGGTACACCTCTGCGTAATCCTTCGGGCATTACAGGCGTGATGCTATGATGATTATATTCTGTATATCTTGCAGGAAACTACAGAACAATCCAGAAGGCCAGAGGAATCTGCCTGAGATGATCGATAAGGGGTCGGTATCGTCTGAAGCGCTTTTAGAAGCCGCATCGACTGATAAGCTGAGGGTTATCAGCGAGACCATTGTTGATATGCTGCTGTACTTCTATTTCCAAGTTGGAGATGTGGTGAGTATTATATTGTTAAAACTAGCTGTACCCGGCATGCATTGCAATGCACTTTTTCCTACCTACCTACTACCTACGATATTTGCAGCGCGCATTATTTCAAACAACTGACAGTTATGTAAAATTAATATTGTCGTTAGGTTTTCTTCAATTTTCTAATGTTCGCTCAAATTTCTTAATTTTTTCTTTATGAAGAACCTTCTTCTGACAATAAGAAACGACAAAAAAAGAATTAGCGAAATTGGTCCAGCCGTTCACGCGTGACGCGGTGACCAAGGAAAATAGAAATTCATTTTATATATAGATATTTGATGTATGCATTTTCTGCGGGTTGTTCGAAAGAGATACCGCGGCCCCGGAACACAAAGGGCGATGAAGGAACATTGGTGGGTTTTAGTCAGTAAAAGTCTGACACCTCAGCCCAGAGCGGGAGAAGTCAATTGATGATTTCCCATTCGGAAAAAAAAATGTATGCATTTTTGTTAGTGCAGTATATTGTAGATTTAATTATTTGTTTGATGTAATAACGGAAATGTAATGCATTTCTGTAACCCAGGTTCAGTGTACTGAGGCAAAGTAGTTTAGATCCATTGCAAAGGGTTGCTGGGCAGAAGGAAACCAAGTCCTCGGCAAATTGGCAATGCATCTGCCTTTCTTTACAGACATACTCATTATGTTCATCCACGTTCATCCACTAACGGCACGTAACGTTTTCCAGCAATACGCGGAGGTGAGCCTTGGGTGGTGCGGGGCCGTGCTGCCGCTGGTGTGGGAGTGGGGCGGGCGCGGCGCGGGCGCGCTGGGCACGCTGCTGGCGCGCGCGGCGGGCGCGGCGCCGTGGTGGGGCGCGCTGCTGGCCGACACGCTCGCCGCCGCCTTCGCCGCCTACGACGCGCCGCCCACCTCGCTCGACAAGTGGGTTTCCTAACTGATATACGATGATGTCTAAACTAGAAATGATCCCGAGCTAATATCAACCATAACTACGAAAACAACTCTTACCGCTACGAAATTACGGGGCTATCAATGTCTAACTTTTTAACTAACTAACTTTTTATCGTGGAAGTGTGGCTGGACTTTACTATAGTTATAGTTAAAGGTTATGATTAGTAACAAATTAAGAGCGTTTACGCCGTCCATGCGCTGTTTGACTCCAAAACAGTACTTTTCAAACCCTTTAATACCATCAACCCTTTATTTTACAAAAATGATAATTACTAATAACTTTAGGAAATTTCGTTGTCTCAATAGTTGGGGAGAAAAATATTTCAATTAATAGAGTATTGGTAAATTGTATCAAGATAACTCAACAGAGGTTTTCTTAATTTCCCTTTTAGCGTCAGTTTCGACGCTCTAATTATAGGAAACCACTGGCAAACCTAATTAGATTTTTTTTTTTACCTATTGCTAAGATCCTAAGGAATATAGTTGGAGAAGAAAATTTTTTGATTTAGGTTTCTTTATATAAGAAATTAAAGTTCAAACAATGTAAAATATTAAGGAATTAAAATGATTTTTTCACCGATATATCTTACTTGATTTAATATAATAATAGCATAATATAATAGAAGAACATATGCTTTAAAACATCCAATTTAAAATTTCAAATAATTTACAGTGATTATTTTTCTATAAATATTTGAAAACTACTATAAATCACTGCGCGCGAGCAATTTCAAATCAGACCGCCGCGAGGCTTTCTAGAGAGAGGACATGTCGCTCGGCGCTCTGCCTGACCCGAGTTGACCTTAGTCGTACTTGGAAGGATAGCGGACGTTTATAGTGTGATTAAAAAATCTTGGTACTTTGATGATTAAATTTTTTTATTATTATTTTTGATGACTGACAATATTTTTAGAGACAACCAATATCTACCCAATTTTTTTACATACGAATTTTATTTATTAAAACTTTTACTTATTTTTTTGTAAATAAGAACATAAATTGTTTTTAAAGTTAACGCCAACCTATTGTATTTCCCTCATAAGAGGTGTCACTAAGAGGAACATCGCGTCAGGTTAAAATATAATTTAAAATAAACGTAAGTAAATCCGTATAAAGTGATTTATTTGAATAGAATAAGAAATATTTATTAATCAGTCACAAATCAATAATAATTAACGAAGTTCGGTTTCTTTCTAAAGTTTAGATCAACAAATTCATGTTTGAATAACTAAAAAACGACTATAATATTAATCATAATTATAGCTATACTTGCAATATATTATTGAATACTTATTTTATGCACTCGTACTTTAGTAATCCGTGTACGTTCAAATTCAAATTCAAATTAAATTTTACTACAACAATTGCACTCGAACGGATCATAGTGGGTTAGTTTGACTATAGCGCGCGAGAGCGCGCCAGCGCTATACACACAGGCACGCGTGCTTCTGTGTGTGTAAAAAATGCATTGAATTACCTAAACTTGACTTCGCGCGATAGACGTAAACGCTCTTAAGTGAAGAAACTTATGGGAAACTAGACGACTGATAATCACTTTAGAAACATTTCCTACACTGACTTTTAACGGGATTGTAGAAAAATTTTCGATAACTTATTTAGTCCAATACATTTTCCACTTTCGTTATCGATGGTGCCACTTTATCTAAGCTCTTAGGGCTTAAGGCGATCAAACTAAAGCTTCGTGTCCGTCAGCCCCGACCCTGGAAAACCTAAACGTTGGTTTAGAAACTTGAAATAATACCATATTTTTCCACAGATGCCTGGTCCTCATAATCTACATGTGTCGCAAGAGTTTATATTCACACACGACGGCCGAAGGCGGAGTGTGCCCGGCACTGGCCTCCCGTGCATTAGACCTGGTTCGGGCACCGCGCCCGCAGCCCGCTGTCACGGCTGCTTTGCTTACGGCACTCGCTGCGGTCCTGGATACTGTCGCTGCACACTCCAATAGACATGCCAGGTAAAATATAGCCTGGATTTCTTGTTTAATAATTGCCTTACTTCTGGTACTAGGGCTGCTGTTATAAAGGGGGATAAATGACGACATTTGGTTAGTACTGATCTACAGTAAGTCCAGTTCTTCTTAAGGTGCAAAATAGATTGCAACCGTCGAACCATCGAGGCATATCAGGTCATTTAATGCCTATGTATTGCAATTATCTACATACTTAAGCCATTGATCCGAATGACGCAGCGGTAGTGAGGCTGCCTTACGTTCATAGGGTTCCGGGTTCGAATCCCGGTAGGAGCAAGTGTTTGTGTGATGAGCATGGACATTTGTTTCCGAGTCATGGATGTTTATATGTATAATAAGTATGTTTTTTCAAACAAAAAGTAGCTATGTAGTATATCAACTATCTGGTGTCCACGACACAAGCCTCGTTGCTTAGTGTGGCACTAGATGGCGCTGTGTGTAATGTCCAGCGATATTCATTTATATTTATTTATTGAATGTGTGCCACATTTAAAAAAAGGTTCCAAAATCTTTGAGTTGTAATGGAATTTGAACGTTGTCACATATAACATGAGTTTGTTTATTGTAAAACGTGATAAATGTCTAAGATTTGGAATGTAAGTTTAAACATTTCTCCTTTATTGACAGATGGGACTGGGTAACAGGCGGCCGCGCTGGCGGCAGCCTCCCGGGCAGCGAAGCCCAGGGCTCTCCCCGCAACAACGAGTGCAAGCTACACCGACGCAAGTTGCACAAGAAGCTGCTGCATCAGATGCAGGAGTTGGAAGCCGCTAGGAGAGGAATACAAGTCGCTTTGGAAGATCAACAGGTGAGTTGTTAAAGGATGGAAAGTTGATGGACTTTCTTGATACTAATTTTGTGGACTTATATTTTCCAACTTGGACCAATTTGCCCTGATGATAATGTGTTTGGTTTGCTTTCATAAATATTCAATGATAACCTGAGGCTTTATCAGGAAGCTATCCTTTCGTAATCTGTCGTTTTGATCAGTATCTCCGGATATTCCATCGAAACCGGAATAGAATAGAATATTTATTTGCGTAAAACATGGTATACAAGGGTGTTAAATACAAATTGAGGCACAAGCATGTTTAGCTAGGATAAAACGTAGCATGCAAAATGTTAAAGACAAGTTAAGCAACAACATCGATAATCAACATTTTTATCTATAAATTCTTTTAAACTATAAAGACTACACTCGAGTAACCACTCACAACGAACAGTGATGACCACAGAGGAAATATTTTGTGTACATATTTATTTATTCTGTGGTGGCACTACGACGTCTGTGCGGACTGGTCGTGTGACACAAACAGTCACAGTTATTTTACCGCTGTCGAGGATAATAACTGTGGAACGACTACAAGTCGGGTCACCTGTATCTTTCAGCAACGAATTGCTTCGAGAATAAACATCACTTCGATTTTGACATAATTATGTAATTGCATAAAATAATTGTGAAGATGCAACTAGAAGTAAGTTGCACACTAGGCTAAACTAATCGTCCTTAATGTATTCCCACAGCGCGCCCGCCTAAGCCTGAAAGCCCGAATGGCAATGGTAGGCAAGCGCGGCGCGTCGCGCGGCGAGTCGTCGGGCGCGGGCGGCGCGGAGGGCGCGCGGGCGCGGCCGCTGGCGGGCCCGCTGGCCGCGCGGCTGGCGCACGCGCTGGTGGCGCACATGCTCGCCGCCGACACCTGCTCGCACGCCGACGCTCTCATGCTGGCTGCTAAGGTGCGTACAAGCAAAAATATTTAAGAAAGCCTTCTTTTTCTAAATGAAATAAGCGGTACCTTTGTGCTCTTTTGTCTTTATGTATTTTTCCTGTAATGTGTTTTGTGTGTACATAAATAAATAAATAAATAATAAATATTCTTTATGTCGATGGTGCAATTACATTTTTCTAGCCTTATTTTTCGCCACTTGCACGACATTGTCGGTGGCGTTGCAGAGGTCGCTTTCAAAGCAGTTCTACAGGTAGTGAAAGAGTTAATCAAAGGTTTCTATGCAAATGCAATGAGCATTTAGATTAAAATCTAAAATAGTGATAAAACATCATCATCATCGTAACAAAACTCACGGTGATTGTCAATAGTTTTCTATCTGGAATGATTTGATTGATGATATATTGGTCAACCAACCGTAATAGTTGACATGTTTGACAGTACAGTTACAGTCACTCTTCATCACGGCTTTAGAAAGCTCAACCACCCTTGCTATCTAAAAACTTATTATATTACACGACGGTGGTTGCACTAACACGAAACTTAAAGTATTCAACATTGGTTTTTAAAGCGTACTCTAATCTTCCCATCTCAACAGGTAGTGGGACGGTTATGTGCTTTGTCTGGTGGAGCTAGCCTGCTGGATCCCTCATGTATCCTGGGACTGGCGCGGCTGGCTGTCACCTTGCCGCCGTGGCCACGCCATGCACTCACCACGCTGCTCCAGGTATGAATTTCAATAATATATAAATCTTATACACTGTGTCAATATGGTTTGCAAAAACGAAATTCAAATGTGACATATAAATGTAACTAAAATTAATAGTTTCACATAACCTTAGTCATGAGCCTAACACAAAGGCGTCATTTATCTGCTGATCCTATAAATTCCCTTTGAAATTATGAGCAAATTACTTTTTCCTTAATCTTACAAGTGTAGAGCCAAGAGTTGAGAGAATGTCATGCTCACTCAAATGTCTCGCTGATGGTGGCGCGTGTGTCGGGTCGTTTAGTTCCCTCCAAAATGGTTGAGTTTAATGATGGCTGATCCATGCGTCATGTTCGTGAACGGGCGCTGTCAGTAGGGACTGGTCATCTCGCAGCTGCCATGGATTATTGTATTTTTGAATTGTTAATTTTATCTTTCTATTCTGGACGCTCTGACTCGCAAGTCTTTCTACATCGTTCTCACATATATGTTTAATCTCGACATGAATGATGTAACCGAGACTTTGTAACAACATAATGATTTAAAAGAGTGTCCATGGAGTTTCTTGCCCATTCTTCTCCATAGAGATCTATGCTTTCGAATGGGCAACTACAGTACTTTCACAAGTTATTATGCCCTGTGACAGGGACTGTAGCTTAGTTTAGTTTGTTTTGACATTCAAAAGTGCCTGTAATGGTCTAATTTAAATAAATGCTTTGAGTTTGAGTTTAGATTGAAAATCTGTACAGACAAAAAGTAATTAGTGTATTTCGGGGGTCTTAGTAAGTCGCGGAAGTTTGAAATGCCATTACACACATTGGGTGTGCAGTTGTTTTTTTCAACTTTCGACTTTAGAGTCGAACGCTGTAGGTCTCTTTGCGACTAGGTAATTTATTTTTAGATTAAAACACGATAAGAGACAATTATACACTTCACATCCCCTACTCACCCACTCATACTTCCACCAGGACCTAGTCGAGTACGAAAGCGGAGAATCCCCGTCGAGTCCTCCCAACGAGGAGTCGTGGAGCGGCGCGAGTTCGTCCCGGGTCATCCGCGTGCACTCCATACCCGGCGCGCCGCCCGGGGTGAAAGCGAGGAAGTTCAAGGGACCTACCGTTGCAGGTTTGTTGGTTTTTGTGTTCATAGATATAATCATCTGAACTCATAGGTTGTCTAATCTAAAATTGCACGCTTTCTTCACAAACTGTTTTTTTTTTGGGACAAGATGTAAGATCAGTGCGGCAAATCCCTTATTTTTAAGAACGCTTTCTAATCACAGTCTTGGAAGAACACATGTTTAAAAAACCCTAATTTACCTAAATTATTGACAAGTTCCTGACCTGGGTTATCGCTGAGATTAGATAGCAGCTTGAATTTTAAAGTTTTAAGGACGAGAAATGACCTGATTACACCAGTTTCCCATGTTCATATCTAGCTAGATACGGAAGGACCAATAATGGCAGCCAGTTGAACAAGCTCATTGGTCATGTACATTTGTATTGCGAAGTGCTTTGTGAGTGTGATGCTAAATTGAATACTCAGCACACTCTCATTGTTTTAAAAGTGATTAAATGATAAACGATGTTTATTTTGCAAATAGGTTTTTACAAACACTTTTACACGTCTTCTTTTTTAAAACTAGGTGAGGCTGGTGTTACGTATCTGACTACTCTGAGAAGAAGCAGCCGAAACAAAGTCAGAGGTCATAGTCTCTTTTAAGGTCCAGACATAATCTTGATAAACTCACATGAGGACTATGCAGATGGATGTCTGAGATGGTCTTTTGTAGAAAGAACCACACCGTGCAGTTTTAGCTTAGACGGCTTGTACTATACCATTATTTAAGTAAAACGCAACCCAGGAGAAAGTTGTGTCTAGTGGGGCTTATCAGATATCTTTAAGTTGAACTTATCAGGAGGTGATAGTAATATAGATTGAACTCGCATCTCAAAAGAGAATACTGTTTTATTCAACTATTTTAGAATTATTTCCACATAAACGATCCCTCAAGGTTGGTCAAAAGTTAGAAGGTAACATAGGTAGTTGATAAACGAAACTGAGCATTATCATAATAGTAAAAAAGCACTTTATCTCATGACAACAGGCACTGCTGCTAAACACTGACCTCAGACCGCACTACGTGAATGTTTTGTAAAAACACATTTTCACTGCCACAACAAATAGATTTCATAAACCCAACTTTCTTCGCCTAACACTCGGAATTGTACACATTCAGGAGGCGGCTGCATCCACAAACCGCATGTCGTGTGTTATTGCGTTATTGCCTTTAAGTATAAAATTGAGTGCTCGCGCATCATCGAGCACGCGCGAGGATATTGTCTGCGTCGAATTTTATACTAAAAGGCAATACTATTACAGTACTTAATTCAGTGAGATCAAAAAGTGCGCGTGGAAACTGACCCATAGGCTGTTTGCGGTTGTACCGGTACCTATGCGTAGCTGCCACTTAAGATTATAAATAAACATCTGCGATTTGTAAAAATAAAATGATTACTTAAATTAATTATTTCGCAAAATACAACTTATTCCATTCTATTCCTTTACTCAAGAATTTCACTTGCAATGTAGTTGTTCATTATTCATTCAAATAAAAAAAAAAAAAAAAAAAGCATTAAAAAATAAAAAATAAAAAGCATTTTGTACGTCATGAGTGGGGGTGATATGCGTTGGTTTCCGTTGTCTGAACATAGCTCCGGCTGTCGCAATCCACCCTATATCCTACACATCAGTGAAAACCGTAAAAAAGGCGCAGAGCCCTTACAAAACATTAAACTTTAATTAGTTTACATAATTATCAATGACCCAGTTAGACAACTATAGTCAATACAAGAACACATTTTTTTTTCCAAATTATTTATTATATTTATTTATAAAAATATATATAATTTTTTTTATAAATAACTGATCTTCGGAACTGATCAAAATTTCGTGAATCCCGTTGTTCTAAAAGAGCTAGCAGAATTGACTTGCTGTGTTATTGTTATTGCAGATTTGTTAGCGGATAGTTTTGGTCTGGGGAAGACTACCAACTTCAAGCCCAAACTATTTTCCACAGCAGGTGTCAATTTAGCAAGTAAGGACATTATACCTAAAATAACAAGTCTGTACGTCTGTAAGGTCAATGACCGGGCTTAGTTCGGTTTGCACTGATATGTAGTGTGTGTGATAGGCTAACAGACCACACCTAACCGCTACACATTTGCATAGCACCATAGCCTCGATTTTAAATATCGAATACGCTTTTGCGTGTCTATTTATCATAGAAATTATTGCGTTAAATGTTTTTTTTTTTTGCTTTTTTTAAACCGCGAACGGGCTTCTTTTTGCTGGCTCTAAATGGGCTTTGAAAAAGGAATTTATCGATGAGTATCGACATAGGTCTGACTAAAAAGGCCTAATACTTTTTGGCAAACAAATTATTCAACAGTTCCCTTTCGTTCTCACGTTAAAAACATTGCTACGGCTTTTACTTAGCAGGATCATAGTTTTTATCAAAAACATACCATTTAGTGATGCACGCTGACGTTTAATAAAATCATACAATGTTCACTATCATAGCAGCTTTAAATAACTAAAATTATATGAAACACGCTGTTTTTAGCATAACATACGTCACTGTTATTACGTTTTAGCTTTTATAAGTTTTGCTTTTTTATTATAAACTGAGCCCTGTTATGCCAAAGCAAACCATAACAACAATTTCGACCATAGTTTCATCAAACTTTACCAAGTTTCCAAATGCTAATGGTACAGCAAAAACCGCAAAAAAATACAACTCAATTTTATGCCAAACATATACTCAGCTCTCACTTTACAAAATACGATAAAATTTTGTTCGTAAAATAGTTGAAAATATAGCGATAGTTGGTTTGTTTTGGCATTACTGGGTACTCATTTATCTATGATCGTAATTAAATACCTATATTTCTTTTTCCTTAGATATTGACGTGGAAGAACAATTGACGCAAGTAGCGGAGTCTGACGACTCGGAGTCTTCCGAAGAGAAACTAGAACAGTATTTCATTGATACCGTCAAGAAGGAAACCAGGACGAAAATTGTGGTGGATAACAGTTGCAGGTAATATTTTGTTGTTTTTTTTTCTAAAGTAATGTTATAGTGGGACCTTTTTTGATTCTAAAAAAAGTTCTGGGTATAAGAGTAGGTATGTAACGATGAATGGGTTGGTTGATTGTTCGAAAGATGTAAATAGAATCGAATGCTTAGATGTCATTAAAAACATGCTGCACCTATCCGAAATGTATTGAGAATTGAGATAAGTTGAAATGGTTTGATTGGGCAGAAGGAAGATTATAGAGATACCAACAATAAAATTTAGGATCAAAGTATAATGTTTAGGGTAACTCATAAGCCTGCCTACCCATATTCATTCGCCTTTTTTGTTCAGCAACGTGTCCGTGTGCTGGGACGCTCGCGTAGAAGCAGGAGGCGGTGGCTGCGGCGGCGCCGGCGAAGCCCACGCTCGCCGCGCCCTCCTCGGCACCGCGGGTGCATTGGCCGCCGCCGTGCGCGCCCCGCCCCCGGCCCCGCCCCCTCCGCCTCGGGCAGCGCCCCCTCCGCACAGGCCACACCCACCACTGACGCACACTTTATATGATGTGTTTAGGCATTTGGCGTTGGAGTTCCATTATCAGGTGAGATATAAAACCGTGTAAAAATGTTTTGTAAAGCTACAGGACGAGTTAGAAATCTTGTTTGATTGCCTTACTCGGAGTATCGTTAGTACAGTCAGTGCTCTTCATCGCTTGATCTCCTCACAAAGAAGAATAGGGAAACAGGGGTCAGGTAACTTTGGGAACTGATTATTATTTTTGGACACTGCTGACAAGATTGTTTTTGTTTGTGTTTTGTTTTTGTGTTGTTGTTGTCCTGTTGTGGGTGGAACTGGACATCATACAAACGTATTCTTTTGTCTACAGAGTATGACAATAATTAGAGTGACATAAAAATTAAAATGAAATGTTTTAAATTTCACTATGGTAACACTTGTAGGTGACATGACTATTATTACTAAATGTTTGTCACCCAGATGGACTGCACATTCATGGAGAACGTGATCTCGCTGTGGCTCACGCTGAACGGGTCGGCGTGGGGCAGCGGCGGCGCGTGGTCGCTGGCCACGCTGGCCGTGCCGGCCGACACGCCGCGCATACGCCTCGCCTCCGACACCGTCAACGCGTTACTGCACTCGCTTTGCACGTTAGTACAACTTTATTATAAATCTCTATGTTTATTACTATATTTCAATAAAGTTCATTGCCCTTTCCTTAATTTCTCTGCGTAGGTACGCGGACAATAAATTATTAAATGTTTTTCATTACTAAAAAAATAAGGGATCACGATAGATGTCGATTCAGGTCAGCTTTAAATGTCATTAGATCTGTTTTCGGTATTAAGTATGTCAATAAATGTATGTGGGTCAATGACAGTTATTGCACGTTTATCCTGGTGTCTCCCATAGGCGCTTGTAGACTAAGCAGTGGTAAAATAGAAGAATTGGTAGGCAAGCTGCTCATGGTACACCGCCGGATGCAATACAGACTCGTGTCAGTTTTGTAAAGGCCAGTTTGACGCGTTCGCATCTCAAACATGTGCCAGTGACGTAGCGCTTACATTCACTGAACTACAAGTGTGTTAATTTGCTTATGTGGTGGCAATTTGCATTAAGACGTCATGGTAGGCCTGACCTGATGTGTACCGAACTATCGATATAAAATAATGTTGTTTTAATGTTTCACAGGTTAGAAAATATATCACTGAGATGCTGGGTGCTTTCGATGCAGGCTTTGGCGTGGATTGCGAGCTTGCCGCTACAGGTACGAGACATTTCACTTTCTAGCATTTACTTGCACTTTGGTGATAATATTAATTATTGACTGAGACTGGTATGAGTGATAGAGATGTACCGACAAACGTGAATGCTTCTAAAACTTAATCCGCCATCAATGGCTTGTTTCATCACCTCACGCGTGCATAGTCGTAGAACTGATACTAATATGCCCTATTCTTTTGTAGACGGAAGGCAGCAGCACTCAAACTATGGGTCGCGTTATTCTCGAGTGCGAGCACTTTGTGCCGGCTCTCGTCAAGTTTATTACTATGAATGTCAACACAGATGGCGCTGTCGCTTCCTCGGAACCTTATTTGGTAAGTTATATGTAGTTGTTACTTAGGGCTAAATTGTGCTTGTAAAAGTTAAAGCAAACATGATTTAACTTATCTCTCGGAAGGTAGCGAATCTCTTTGCCTGATTTTTCCCATTGCAAAGCCTCCTTTGATAGATTTCGTTCCTTTGGTCTTTGTGTAGCGATTTTAATTATCCTTTGCGATTACTTCCATTGTTGAATGTCACAGTGATAATACACATAATCTGTTCGGGTTGTCCGGATTACCCCGACTGTACCGAATTAAGGCAATCTGAAAAGAGTAGCATGTCTTAGCAGACTTTTTTTCAAATATCACACAGTCAAATGTTAAGGACTAAAATAATGGTAAATATTTTGTGCGACAGGGCGGCGCACAAATCGGCGCAGGCGCGGGCGCTGCGTCCGCGCTGCACTCGGTGGTGTCGCGCGTGGTGTGCGCGCGCGGCGCGGGCGGCGCGCTGGCGGCCCTGCGCGCCGTGTGCGGCGTGTGGCGCCGCGACGCCGAGCCGGGCCACGCCTACGACCTGCAGGCCACGCTGCTGCGCCTGGCGCATCCCATGCTGCAGGTGCTCAGTGCCAGGCACGTGCATCATGCCTTGCCGCTCTTCCTTACTGTCGGTGAGTCATACTATCTTGTCGCGCGGACTTATGGGAGTACACTTGTAAATATTGGGTCTACTAAGTATTTGGTTTTTACGGGTATTTATGAAACTGAAGTTTAGTGTTTCTTTTAACACATTAATTTGCGGATTAAAACGACCATTTTGAGCGGTAAGAATAAGATAAATCTAACCATGTCGCACTGGTGATTCTTATTTATATCTTAACTTTAGGTAATGGCGTAGCGTGAATTGTTTTGACACAACACCCAACTTTAGTAATGCGTAAAAGAAGAGTTTATTATTATCAGCCTAAGTTATCCTTTTGCAGGGCAGAGACCTCCCTTACCTTTTGAAAGTTAATTCTGCCAAAAAAAAGATATATTGTCATCAGCCAGTAATGGCGGTTAGATGTATTGTAGAAAGCTAAGATAGTGGATGTTGACAGCGCATCAGTCGGTGTGGTGGGTGCGCGAGTCGTCGGGCTGGCGCGGCGTGGGGGGGGGCGAGGCGCGCGTGTCGGGGCTGCTGGCCGACGTGCTGGCGGGCGGCGGCGGGGGCGCCGCGCGCCGCGCGCCGCTGCGCCGCGCCGTGCTGCAGCAGCTGCTCACCTACTGCCGCAAGCTGCTCGCCGTGCCGCTGCCGCCGCACCAACTGCCGCACAATGTATGTATTGCGGTACACCGGACTAACCAGCTCATTCATTATGTAACACACTCTCATTCCTTATGTGAATCATTCATTTTAAAAATCCAACAACATTAATAGTATTTTTTATACCGTCGAGGAGACGAATTTCTTCAAAATCTTTGTTATTGTGATAGGATAAACTCTTCGACTAGGGTATCAATTATTCATATTACTAAGCGTATTACAAATATTCTCGAATCACCCTGATTCAGCTCTATTTGACAGATCCTGCAATATACAGGATAGAAGGTACAGCGACGCTAAGCTGGCTAGCCACGTATTCAGAACACCATTCTGAACCCCCACATAGAAATTTTTTCGTCGGTTATTAAAAAAGAAATAGCTGTTCAGTACATTTTGACGTGTAGGTATTGCCGTTTTTTAGGAAATAGCAATTTTTTTTTTATAAATGACGAAAAATTTCTATATGGGGGGTTCAGTATAATGCACTGAATACAATTTAACCGGCTTAACGTCACTGTCCCTTCCAATCTGTATACATTCGTTCTACCGCCCAGTCTGCTAAATCAGGCCAAGTAAAATGCAGTAGTCGTAGTACATCACCATTCTCCTGCCCGTATCCCAATTTACTTGGGGTCGGCGCAACATTTCTTCTTCCATACTTCTCTATTATTTGTCATCTCATCAGACACCTTCTTTCTTGACATAACATCCTTCACACTGTCCATCCATCGTTTCTTTATTTATTTATTTATGTACACACAAAACACATAACAGGAAAAATACATAAAGACAAAAGAGCACAAAGGTACCGCTTATTTCATTTAGAAATCTCTTCCAGCGGACCTGCGGGAGAATAGATATAAAAGAAACATAGACACAGTGTGTAAGAAGAATAAATAATTATAATTATGTAGTTCTTTCCTTTTCGTCATAAAACATTAGTTTTAAAATAAAAAGGTTCTCGTTTCTCTTCATCGTCAACAAAGTCAAAGTCAAAGATTTATTTGCAGATAAATATGGTTACAAACGTTCTTAAAATGTTAGGTAATATTAGTAGCTTAGCATATTTAATCATAACATAATGACATGCAAATTTTTGTTAACAGGAAAATATATTATTGTAAATCCTTTTCTGAACGCTAATAAAAAGAAAAAGGCCTTGATCTTTATTCTGGGATTCCCTTTGTAACGAATGAGAATGAATAACCTCAGCTTTACATAGTAATCATGACTCACACGATATCTAATATGGCATTTCTAAGACTTTTATAAGAGAATAGTGAACCGTTGTTTAACAAGTTTTGATAAAATAGTTTGTGTGTAATTGTTGAACTCTGTACTTGTTTATTATAATGGTATGTTTACACGTTTCTTAAAACTGGTTCGTTATTTAAATTATGTATGTTCGAGCCAATAATGCTCATACGGTAAAAGTATGTTTCTGCGGATGTAATTAATTTCGCTAAACGTACTTTTAATTAATTTCATTATAAAATAAATTCAGTCGTCATTAAAATCAGACACGAGCGGGTCGATCAATTATAACATTGCATCAAGTGTGGTTCAAATAACTAAACAAAATAACTTAATGAAACTATTGAACTTAACCGTTAATTATCTTTCTTCCTACAAAAACTACCGGGGTATGAAGCAACGACGAGAATACCCCAACAAAGTATATCAATCAATTAAAAACAATCATTAGATCCGTTTGCACCAAAAATGACCACATTTAAATAATTCTTCTGTCTGTCTTATCTTCAAGCAATGGTAAAAAATAGAAGGATGATATAATAATAAATATTATTTTTCGATATGTGAAACACCAAATGAATTTAAAACTGTATGGTGAAAGTGAATTAAAAAACCTGTTATCTTGAAACTATATGAATAGAAAAGTTTCTATTACAATTTTCCTTGATATTTGACTTATTATTTCTTGTAAACAGTCGTCTTCAAGCCCGTCAGTATCCACAAGCGGGGAGCAATCGCAGACAGATGAAAGTAAGGCACAGCACAGCAGCGCTCCCGAAGCTACCAATGTGGAGGACGAGAGGAAACAGCAAGCCGCACGCACTCCATGCTTCGCTGACACTGGTAATATGTTTTATTTATTTATTTATTGGAAACTCAACAGCTTATTATTAATATGACATTTAAGTGAAATTTCACCCCACTGTCAATGAACAGCACAATACAGTTGCGACAAAGTAACTAGCATCTTAAAGTCTGCATACACTGAGCATGGACAGCGAGATGATGACAATTATCTCTTAAGCCAATAACAGAGTTTCACGGCATTGTTCATACTGATTAGTTTATTTACTGGTATATTTTGGTATATAATAAAGATATGATTCTTTACATAAATTTTAGACGAAACAACAGCACATTCTTGCTAAATTGACCGTCTATTGATTTTTAATTCACCACCTGCAGATAATGTTGCACTGTGAAAAGGCTCGTGAGTATTTGAACATCTTCTGTATTCATAAATACGTTGCTTAAAGAAGGCCGAATCGCGGTTTGAACGGTTAAGGAACTAATAACTGTGTTACACTATTATACTGCATAATTTTCAAAGGTTATAATTTATAGTTCACTGTTTTACACTTTATTATTTCTGTCCACAGTTCTCCAACATCAGCAAATAATGCAGAAGTTCTACAGGACTCTTTCGATCTGCGACGGAATGAACACTGTTGCACTGAACTCAGGTAAACCACTGCTTCACCAAACAAATAGATTGTCATAGTCAGGTTTTCTAAGACCCCTTTCCTATATTTATGTGTGTGTTACAGGCATGAATTCGGAGCCGTCATCTCTGAAGGAGGAGGTGTTCTGGCTGGTGGCTCACATGGCGACCGTGGCCTCCAACCCTGCGCTCATGGTCACTAGCCTCATGGAGTTCCTCAGTGAGTAACGAATAATGTTTCGCAATCAATAAAGTTTCGAAATCCCACAGTTTTCTCTTGGTAGAAATATCCATATCCCATTAAAACCTGATGATTTCTCGTCCATCATTTTCTTGCGGTTGTTATTTGTTCACACACAAACGCACATTAAGAAGGGAACAGAATAATACGTACAAAGAAGATCCTTATTTCTGAAGTAATCTCTTCCAGCATACCTGCGAAAGGAGACGAATAATATGTATTCACAAAAAGTACAATACACGCCTCAGATTGCACCATATCGTGGCCGCATTCTCGAAATACAAGGTGTAAACGGATCCGTCACGATGCTGTCAAACATGTCTGCTGCCAAAAATAATTGCTGGGAAATGACTTTTTTGTGGTGAAAAATCACGTTTTACAGTAAATCTCAATGTAACACACTCAAAACGTGCTGATGGATGCATTAAATAGTAAACAGGTCTTGGAGGTATTTACAGTAAAGTTATATAACCTTAAAAACTAATATAAAAAAAAAACTTGTGAAAAAGTTTGATCTTTGACCTCCAATATCTTCGTAACTGAAAGGTTCCCAAGTATTAGTCCAAAACAAAAAATAAACAAAAAATATCGCAACAGCAGCAGCAGTGATAGTCTAGCGGTGTGACCGTTAGAGTGCCAAGTCATAGGTCTCGAGTTCGAACCCAAGACACGCGCCTCTGATTTTTCGGAATTATGTGCGTATTGTACCTATAATTATCACTTGCTTCGATGAAGGAAAACATCGTGAGGAAACCAGCATACCTGACAGATATTTCTCGACGGTATGTCAAAGCCAAGTCAGAGGCCCATGGGCGGCATAAAAACTCTGACACCAGGTTAGACACTAACCACACGATAAGAAGAAGAAGATCGCAATGACGGGGACAACAAATGCCTTTCAACTGCGTTAAGGATCTACACCCTTTATAGGTCATGTTGCTCTTACTATGCAGTGAGTAAAATGTACGCTGATTGTGCTGTAGCTCTTATTAATCAAACCATTACTTACAAAGGAAAAGAAGAGGTAGTGAATCTATCTCAAGCGATGCAGCAGCTGATCATTCGCGTGCTGGACTACCCCGAAGCTATCGCGGCGTTCATCGACGCGGGCGGCTTGGAACTGGCGCTCGAGAAACTCACCGCTTGCCATCAGGTAATTGAGGAAACATACTCTATACGGTTTGCCTCTTCCGGACAGGTTTCTCGCATCGGTACGGCGAACCAACGTAGTCGGCAGAACAAGTAAGCTGAAGAAGCAAAATACACAACAACAACTAACTACAGTAACTTCACAAGTTATTATGCCCTGTGACTGGGACTGTAGCTTAGTTTATTTTTTGTGTTTTGACATTCAAAAGTGCCTATAATGGTCTAATTTAAATAAATGGTTTGAGTTTGAATATCATAGTTTAAAACAAAGTCGCTTCCCGCCGTCTGTACACTTAGATCTTATAAACTACGCAACGGATTTTAATGCTGTTTTCATTAATAGACAGAGTGATTCAAGAGGAAGGTTTATATGTATAATACATGCTTATTATAGTAGACACATACTGACACCACATTAGTATCTAAATTGCACCCGTGAGAAGCCGGGGCGGTTCGCTAGTTGTCAATAATACAATTATACAATTGACCGGTTATGTTAAACGTACAACTAAGGAATCAAAACTCGGTTTCGGTCCCATAGTAAAACGCGGGAAAAACCGAGTCTTACTATGGAACCGAAACCTGGTTTCGCATGAACTACGTACAACGGAGGAACATTGTGATAGACTTGTTTGAGTGGAGACCGTGAGTTAGTAAACGTAAGGTAGGCCTCGTAGCGCCAAGGAGCTATCGAGGTTATGTGGAGCTTTGAACTTCGCAAGGTGGCTGGTAGTGGCCGAGGATCAGGTTGAATGGCGTATGATATAAGCGGCTATGTTAGCAGTGGACCGTAATAGACGAATATGGTACTTCATCCGTGGCCGTGACGCCTTCAAGCTAGGTGAAGCGACGTAGATCGTAGTCGCTCTACCGCAGGCTGAAGATGGTTTAGTTTTTTTAGGTTAGTTATTTATTTAACAATTTATGTACACACTAAATACAGAAATCAAGAAAGGAACAGAAAAGAGAGTACAAAGGTATTGCTTATTTCTAATGAAATCTCTTCCAGCATACCTGCGAAAGGAGATACCAAAAAAAAGAGATGTTATATAATCAAGTAACGTATATTTTTGTTGAATATTATGAAAATGAGTCTTCTTAGGCTGTTTTACAATCCACTTGTATTATCCTGACGGCCTTGTTGGTGTAGTTGTCGCTAGCACCACTGCTGAGCAAGAGGTCCTGGGATCGATTCCCGGGTCATGCAAAGTGTTATTGTACTTTTCCATCGGGTATTTCTCAGTAGCAGCCACGGAGTCTGGATCTGTGCCCGGTTGATTGTAATAGGCTCGCCCCCTTATAACATGGAACTTTAACATAACTAGCGACATATGTGGGTGTACTTTTATGTACAAACAAACAACGAAAAGGAAAAACGAAAACGATTTACGAACGAACGATTTTTTTATGTATAAAATTAACAATTTTGTAAACCGTTCTGTATCAATTTTGGTGTACAATAAAGTATATTCTATTCTATTCTACACCTCTGACTACCCCTTCGGTGATTACAGGCGTAATTTTATGTGTGTTATGTATTGTCCTCAGGCGGGTCCTAGCAGCGGTCAAGGCCTGGTGTCCTCGCTTATGAACTACTTGAAGCTGCCTCCTCAAATGATGAATATGTCCACGCCGGCTTCTGGCAACAAGAAGAGTCAGACGCCTGTTATTGAGACTGCCAACGGACTGGTTAACATCGCACCGCTTTGTGAGTTGTGTTTGAGAGATTATTAAGAAACTCTTTTAAAGAAATTAGGTTAACAATCAGCATTTC
The DNA here is from genome assembly GCA_964057025.1 of Standfussiana lucernea. Classification (NCBI taxonomy): domain Eukaryota; kingdom Metazoa; phylum Arthropoda; class Insecta; order Lepidoptera; family Noctuidae; genus Standfussiana; species Standfussiana lucernea. The sequence continues at coordinate 11,475,714 of OZ059806.1, read as the reverse complement.
TTTATGTCCAAATTATAAAACATAGCCCCCGGCTTACGGCCTTTTATCTGGGAAGAACTCAAAAACTCCATCTAATTTAAAAAGTGGTAAAAATCTTCCAGTATGCGAATGGTTTCTATTCTAACTGGTTGGTAAAAAACAGAATCACACTTGTACGTTATGTTTTCTTATCAACACATAAGATGATTGGTTTTTTTTTACACGATGGGGCTGCATTTCCCAACGCAAGTGACTCTTAGTTGTTACAAGCCTCATTATTCACTCCAGCAGTCAATTGCCAAAGTACCTTAATTGGAAAATAAGCAATAAAGCTCTTTCTGACCGGGTCAATAAGGTCACTGAAAAGGATGAACGTCACTTATACGTGTTGCGTACGTGTCCTTAGGCACGGTGTCGTGCGGCAACCCCACGGCGCAGGCGGCGGACGTGCTGCTGGACGGCGGCGGCGGCGTGAGCGTGCGCGGCGCGTGCGCGGCGCGGCGCGTGCGCGCGGCGGCCTGGTCCTACCACTTCTTCAGCGCCGACGACGCCAGCCTGGCGCTCACGCTCACGCTGCCCTACGCTGTGCAGCTGCATGAGGTGCAGCTGCAGCCGCATCTCACGAGTCTTGCTAGTGAGTATTGATTCATTTTTTAAGCGTGTCTGGGTTGACAGAGGAAAATGGAAGAAAAAACGTGTTGCGGCGACCCCAAGTAACATGGGACAAAGGCAGGAAGAATATGATGATGATCGCAATCTGTATTGAGGGCGAATCTCACAATTGCTATGGAATATCGACACTAGCAGCTCTTATTCACAGTTTAGATGTAATTAGTGTGTTAAGTTTCATAGGTGAAAGTCATCCAGTCGGCCCAAAACTTTGTTACCAGGTTGAAGCTATTACTAGCGTCCATTAATAACTGTAGTGTGCAGGCATCAGGGCGCAAAACAAACGGTGTCAGGTGTCCCATAATTTGTGGAACAGCACCAGCACCACTGCAGTTCGGACCGGAATCTGTAACTTCCATTTCTTTGCTGTACATTGAGTGTATTACGACTATGCTTAGGCTCACTTGCATCACAAGTCTTCGACTAACGCTACACATATTTAAAATATTATTTTGTCGTACAAGATTTGTGATTTGCGGTGCAAAAAGGTCTCAGATACATTCATGAAATGTTAACTAAGTCATACCTTATGCCTAGGTATTAAAGGTAGTTTTACTTGTAATAGTTGGGTAGTTGTGTGTTGAGGGTGCATCACTAACAGTGTGTATATGTTCCTAGCATGTCCCGGCGCGGTGGCGGTGGAGGCTGGCTGCGGCGGCACGCTGGCGCCGCTGGGTCCGCCGCAGAACACGGCCGGCATGACCTTCATCCGCCTGGTCGTGGCCAGGCCCATTGTGTGCACTACCGTGCAGATCAGGCTGTATAAGCCAAGGGATTCGTCGAACATGGGTCTTCTACAGCTGAGGCTGTTGGCTGCGCCGGCTTTCAACAGTCATGCGAGTACCACACCTATTACGTGAGTATT